>PVKU01000991.1:246314-360140 GCA_004027475.1 Anoura caudifer
CATTTAGCATCTAGCACCTCTACATCTGTGCCCTCAAACAAAACGTTTCTCTGGATGGCATCACACATACAACAGGAAGATACAAGGTCCTCTTAGTTGTTTTCACTGAGTAAAAATTTAAAATATTGTTGCAAATTGAATAAGGATTGTCAGTAAACTAGTCTGTAGATGGTCACGGTGGCGTGCCTGTCCTTTGTGCATGGAGAGACGGCCCAGAATCACACTCACACAGGAGCAGAGCTGCTCTGTGCACCTGACAAGGTCCCACTAGAAACAGCTCATGATCGTGGCCGGAGAAGACCCTGGGAGGAAGGCCATCCCCCAGAGTGACAGGGCTAAGGGAGGGACCAAGGTGGGGACAGGTGCCAGCAAGAGGGAGACATTCCCTAACCCTGGGCCTGGGGAGTGCAGGCTGGGGTCAGCCTCGGGCACAGGGGAGGCCCGAAAAGGGCCTGAGGCCCTTGGACAATGACCACCAGACTCTGCTTGATCCAAAGTGTGTGTGGGCTCCTTGGCCTCACCCAGACCCATTCATTCATTCAGTAACTGTGCCCGGAGCTTCTCCACTGACCCCAGGACTCTCCTGGGTGATCGGGACCCGGGGATGGAGGGAACTGCCCAGGGAGCCCAAGGACCCAGCACCTATGATCTTGGAGAGGAAGGTCTGGTAATCAAGGGTCACACCATCTGCCCTGCGGGCTCTTCCAACTGGGTGATGAGTAACGGGGGTGACGGGGTGACACCCAGAGGTGACATTTATGGTGAGATTAAAGGGGAAAGAATTAGCCTGGGAAGATCAAGGGGAGATATTTTCCAGGCAGAGAGGACAGGCCTGAGCCCTGGCTTCTGGGGCAGAGAAATGGGGCGGAGCCAACTGGGAAGTGGAGGGACGGGGAGCTGGCCCCTGCACAAGTGACTCCTTGGTGCCATGTCCCGAATCTGGGGATGGGTGTAGACTGGGGCGATGGGTAGGGGTTGGGACGTGGTGGGTGTGTATTCTGCGCAGATCTCCAATGGCTGTGGAAAGAGGGGAGGGTCAGGTGAGAACAGGTAGGAGGCAGTTCTGGTGAGGGTGGTCGTCACGGAGATGGAGAAGGGCATGGAGCTGGGCTCGGGTGGCTGAGGGTCAGAGAAAGGAGTGGAGGATGATTCCAGGCCTTTTCTCACAGCCCTGGTGTTGATCACAGTAACAGCTCTGCAGGGGCCCCTGCACAAAACCAGCAGGACACAGATGCATCACCTCCACTGAAATCCTGGTTTTCTTAGGGAGAGGGCGTGGAGTGAGGTCCGTGCATTTGGGCTTCCCCGTGACTTCTCCAACACCTGAAGGCCCTCTGAGTCAGGTGATTCCACCTTCCAGGTACTCTCACCCCGGGGCCTTCAAGGACAGGTTCAGAAGGGGTTCACGAGCAGGGAGAGGATTTCCAAGTGTGATGCATTTACCACCTGAGTCCAGCTTACACGATGCTGCTGGTGGGGATGCCGGCAGGAATGACTTGTTCACGCCAGCAGAGTACAGAGTCAGGGGAAGAGCAAGACACGTGCACCAGAGGCTCCCACGAATGGGGCATGTGCCCTCATTGCTGGCACCATGCCCGGCTCTCTGACTGTCCCTGCAGCAGCCTGGGGTGGAGTGGGAGGTCTGGGAGGGCCCTCAGGAGGAGGTGGCCTCTGAGCTGAATAGTGAAGAATGAGTAGGAGTTGTCCACATTGCTATTCACACTGGAAAGGGCTTGTGAGTCACTTGGAGATTTTGTTACAAAGCAGCCCAATTCATCAGGTCTTCGGAGGGTCTAAGACCCTGCTTTACTCCCAAGTGATGTCCACACTGGGACCGGAAGTTTAACAGGCAAGATCCCTCAGATGATATGGGGAAGGCATGGGGTAGTTGAAGGGCGGAGAGGCACTCCTGCCCGAAGACACAGCATAGGCAAAAGTGCCAGGGCACCAGTGGCCGGGTCTGTGTTAGCAGGCGGGTGTGTAGAATTACCTTTCTGGAGCCCAGAAACTCAAAGCCAGGAGGGGACACCCAGAAAGCAGAGCAAATATATGACATGTGCCCAGGCTGCATCACAGCACTGACCCTGAGCTGTGCCCGAGTGAAGACCCCCTGCCAGACCCTCCCCACCCACTTGTTAGCTTGTCAGAAGCCACAAGAATCTGGGAGAGTCACCCAGGAAAGATCCTCTCCCAGGCCCCGGTCTGAGGGACCACATGCCTATGCTTCTGACCCTGTGGCAACAGATTTCCCTCCACACACACACACACTCACACACTCACATGCATGTGCACACTCACACAACCACACACACACTCACACACAAGGACCAGCCAGCATGGGAATCAGAGGACAGTCACACACCAGGTCAAGGAACTCGTGTCCCGCCCAGCAGCTGGTTATTGAGAACAGGGACCGAGGTGGTAATTTTGACAAATGCTCTGCCTGGAAGACACATGGCCCTGTTTCCAGGGCCGCTCAGAGTTTATCAAGGGATGTTTGGAAAGGGGACCTTTTATTTATCATCTCTAAGCTGTGCCAGCGAGGATGTTGGGAAGAGACAGCTAGGGACAGAGGGGGTTGGGTTTATTTTGTAAGGACATGCTGCCAGTGAAATGTAAAATCCAAGCCGTGGCTTCGAGCCCAGGGACAGAAGGGGAGGCCAGGGCAGAAATCCTGGGCTCCCTCCAGATTGCTGCGTCACTGGCCATGGTCTGAGAAGGTACGTGGACTGAGCTGACATGACGGGGCTCTGAGCACTGACACCCTGAGTCGATTCCTCGGGACTGGGGCCAACGGATGACAGGGAGGGAAAGCGCTGGCTCGCTGCCAGAAGGTCCTGGGTGCTCTGGGGACGCTGCCCCTTCCCTGCGCAGCAGGTCCTTGCTGCTGGGGCCACGAGCGGCCTCTGCTCCAGAGGGGTCTCGATGGGTTCAGAGTGAAGAGCAGGTAGAGAAGCCGGCACAGTTTCAACGTCAGCACGTGGGACTGAGATGAATCACCGAACAAAGTTCTCTCCTCGAAGCCCAAGTGAGCAGCGGCTCGTGGCGCCAGGTGACTGACGTCAGGCCCACATCATCTGTGCCCATGGACGGGGCAGCTGCCAAGGCCAGACCCTGCCCGTTTCCACGCCAGAGTCGGCCTCCCTCCTGCCAATTCTCCGAGGTATGTGTGAGGTCCGGTCTCCAGCTGAGAAACTAAAGATCGGACTCACGCAGCCCCTGAGGCCAGAGCAGGATTTGAACCCATGTCTACGGGGAACCTGGTCTCTACCCCTTCCTTTCTCCCCTTGGTCCACATTTAGTCTTTGTCTCTATTTGTCCCCCACCTCTCTCATTTTTTCTCCTTCCCGCCTCTTTCCTCCCTCTCCTTTCCCCAATTTTCCCCTCCTTTCTCTTCTTCACCAGCTGCTCCCACCTAAACCCAACCCCCATCACCCCACCCCACCCCAATTCTGCATAGAGGGGGCACTTTGCAGGTACTGAACACTTAGAGACAGCTGGACAGTCTTACTGACCCAGAGAGCTAGTAAATACGGCCCTAAATCGCACGGAAGAGGGCTGTGCTCGGGGTTTCCAGGAAAAAAATCAAAGTGAGCTGAACACGTGACTCATCTCCCTCCGGTGGGTTTCCCCTTCTGTGTGGTGTTCAGTCCGTGGACACCCTGCTAATGTGCCATGCAGCGTCGGGCGAGGGGGCCCTCTGTGGGGGCATGATGGTACGGAAGGGGAGGGGAGGATGGGGAGGAGGGGAAATGTAGCCTTCCCAGGATGAATGGACTCAGACTCCGGGCCTCCCTGCGCCCCTTTGGGAAAGAAGAGTCTTCAGGGAGAAATCATTTCCCGAATTTCTGGGCCCATTTTGGACTTAAACCCTCTTGAGGATTTATGCATTTATTCACTGCCAGTTCCTAGGAGCTTTACCTGTGAGCTGGGCTTTTTCCAATTTAAAGATAAACAAAGGAACCCCAGGATAGCTCAAGGGCTCTGCCACAACACAAATGGAGGGCTCTTGGGGAAGATACCGCCCGTCTCACCGCCAGAAATGCAGCCTGTCACCACCAACCCAGGACACCGGCTGATGGCTCCTGTGAAAAAGCAAAACTTACCTGAAATCGGTTCTCAGAGGGCCAGTCACATATCCATTCAGAGACCGCAGACACTAAGTCTGGGGAAGACCCGTGTGAGGAGTGTGCTGGGAAAATCCAGAGGTCCCTGGGCCTGGCCCAAGGCAGACTCCCTTTCTTGTCTGTCACCTCCCTCTCCAGGGTGCCTTCTAGGGTACCCACTCAGTTCACAGCCTTCTCTGAACCTCCCTGGGCGCAGGTCTGGCACCCACCCGTAGCTGGAGCAGAGCGCAAGGTTTACCTTGGAGCCCAGAGGGCACGGAAGACTTTTCTGGATCTGAACTCCAACACTGCCACTTCCTGGCTTTGTGTCCTCGGGGAACATATCCACTCTGTGAGCCTCAGCCTTTTCCTCGGCCCAGTGGGAGACAGTGGGGCAGTGGGGATTCCCTTAACAACATGTGCCCAGCTCACAGCACCGAGCTGGCCATGGGGGGAGTTGGGGCCCTCTTCAGCAGGCTTGGGGAGCCTGCGGGCCCCTTCTCGGAACCCTAGTTTTGATGCGTGACCTAACAGTCAGAGGAAGCCCACTTCGCTGCAATGCATATGGACTCATAGTCGTGGAGAGCAGCACCTGTGCTTCGCTCGCACACAGTAGGGTCCTCGGCAGGTCTAGTCACTGTTGCAATTTCAAAGTAGTGAAGAGCAGCAGTGGCATCTTGAGGTTCTGCCACCACGGCCTGAGGACAGGACGACCTGCGACTTGGGCTGCCGATGAATCCTGGGTGTTGCCGCGCCGTGCAGCGATCGAAGACAAGGCCACCTCTAGCTGGATGCCAGTGGAAATTAAAATGCGGTTTTCTCCCATCTCGTTCATGTGTGGACCCTGAGGACTTCTCGGGGTTCTGGGGCAACTGGCAAGCCTGGGGCAGCAGGGGTCCAGGTGGGAAAGAGCTCACCCCTCGCTGTGAGCTGGGAACCGCAGCCCGCGTGAGTGTAGATGGCGGCCTCCGTCTGACTTCCTTCCCTTCTCGCAGTCCTCCCGGGATGCAAATGCTAAGTGACAGCGTCTCAGAGGCGAGGGTGTTCTCCCGAGCATTCGCTTTATTCCCTGAACCGGGAGTTCAGAGACACTCAAGTCTCCCGGAGGAAACCTGCGCGTGGAGCATTCGAAACGTCAGATCCGCTGTAGCTGGGCACAGAGGGACTGGCCAGCTTTGCTGTCGTTTTTTTTAGGGAGCACTTTCAAGCTTGCAGAGTTGAGAGGCTGTCAGCGTGGAGGGGTTTTTAGAGCCCCTCCCCCCACCTGCTATCAATTTATTCCTCCTCCAGCTCGCCAGGTGCCTGAGCAGCGCATGCCAGCTGGGAGCCTGTTCTCCACCCCTGGAAGTGAGAGCTGAGGTGGGGCCTGCCCCACATCTCTGTCCTCCTCTCTTGCCTTCTGGGAACTGCCCCCCCTCCACCTGGGGGGGACCTCCAACCTCTCAGTACAGGCATGGGCATGAGGTTCCCCCTAGGCCCTGCCCTTTCACAGATGAACACAGACATTGAGAGAGGGGGGCCTTGTCACCTTCTGAAACCGTAGGCACCAAGAGTCCTGTAGCTCGGGTGCACACAGGGCCATCTGGCCCCTTTTGAAGGTGTCCTGTCTGAGAACTAAGCTGTTGCAGAGAAGGCAGTAGAGCCAGAAGACATCGAGAAACAGAATCCTGATAGCTGGCCCCTGGATCCAGCTGTTCCTGAAGGCTCCTTCCCCATCTCATAAATGACCTAAGCCAAATGAGTCCCCTTTGGGGCTTAAGCCAGTTTGAACAAAGTTTCTGCCACTTGCATGTGAAAGAATCTTATTGGTTATATTTTATAACGATTCTGCCAATGAGCAAACTCCGTGTGAAGTAGAACACTCTGCCCAGAGTCAGAGTCCATCAGAACAGCCAAGGTGAGACAGCTCATGGGTGCAGTTGGCCACACCTGGGCTCATACCTTCCAAGTACAAGAGCAGAGGCAAGTGTCCCCGTTTGCACGTGTATAGGGCCACTCCCCCTGGAGTCCCCCACTCTTCCTTGAGGTGCATGCTCATCGTGAGGCCTGGGGACGTGGGATTCTCCCAGGGAACCCAGCAGACACCACGAAGTGAGGGCTCAGCCCTGACCCCTGACCTGCCAGGCCCATGGCAGGTTCCTGCTGGGAGCAGGGCTGTGGCTGGGCACTCTGAGGTCCTGGGTGTGCCGGGGGAACCTCCCTCCAGGGTTAGCTTCTGGGCAAGGGCTGCTGCCTCCCTGGGGGAGGAAAAGGCCACTGGAGACAAGACTCAGGCTTCTCTGTCCCTATCGATGACACAATGCTCTGCCTGGATTCCTGCTGGGGGTTATTCCTGAACTTTCCCAACCCAACCCTGAGGCCAGGTCTCCCCTGGGCTTCCCAAGACTGAGGCCAGGCAGGGGTTGCCCAAACAGGGCCCACAGTTACCCAACCGCCCTCCTCCCTTGCTCATCGGGCCCCTGAGCAGCCAGGAGGGAAGAGGCAGAAGTCGGTCCTGATCGGAACCCCCATCGTCAGACCCCCCGGAAGTTATTAATGATGCCAGAAAGAGAGGCCCCTAATTCAACAGATCCTCAGAGCTCACATGTCCCCTGAGCACCTTCTCTTGGCCACTTCTCCCAGCGGCTGATCACCGACCTTGCCAACTAGGCAACCGGCGCAATTTTATCATCAGTCTCAGCCACGGCCAGTGTGAGGCTGGGCTTAAATTTGAATATTCTCTCCTGTTCCCACTGCTGATGAAATTTCAAGTCTGAATCATAAGGTTAGGATGAATGAAACCTGGTAGACTAGAATAATTGTAAGATGGATGCGAATGACAACTCTGTTCCCATGCCCCCTGAATATTTCTTTTGAGGCATCAGAACAGAACCTTTAAGCTGAAATCACACCTCTACCCACCTCTGGGCTCATGCAATGGGATGAGAAAATTGGGCAGCTATTATCTCATCTGTGAAGATTTATAAAAGACAGGCTGGAGATAAAGATACATTCTTTTCCCTCCTGGGCAAAGTTAGTACCAGGTTATATCAATCAACTTTCAGAGCAACCCACGGGCGCAGGGAAGAGCATTTGGGAGAAATGTGTGCATGTCTGACATCCACGTCCCTTATTTTTAAGGAAACAGGTAAGTAGACAGACAGCACAGAAAAATTAAGCTCCTTCTCATAGACAGTTACGTTAAAAGTGACCTTCTGGGGATGTCCTGGAGTGGACACAAATTCCTCATGAACTTGACCAGGGACAGTGGTTCACAGTTTGTACCTGGGTATAGCGCTGCGAATTTCAGGCAGAAACAAATTCCGCACGTTTAAAGGGCAGAAGGCACGTCCCGGCCACGGGCCGGGCGGGAAGGAGAGCTGGGGAGATGCACCCTCACTCCTACAGCCACAGTCTTATTCCCAGAAAGGTGTGTCCAAAGGAGGCTCGGAGACTCTGGGGCACAGAGTCTGCTTCCGTGCCCCGAGAGGCGGTGAGCGCAGAAGTGGCTCTAAGTCCAGCCCACCTGGGCAAGGTGTTCCCGCCACCTTGAGGCCCCTAAGGGATGAGATACTGTTGTCACAGGGAGCCTTGCCCCCGACACGTGGACCCACACAGCAGCCAAGGAGCCAGGGCAGGGAGCGTGGAAAATGGTCCTGATTGTTCCAACGGATGCCTTTCCCAAACACTGAGTGTGGACAGCGGCCCAGGGGCCACCAGGACTTGTTCCACCTGAAGGAGCTCCTCCGGTCTTTGAGACTCCGCAGGGTCAAAATTAGGTTATGCGTCAGCTGACCATGTGATCGAGGGCCAATTGCCTAATTTCTTGGTTGCTTAACTAGCGAAATGCTCATGGTCCTTGCGTTACAAAACCTTCTTTTTGTGTGTCATGCATAAGCTCCTGAGGGAGGTCTGATGAGGTGCCAGGAGCGGAGGGGGCTACTGTCTATGGCGCAGGTGGCAAACACAAGGCCCTCAGGCCCCATCCGGCCCTCCACCTTGTTTTATCCCGCCCGGCACCTTGTTTCTACCCGGCTGCAGAGCCGAGATCTCGCTCAGCTGTTAAGGGGTAGTTACATCATACAGTCCCTAAACTTACATTCGGCCCTTTGAAGGCAACCGCGAGGCTGATGTGGCCCCCAGTGAAAATGAGTGTGACACCCCTGGTCTATGGCACCTCGTGGGAGCAAACATCAGGACCTCATTCTGCAGCAAGGAGACTGAAGCTTAGAGCGGCGAAATCACTTGACCAAGATCGGAGATCTGATGACGGACCAACTAAGAAACGCTTTACCCCCCAGCCCACGGTCTTCTCCCCTTGACCACGCTCAGATCTTCTCTTAGGAAGTTTGGGCTGCATGGGCTGTTCCTGGAAGTCTGGTCAAGTTCCTGCCCACCAAGGGCGAGAGACCTCGAAGTCCTGACGTGGATCAGAGGACTCATCACGCAGCATCTCCAACGAGCAGCTGCAGAGCTGGGACGAACACCCAGGTTTTCTAAATCCAACATCTCCCTTGCATCCTTTCCGCTTATTCAAATAATTTTGATTTTACCAAATGAAGTGTAACGTCAGCTGCACAAACCCCGCAGTTTATTTTGTCTATTTTTGCCACTATACCTAGCATCAACGACAATGGCACCGAGGATGGAGATGTTCCCTTTGTTCAACAAGGCGTCACGAGAAGGCAAGTACCAAGGGGGTCGATCGCATCTTGCCAAGACGTCCGGATGCTCTTCCTGCCTCTCACTCCCTCTCAACTCTCCACTCAGCCAGGACCCAAGGCCAAAAGGAAACTCCCATTATCAGCCGCTCTTCCTCGTCCTGCATTAAAATCAGTAAACACAGTTTGTTTCCTTGACAGACACTCTAACCACGGAGACATATCACGACACGGGAGCTTCTGCGTGCTTCACCCAGCGTGGCCTCAGAGGGCCAAGTCCTCTGCCTTCCGGTTTTACCAGATGCCACATCCAGGGCTCCTGAGGAATGCAAGAAAGCTGTTCTCTAGATAAAGCCCTAGATGTGGGATTTATCAGCCCGTGTTTTATTTATTCTTATGCAATTAGCAACATCTTTCCTGGGGGGGAAACAACATTTCGTGTCTTTTTCCTGGCAGCAGCCCTGCTTCTTTATATACACTCACATCTCACAGGGAGCTTGGGTTAAGGTTTGAGTAAACAAAGCTGTTACGAGTAATTAGTATCCAATTAGGTCAAAGGTTTCATGTTTGTGAGTCAAGGCCTCTTGTTTCCAACCTCTGGGAAGAACTAAGTAGGTCAGGCCTCTGTTTACAAAGCAAAGCCCCACGCTGGCTGCCCTGGCATCTTACAAGTTGTTATGAGCTGCCCGTCAACACAGAGCCGCTCAGTCCCCCTCCTATGGCCCCCTCCTTGCTGCTAACGCAAGGGGCAAGACCAGCCTGGGTAATCTCGCCCTTCCTCTCTGTGTTTTCATCTTGAGGAACTTCCAGTTCACCAGCATCGCCTGGAAGCTTCACACACTAACACAGAAAAAAAGGTCATGACCCTGCCCTCTGGGAAAAAGGGTCAGGACACTGTTCTTTTCATCATCCGCCTGTTTCAAATGACAAGCCAGGAGTGAGAGCCTCTCTAATGGCAAGACTTTGTGCCTGACTTGTTTTCCCAACCTTGTATTATGAACATGTCCAAATACGCAGAGGAGGAAAACAGCACGATGAACGTGTGCTCGCCCAGCACTCAGACGCACAGAGTGTGAAATTTCTGCTGAACCGTCCAAAAGCCACTTGCCTGCATGTGTCTCCTAAGAAGAAGGGCATTCTTTCACACACCCGAAGTGATACTACGAACAAGAACTCATTCCACCTGAGTTATCAGAGTAACTGGGGTAACACTGCTGACAGCATCTCCTCGTTACCCTTTCCGAGTCCAGAGGGTCTGTAGTGATGCTTCTGTTTCACCCTGGTTGGGGTCATTTGTGTCTTCTCTCTGTTTTTCTGAGTAAGTCTAGTTAGAGATTCATCCGTCTTGTTGTGGGGGTTTTTCCCCTCAAAGAACCAGCTATGGGTTTCATTCATGTTATTTTTTGTTTGTCTTTTTATTCCATTGATTTCCACTTTTATGTTTATCACTTTCACCTTTTTTTTTTTTTTGGCTTAATTTGCTTTATTTTTTCCTAGCATTTTAAGTTGGAAGTGTGGATCATTTTCTTTAAGTTCTATGCCACAAATGTTGCCTGTTGTGCTTCTCTTCACATTTAGCTCAAAGTCTTCTTAATCCCCCTCACGATTTCTTCTTTGACCTGCATGTTCCTTAGAAGGATGTTGTTGAATTTTTAAATATTTAGAGATTTTTTTCATATATTCTTCTGTTGTTTTCTTATTAAATTCTGGTGCTGAGCAAAGCATAAAGTTTGTACGATTTCAGTCTTTTTAAACTTGTCGAGGCTTATTCTATGACTCAGCACGTGGCTTATCTTTGTGTCTATCCCATGTAGCCTTGAAAGACATGGATATTCTGCTGGAGGAAGGTAGATTTGGGGGTCAGTTAGGTCAAGCTGATGAATAGTATTATCCTGATGAGTTTCTGTTTACTTGCTTCATAAATTATTAAGAAATACCTGTTAAAATGTTCAACTAAAATAGTTAATTTGCCTAGTCTTTCAGGTCTGTCCGGTTTTGCTTCATTTATTCTGTGTGCACACATTTAGGATTGTTATAGTTTTGGTAAACTGGCCTCTGTCACTATAAAATATGCTTCTTTATTTCTGTTAGTATTTCTTTTCCTGAAATCTATTTTCTCTCATGTTAACAAAGCCACTACGTATTTTGCTTATAGATTGCATGGTGTGTCTATTTCCATCTTTTTACTTTTACATGTTTTCGTCATCACATTTAAGTAGGTTTTCTTTTGTAGACCACACATCTGTCTCTTTTTTATCTTAGGAGCTCCGTGTTTTAGTTGGGATGTCGATTATTACATGTGTCCGAACTTATCACCTCGCTACATTTTTCTGCTTGTCCCATCCCTCCCTTATTTCTTTTTTCCTCTTTTCCTACTTTCTTTTGGATTAACTATATATGTACATATTTTTACTACTCTACTTACCTACACTACTGGCTGACAAGCTGTACTTCTTGTTTTATCATTTTGAAAGTGCTTAAGATTTATAATGCTCAACACAAACGTACCAAAGGCCGTATGGAAATAAGACTGTGCCACTTCGTGTATAATGTACAATTCTCAGAACATTGTACGTCTACGTTCCTCCTGTTGTTGGTGCCCTTTAGTTATTGTTACATTTTATTTCTCACATTTAAACCTATAATACATGTTTACATTTTGCGTCAATGTTCAATTATCTTTTAAAGGAATTTTAATGAGGCAACAAATTTATTTTTACCACGCACTTACCAATGTTCGGCACTCTCCGGTTCTTTACACTCACCCAAGCTTTCGTGTGGTCACAGGCCCCATATTCCTCTGATTTAAAGAACTTGGCCTCTATTCATCGTGAAGCAGATCACCTGGAAGTGCATTCCTGCAGCTTGTGTTTGTCTGAAAAGATTTTATTTTACTTCCATTTTTCAAAGGATTAGTTTCCCCAATATAGAATTATAGGTTGACAAGATCTATCATCTCTCTCTCTATTTATCTATCATCAACCTCTCTATCTCCCTTTAATATTTCCTTCCTTGTGGTCTGCATTGTTTCTGACAAGAAGTTCACAGTCATTCTTACCTTTGTTCATTTGTACATATGTTTATTTTCTATCTCTGCACTGAAGAATTTTAAAATACTACCATCTGTGAATGAAGGTTCCAATTTCTCCACATCCTTGCCAAACCAGGTCATTTTCTGTCTTTTTTTTTTTTTTTTTAAATAAATTTTAGCCTTTTTCATGGGTGTGAAGTGTGTTAAATCATAGTCTTGATTTGCATTACTTGAATGACTAGGAACATTGAGCATCTTTTTGCACTCTTAGTGACCGCATGCGACTTAGATTCTGACACGCAGGGGCCCGCAGGAGGCCAGGAGGATGTAGAAATGTGAGGAGGTGGCCAGTGAGGGAGCTCTCCAGGCAGTGGACACATTGGTTCTCCTGGGGCAGAACTTCCAAAGCCTGGTTCCTAGTAACTCTGGTTCTGCGCAGTAAGTGGTGCCAACAGTGGGGTTTCCACCGGAAGAGTCCGTGTACTTTTGGGCATCGCCCTTGGTTGCCATTGTTTCTGGTGGTGTAGCAACTGAATCGCATGTCCTGGGTCTCACTGGGATGCTGTAAGCTTCATAATCCTCTCGTCAGAAAGAAGGATAAGTCACTTTGTGTTTAAACTAACTGGGTGCCCTCTGTTACCTGCCACTAGGAGCCTTGACCGATATAACCAGCATCGCATCCACAGTGAAAGGAGAGCTAATATATTTTGCTGAGGCCATCCTCAAGTCTAAATAAATATTTTTTCTTGGAATATTTCATTTCTAAAAGGAAAAAAATCAATCTGGTACCAACTGGGATTAAGAATTCAAAAAATGTTGAAAGAAACAACAATTCTGAAGACTCCGAGGAGGAAGGAGAGACCTCTGAAAATGATTTACGGCAGAAACCAGAAACAAGTTATTTTGGAAACAGTTTGCTGTCCTTGGTGGAATGTAAGAAGGCAGTGACTCCATGAAACCAGGTCAGAAAACCAACACCTAGGCACAGGCCACGGTGAAAGAGGAGAGACGCCGAGCATTGAAACAGAACAATAGTAGGTAGACGTCTGTGTGGGGGCACGTTTCACCAGCTCCACGAAGTCCCTGGCCCGGTGAGCGGGGGTCAATAGCGATGTAATGTACGAAAGCGTTGAGGAGGGGCTGAAATGTGTGCGACGGGGCCAGCGACTCCGTCCATGGGTCCGATGTGGGGAACGCAGGCCCGCAAAGCTTGGTGCATGGGTGTCACCAGCTCCCACGAGCAGCCGTGGGCCGTCACACCTGATATTCTTCTACAGAGATATGCAAGAGATTGAAAGGGAGCAGCAAGCAGGCTGATGCTGAAAAGGCCGGGACCAAGGAAAACTTTCAGGGTGGATGGACTGCTCCAAAATTACTGCTACTCCTCCCAAGGTTGACCAGCTGGTCTGAAGGCATGTGGGTGCCTTCTGTCCCTGCTGAAGACTAGAGAGCTCCGTCCATCCCTGAAGATGGGACCGAAGCCTCCAGTATTCAGGCCACTGAGTGGGTAGACGTGACCACTGAGTGGTCTTAGCTGCTCTTCCACAGACAATGGAAATACAATAAGATTGATGGAAAATAAACATTAGTTTCTTTAAAAGAAAAAAAAAAAAGATGAGTCAAGACCATAAAATGGGAAGGTAAACAGGGTAGGTGAGATAAGGAAGGATTCTAAGGAAACTAAAATTGCAACAACAGAAACATGTTTTGGGGGAGGCAAAGAGTACACTGTTAGGTTTGACATATGAAATACTTGATTCTTTAAAAAATATAATAAACTCTAGGAAAATACAATCAACAAAGGAGAAAATGAACAAATACTGAAATGAGAAAGATAAAATAGATAAATTTCTGATGAATACAATCAAGAAAAAACAAGCAAATAAGAATTTAGAGCCCTGGCTGGCACAGCTCAATGGATATAGTGCAGGCTACAAACCAAAGGGTCACAGGTTCGATTCCCAGTCAGGGCACATGCGTGGGTTGTGTGCCAGGTCCCCAGTGGGAGCCATGTGAGAGACAGCTGCACATTGATGTTTCTTTCTCTCTCTTTCTCCCTCCCTTCCCCTCTCTAAAAATAAATAAATAAAATCTTTAAAAAAAGAATTTAGAAATGACAAAATTCAAGGAAAAAATGTCTCAAGGGAGAAATACAATCAAAGAAATTTAGGAAACATGTCAAATGATTGCAATGCATGAACTTGATCAAACTATAAATACGTAGATGACGATTGGCGTAATGCAAACACTAAATGGACGTTGGATGACAATAAGGAATTGTTAACGTTTTGGATAGGTAGTGACATTTTTATTACTTTTAGAGACCTGTATTGCAGCTGTATATGCCGAATATTTATAGATGAAATCACGCTGATGGGGTTTGTTCGGTCTCCTGTTGTTGCAGACGTGTGGGGGGCGCAGTGAGCAAGCACAGGAATAATGCACACCCAGAAAAGGTTGTCCATCAGGTGATCAGTACTGAAGCCAGAGGTTAAGAACAGCAGGTCATTGTTCTAGTCTCTTGAACCCTGTATAATAAAAAATTTCCAAAATTAAACTGAAGTGATAGCAGAGGAGGTAAGAAATGATGACATTTTACTCCATTCAATTTAAAGAATGGGGGGCAATTTTCCGGGCATATTATTGAAATTGACATAAAAAGAAATTTTAAATGTCAATAGATGACTAACCATAAAAGAAATTTAAAATGCAATGAACTTATCTCAAAAGCTTCTTCCAAACTTTTAACAATTAGATTATATCAAGACCACGCCAAAGCATGATCAAAGATGGAAGGTTACACAACCTAACCCTGATCCCAACCCCTAACAACGAGAACACAAAAGAAAAAGAACTGTGAACCATTCCGACTTAGGTGTCATTTTAAATCCTAAATGAAATAGCTGCAAAGTGAATAGAATTTTAAAAGAATTTTCTATCCCTAATCCAGGAAAGCTTATCTTACCGTGGGACAGGAAGAAGGCTTGATATCAGCAAACCTGACATTTTAATACTTGATGTTAGTAGACTTCGCTTTCAGTAGTGGTTTACAGGGCATTAAATAGCACACAACACATAGTCCCAAATTTTAATAAAAGCATTCGGGAAAATTAGAACTAAAAGATAATTCTTTCACATCAGAATGATGTAAACAAATGGCCAACATCTTAACAGCAAAAACACCGAAGCTATGCCCATTACAACCAGAAGCAGGGCAGGTGCGTCTGCTTCGAGTGTTTCTATTTCACATCGCTTAAGAAGACATGACTTATGGAGTAAGAGTGAAAGGGCAATACGAACTATAACCACTGGAAAAGAGGAAACAGAAAATTTACTGTGCACCAACCATAGGGTTAGACAGCCTAAACGCTTAAGGGAGTCAACTCTTGAAACACTTAGAATTTAAAAGAAGGCTTAGTAACATGGTCAGGTGTAAAAAATCATAAATGTGTAACAGTCAATAGCTTTTTCATATACCAACAGGAAGGAGACAGGAAATATACGCTCCTGAGCAGAAAAGATTCCATTTTTATTAGCGAGATGAAGTAAAGGACAAAACCTGACTGATACGAACACAAACGTAAGCACATAATGAAATGTTACACAGCTGTTACACCTCTGTAAGGGTGTGTGGAAATCATTCTGGAAAAAACAACACAGAACAAACAAACAGCAGAATTCATAGAGTGTATTTACGATTCTGTTTTATGGAATAGAAATTATATATTAGTCCCCCCAAAGTAAAAAATTACAAGTAAACCTAAGAGATTTTAATAATAATTATTTTTGTGAGATGGATTATCAGCTCATTTTCATTTCCTCTATACTGTTATGCTCTATTACCTACAACAAACAAATAATACTTTTGAGGTAAGAAAAAAATGAATTTATGGAGTTGACTTGAATTTAAAACCAATCAACTGAAAAATAATACATTTGTTGGCGACTTATGATTTTCCAGACTCAAGGTTACAGTTCTGCGAATCACACGGAGATGAGAGGGTCTGTAAAACGCGGGGTAATTCCCAGGCAGGAGCAGAGTCTGGGACAAGGTTTGAATGGACACGTGTGGGACATTTCTCTGGCTTTCCTGAGCTGGCCGGTCGGCCCAGGGCGAGGTTGAGATTACGAAGATGACATCACCGCAGGTGTTCCTTCAAAGCGGAACACAAACTCAGAGTGCTTTGGCTGACAAAATTGGAAGGGAGACAGATTTTTAAAGCCTCTGATGTACTCTCTTTGTCTCTGCTCACCATCCTTATCTTCAAATGGACGTATTTATATTTCTTCATTCTGCCCCTTAGGCTTTGGTTCTTGGTTAAGAAATGTCTCGTAAACATCAGAAGAGGAGAAAAACATAACAGGATAGTACACGGTGTTCTGTTTTTTTAAAGACTATAAATATTTTAACTTCTAGAAGGGACCACCTATTATGTAAACTTCAGATCTTCCTAAGTCTTATAAAAATTAAATGTGAAGTTTATTATAGTTTTCAAGCTCAAGTAGCATATGTCAGATTGGCCTAAAACACTTGGGAATTGCCTGAATATTTGTAAAAGGTGAACACACTGGAAAAGAATAATTTCATATATGCTGTCAATAAAAAAACTTAAGCGCATAAACTTGACTGGATTCTTTTAATAAAATCAACAGGCTATGCCACTGTCTGGACAGAGCCTAATACTTGCTGATACTCTAATAAATATTTATTAAGTGCTTGCTGCTTACACAGAATTGTGCTGGGCACTGTAGACAGAATTGATAAAATATCTCGAGGAATTTAGAGCATAAAAGGGAGAAGAGACAAGTACAAAAATAAATAGAGCACCTACAAATGAACATAAAACATCAAATAACTTCATTTTAAACATGGGCTAAAACCTTGAACAGACATTTCACCAAAGAAGATATATGAAGGCCAGTAAGCACGGACAGTTGCTCAACGGAATTTGTCACCAGAGAAATAGAAATTAAAACTACAGCAAGGTGCCACTTCGCACCCACTGTAACAGCTGAAACACAAATGCTGGCCAGGTGCGGAGCAACCGCACATTGTTAGGAGAGAGGGGAATGGTTCAGCCACGTGACAGATGTTCGGCAGCTCCTTCCCGGTTAAACGCGTGTCTCCCCTGCGACCCAGCAATCCCACTTCCACGTACATACCCAAGGGAAAGCAAAACGTGTCTACAGAAAGACAGACACAAGGATGTTTACAGCCAAAAATACTCACAATAGCCCCCAAATAAATACCCCACAACTAGAGGACAGGTGAACAAACAGTGGCATGTCTGTGAGTGGAATACTACTCGGCAATAAAAAGGAACGGATTGGTGACGGGCTCAACAGCGCATCTCAAAACTTCAGAGTGAGTGGCAAAAGTCAGATGTGCAGAGAATACGTACTGGAAGAACCCATGTATTTGAAACTCTAGAACACACCAGGTATGGTGACCGAAGTCAGAGATTTGCGGCCTCCAAGGTTGGGAGGGTGGGCCCATCATTAGCTGGAAAGGGAGAGAGGGGAACATTCTGGAGTGGTGGGTGTGCCCCCGGTCTTCATGGAGGTAATGGTTACACAGGTGTACAATTGTCCAAATTCACTGAACTAAACACTCAAGAGCTGCGCATTTTATTGTACTTAAATTAGACTTCATTTTTAAAAAATACTTAGGAAGGTAAAAATAGAAATAGTAAATATTTATAACCTTTGTGAGTTTGCATCACCAGGAAGACAAACCCCTCACATTTGTTGTCCCAGTTAGCTCATGCTGCAATGACAAAACGCCATAGTTCTGGGTGCTTTGAACAACAGACATTTGTTTCTCACAGTCCTGGAGGCTGGGAAATCCAAGGTCAAGGTGCCAGTGGAATCCGTTGTCGGTGAGGGTTTTCTCCTGGCTTGCGGATGGCCATCTTCCTGCTGTATTCTCACAGGGAGAAGAAAGGAAGCTATAGGGTCTCTCTCTGTCCTCATAAGGACACTGACCCCACCATGGGGGCCACATCCTCTGGACCTCATCTAACCCTAATCGCCTCCCAAAGACCCCACTTCCTCCTGCCATCACATTGGGGGTTAGGGCCTCATTATATTAATTCTGCTGGGATATAGCACTCAGTCCTTAGCATTTGTCACTATCACCATAGAACATAATGTCACCAAAAAGTGATCACGCTGCCATATATGGGAAGGTCAAGAGCGTGCACTGGACGGTGAAGCCACAATAAGGCCAGGTGTTGGGTAGAAGCAGGAACCACCTCTGGGGACCATCCCTGCAGGATCTGAGGCTCGAACTGGGGCCTCGGAGAGATTAAAACTCACCACACATGAACCTCTACAGCAGCTTGCAAGTAACCAAAAGAGGGGAGGTTAAAATCCAAAAATGCTATTACTGTGCAAGATAGCTGTTAGAAACACCACATGAAGCCGTAGAGAATGTTTTATATAACATTTAAAATAACAGTCATCTCACCTCCTGGGGAATAAAACCACACTAATTAAGATAGCAACCGGTCAGAGAGTTGCCGCTCCTCAGGGTCGGGCCCCACCCAAAACGGAGGAGGTGTGCGTTGGTCCCACAATCTGAGACAGCACAGGGGAGGCTCTACCGAAACACAGAGTTGCTCCGTCCAGATACCGTCTCCCCCCGCCCCCTGCCGCCGAAAGAGCCTTTAAAAAATTGTACCTCATTGTCTAGTGTATTTCAGGTCAGGATACCTAGCTGGAATACATATAAGTGATAAATATAAAGACTCGCCTTAGAAGAGAGTTTGCACATATTAGGCGATAATAGATACTAGCTAATTTCAATGTGCTTGTAATGTTGGTTTTCCAGCCTTTCCCCCACCTAACACGTGGGAAGAGCGCAGCATATAGACCGCACCCTTCTTGCCCATCAGAAGCGATGCCCCCATAAAACAGTGGTGTTCTACAGAGGGGATTGCGTGGAGACCTCCTGGGGGTGGGCGGTGCAGGTCATGATACACGCTCTCCTCCCCCACCAGAAGAATCCCATCAATGATCAAAGTCATCAGACACCCATAGGCTCAGGCCCGAGACCGCGCTTGATTCCTCTCCGTCTCCCCAGCACCCTATGTGACCTTGCCCCATTCCTGGGCCCCAGCCCTTCTCCATTTCTCTCCCCCAGCTGCAGGCTCAGCCACACTGGCCTCCTGTTATTCTTGAACATGCCGATGCTCCTGCCTCAGGACCTTGGCAGTGGCTGCTCCATCTGCCTGAACACTCTCCCCAGATGGCCAGTGACTAACTCCTTCACCTCTTGCCGGCCTTTCCACAAAGGTCAGCCTCTCAGCGGGGCTGACCTTGACCATCCCTAGATAGAACTGCCACCTGACCTCCCACTGGCAAGTTCTAGGTTCTCCTCCCTGTTCTGTTTCCTTTCCTCCCAGTACACTCAGCACCTTCAACGAACTGTGACATTTGCTTATTTGATATATTATCTTTATTGCCTTATTATATTATACATTACTTGTTCTATCGTTATCTTATTATATATATTGGGGTTTTGCCTGCTGCCCTTGCTGCAGTGTAAGTGCCTCATGGAAGGGGTCTTTGCTTTCTTCACTGGCCTCTCCTAAAAGCACCTGAAACCCATCAGCGACTAGATGAGCGAGCTGAGGGGTCTGGGAAGCCTGTGACGGCAACCACTGAGCAGAACCACTTGGAAAGCGGCCCTTGACCCCAAGTTTCCCTCTCCCACAAAACCTGCGATTAGTGTGTCTACACAAGGAAAAGGTCCCCAGCCCCGTCCGGTTATCTCCTTCTCTCTCTTCCTCTCCAATCGCAAAGTACTCAGCACTTACCCAGCCAACGGAGGAGAAAGTTTTGAGTGGGACTTTTCTTGAACTTGGACTCCCATCAACCTGAAAAGTCAAGTAGAATAATGTCATTAGTTTGCCATGTGTGGTAGATAAATTGGTTCGCCTCTTTTGATGGTAAGAAAAGACTCATTCGGGTCACCGTAAGAACTGGGGTTTTATAATTTATCTCAGGAACCACCTGGTAAGAGGAAACGTGGGTGGGATAGACTCTGGTGCATTACCTGCCCCATGAGGATGGACCTGGGTGGTTGCTCAGGACTGAAGGTGGCTCTGAGCCCCATACCATCCTGGCTCCTCAGTGTAGGAATCCCATGGGCAGGGGTGCCCTACGGCCAATTGGTCTCTGCTTCTCTCTAGCTGTCTCCTCACTTCTCCTTCTGGTACCAAAGGACTGAGTCCATCCAGGGCCCCAGGAGAGAGACCACGGCCAGCCTTGCTAGCTACAGTGCTCCTTGCTTAGGGCTCTTACCCTACAGCCCCTCAGAAGTCACCACTCACCACTACTCACCGAATGGCCACCCTTGATTTGGACAAGACCCCCTAGCAAGCTCAAGGTCTCCAAAGACGGGAATTGTGGTGGGGGGCTTATGATGGTTCATTTTATGTGTCAACTTGACTGGGCCACGGGGTGCCCAGATGTTTGTCCAAACATTCTGAATGTCTCTGTAAGGGCGTTTCTGGATGAGATTAACGTTTAAATCAGTAGCTGGGTAAAGCACATGGCCCTCTGTCCTGTGGGTGGGCCTCACCCAATCAGCTGGAGCCCTGACTAGACCGAAACGCCGGACTCAGAGGGAACTCCGCCCGCCTGGCTGTGGGAGCTATGGTGCTGGTCTTTTCCAGCCCTGAGTCTCAGGCCACAGCTCGGTTCTCCCAAGTCTCCAGCTTGCCAGCTATGGATCTTGGGCCTTCTCAGCCTCCATAGTCTGCTTCTCTGGGAAATCCTGCCTCATCTGCACAAGGTCACCTATGAATAAGGAACAGGGTAGAGGTGCTTCTTCAGCTTAGCTGTGGGCTGAGCGGTCGCCTTCCAAAGGGGCAGCCATGGCAGGTGGGTGAGTCACGGCCTCAGTCCAATCCGCACGGCTCTGTGAGTCAGACGGGGGAACTGGCGGGCTCCTGCGAGGGACCACAGCTGTGGCCAGCCCCTCTTTCAGACCATTCTCCCCAGAACCCCTGGGCTACGGCAAGCTCACAACATCACCCCAAATGCCCAGGGCCCCACTCGGAACGCTTTGTCCCCACTCCCCCGTCTCAAGGTGTAGATTTCCAGTCTTCAGTTTGGTGAGCGTGTTGGCAGCCTAACCCAGAACAGCACCACAAAACAACCCCGCTGCTCTCTGGTAGCTCCCTGGCTCCCAGACTAGGGCATCTGGAACAGCCCAAAGCCCGTTTCTGCAAGGTCCGGGTGGATTTTGATAAGCATCAAAAGGAGCCATTGGCTCAACAGAACACCCACACCCCCTGGGGTCCCCTTAGAGGCAGTATGGAGGGTAAATGCCGTGACCCCACATAGGAAAAGAACACAAAGGCTCGCCAGCTCACGCCAAGCCCAGAAACTCCCATGCGTGTTGCCACATCCACAAATATTTTGCTTTGGAAACATAGGCGTCGGGCTCATCAGTTCAGCAAACACGCTGCGGGCCGCATCGCCTTCGCTTCCACACGCTGTGCGGTGGGGGCAGAAAGCTCCTCCGACGGTATGATCCCGGGGGTTTATCTTCAGGGGCTACTTGCTGAATGCCTACTGTGTACCGAGCAGCCTGGCTAAGAACAGGCCCCATCTTGTCGGTGTTTTCATTTCAGTCTCTCAGCTCCGTCCTTAACTTGCTGGAAGCCGCAAGGAATTCAGTGTCAGGGACAGGCCTCCACAAGCCCTGCGGAGTCAGCCGAGGCTCTGATTCACTTCGCCATCCAAGAATAAAAATAGAGGCTGATCCGTAAAATGATCCTAGGAGATTAAAGGATTTCTAAGCCCCAACAAGACCTGAGATAAGCTGCCTACGTGTGAGCAAGGAGGAGCGTCTGTCCCAGGGTGCCAGCCACGTACGGGAAGGGACCCTGCGGCCTGATGGGACTTGCCTGGCAGCCTTCTCCCTCCCTCGGCCCCGGGTCTGCAGGACAGGGAGTCGGGGCTCGCCCAGCAAAGTCCCACACACTGCTGGCAGCCCTCTCACGGGGTCTCTGCCCATCCTTTAGTGCTGGGTAATTTCCAGGTAACTCGCTGTTCGTGCTTCTTTAAAGGTGTACCCCACCAATGGCTAATGTCTCTTGTAACCGAATTAATCTGTCCATTTGCTGAGCTGTGATATCTCCCCTGTCCCCCGTGAGAACTGCATTGGATCATTCCTCAGCACCGACATGGATTCCTTGTCTTCTCAAGGGCTCACCTGGCTGAGCAGGGTGGGCGTGAAATGTTGACTCGGAAGCAGGACCCCTTGGCCTCAGGCTGGGGGAGGCTCTTCCCAGGGGCGGGCACGTGTAAAGAGCGATCCTGTCCATGGAGCCTGTACGTGGGGTGGTCCGCACAGGCCCCGGATAGCATGTGTAGACTGTGGGGGTCACCGCTGCCCCAACAAGCAGCCACACTATGCGCAAAGGTGAAAAGACAAAGTGGAAACCCTCTGTGTTTTTTTCAGATCCTGAACAGCCAACTGCCCTCCTGTTTTGCCTCAAACGGACATTAGATTTGGAGCCAGAGGACGTGATTTCCAGTCCTGTCACCTGCCCTTACCAGTTATGCCACCTTGGATAGCCTCTGACCCTGTTTCCTCATCTGCAACTCGCAGATCTCCCTGTCCTCCTTCCTCACGGGGCTGTCGGGAGGACCCCGTGAGACAACACACCTGGACGCGCTTTGTCAAGTCTACAGAACCCAGTAGAGGAAGTTGCTGCTGTTCTTGTTGTTGTTATCATTATTGTTTTATCTTTCACCCCCAAAGGACAGCTTAACCTTTGCCTTAGGGAAATGGTTTTAAATAGAAAGTGACCACGTTTGAGGAACCCTAGTGAAACGGAAGTGGAGGTACTGGTAACTTCCACCAAGAGAGGAAAGGAGTCCGCGGCCTTTAGCAGGATCACAGAGATGGACTGTTCCGGCTGGACCGTGTCCCAGCGCGCACTGCGCTCGAAGTCCTCCACAAGCGCTCACTCTCGGCGCTAATGTTGACCAGAGCTCCTGCGTAGGTAAGGTCTCTCCCACAGTGCCACAGCCAGGGAGGCGAAGGGCTGGAACCAGGGGCCCCACACCTAACTGTGCTGTGCTGCCCCCCACTGAGGAGTCATGACTGAACACCCTGATCGTACCAGGAGGGAAACTGAGGCTTGGAGAGGAGAAATGATTTGCCCACATCACTCTGGCAGTCAGCCAACCCGAGGCCAGCTCTTTTTCCCAGACCAAGATCCCCTTGGTTACTTGGACTTCGTTAAGAAGAAATTCTGCTCGTGTCTGCCGTTCCCAAGTGCAGCCGCCGTGTGTCGTGCCCCTGGGCGGCACTGTTTCGGCCATCTGGCTCCCCGGGCTCCCGCTTCACGCCAGGTGATGCACCGCCTGCCAGCTAATCTCACCTCTCCTGGACTCTCCCTTTCCTGGCCCACATGACACCCTAGTGACATGCTGGGTGCTGTAAATGAGGGTGTCGTGCGTGTTCTCAGGTCTTACTGGAAGTGAAGCTGTTAAAAAACAATGTAGTAAACAGCCAGCCCAGTCAGCTCCCGCTCCAGGGCCCCACGTCAGCACAGGCGGGGCCGAGGCCCCCGGCCAGAGCCCTGTGTAGCCGCCGCCCTGCCAGCGTGCCAGCCTCGCCTGCCCACACGGGCCCCCTGCTGGGTCTCCTTGTCAATTCTTGATCACCAAGAGGACTTTGCTCATAAAATTAGTTTGGCAAGAGCTCAGAGGGCTAATCATCTGTCGGAAAAAAAGAAATGAAAGTTCCTCATTAGGAATGTGAGGGGAGGGGCGTCCAACCGGCTTCTTTCAAATATCGGCAAGAAAAGAACATATCAGTAAGAAATAAAATATCCTGAGAAAGAAATAAAATAAAGTATCACTAAGCGAGCAAACGATGGTAGGGAAACAAAAAGGCTTCTTCAGGGCTTCCACAGGGGCGATGTGAGGCTTTTCCGTTCCGTGTAGAAGCTCCCCACCCTTCACCCCAGCCTTCTGAGGACAGCGCCGATGGGTAGGCAGCCCACGCAGACCTAAAGGTGGGTGTCGTGGGGAATTCTGAAGCCAAGTGCCAGTAAGCACGGAAGTCATCAGAACAGCTTCTCTTCATTCAGCTTTAATCCACTCACACCTAAGCTGGGAGGCCAGGACCTCACTGTATTCCTGCTGTATCTCCAGCCCAGAACCGTCCTCGGCATGGACGTAGCAGCTCAGTGTACACGTCACCACAGATCTTGTGCACAGATGAGTCCATGTGTTTCCCACGGTCCTGGTAGTGTTAACAGTCTTTCCGCCCGTGAAACGGGTCTAACTCCCATTTCACAGATGCAGAAAGGGAGGCTGGAGCGGTTTGGGTGCTTGAACGTGGGTTTAAAGCTGCCAAGTGGCAGAGCTTGGCTAGGACTGTGGCCTGTGGCCTCCGCATCTAATGCAATTAACTGTGATGCCAGACACTCCCCAGGTGCTGCCATTTTTAGTGAGGTCTCTGGACAGGCCTATGGGTCCCCAAATTGCCCCTTGAATTGTTCAGGGGATCTCAGCACCCTGATGCCTAAGGGCCTGTATATACTGTGCGGAAGAGAAAGCCCAGGGCCCTTAGATCCTCAGAAAGACCCAGCATCTGAAGAATTTTAGGAATCACTATTCTAGACCCCAAGGGGGTAACAAATAAGGAAGGTGACCAACTGTCCCCTTTCATACTGGTTTTAGCACCAAAAGTCTCTTGAGCTCCCCTACTGATAACAGGCCATGGGGAGCCCCCAGGAGACAGAGAGGCAGCCTGTGCCCAAGTCCAAATTCCTGGCTTTCCTTCTTTCTCAACAGGAAAGAAAGGGCCCAAGAGAAGCAGGTGCAAAACTCAGCAACTGGAGTGAGAAAGGCCTGGGGGTGGGAAGAGGCAGGAAGAACGAGGCGTGTGGGGCAGCGGAGGTTGGCACGCTGGGCCTGGGTCTGGGCACCCGCCCTCCTGCTTTCCTGCAGTGGGCGCTGTCTCTGGGGCTGTTTGAAGGAGGCGGGCTAAGTGGTAGAGGCCCCTGAGAAAGGAAGGGTAGGGGGCTCGGAAACAACCTCACACTCCCTGAGCCCGAAACACTGGCATGTGTGTCGATGCGAACGTGGCCACAGCGGCCGGCATTGCGTCAGCGCTGCTGACATTTCCGAGAGCAGTTCTCCCCTGTCCAGAGCTGCTGGGCAACCCTGGGGGGCGGGGGTCCTCAGGCACCTGGTATAGGGGTCCCTGAAGACCAGCAGTCCTAGATGGGTAAGACCTGCATCCGCGGAGAGCAAGAACATCCCTGGACGTGCCCCCAAGCCAACCCAGTGCCAGGTGACAGCCACATTTGCCGCACTAGTGGGAGCTGCAACGCTGAGCGAGGTGGCCAGGACACAGCCCGGGCCTGCGATCTCCATGCCACAGACGATGGGACTGGGGTCTGAGTCACACCCGCCTCGGCTGCACCCGCCAGGGCCTGCGCCTGACAGTGTACAGCTCACAGCACAAGGCCCATGTTTCTGTCTTCACTTGCTCCCAATGTCAGGCATCTCCCTGCTATTGCCTTGTTCCCGCCTTCCCTGCCTGGGCATTGCCTGCAGCCCTGTGGCCTGCACAGCAGGGGGACAGATTGCAGGCTCACATTCCTGTCCTTTGTTTCCCAAGGTCAGAGTGTCCTTGTCCACCAAGCGCTTTGGAATGTGTGATGCTGGTCTCCCAGTGGCTGAGCTCCAGCCCGATCAGGGCATCCACCTTGGGGACTGGGCAGCCCCAAGGCCTGCAGGACAGGTAGGGCCTCCTAGGTGAGCCTGGGGTGCAGCTCTTCCAGAGCCAGCCCACCCCCTCTTAGGCAAAGCAGCAAGGTGTGTCCCTCAGGCCCTCCCAGCCCTGCCTCCCATTTGCATGGAGTACAGCAGGGAGGAGTGCAGTAATCAAACAATTGATAGTGTCACCTCGTCTCGGACTTACGTGTCAGCAGACACTCCCTTCTGAGCATTTGCTTTACAGAGCCGGACCCAGGCCTTGGGATCCCGGCATCCATCAGGGTCAGTAAGAAGTGACAGTTGGCCCTGAGAATGCCACAGGCCACATGTAGTAACAACTAGGCCACCCGCCTCACTGGCCGACGCTCTGCCTACAGAAGCATCCGGGGCAGCTTCGGTGGAGAAAGGGCCACCCGCTCCAAGTTAGATGGTTTTCGGAGCCAGGATTCAGGAAGCAGCTATGAGGGCTTTCATCCCTCTTCCCAAAGTTCTCTGGGTGCAAAAAAAAAGCCAACCCACCAATGGCCTCGCCAAGCCCAGGCCAAGCCCAGCCCTGTGTCTGACCATCAAGGACACCAGGCAGGAGTTTCAGGAAGAGCCCAGCTTTCAGAGTTGACTTCTGACTGCTGAGTCAGCCCATCTGATTCCCGTGTGGGCTGACATGGACTTGGAGACGGCTGATTGTCTGCCTCACATTTAAGACGGCTGATTGTCTCACACGAATCCACAGTTGCCTCAGCAGGGCATTCACCTGTGGGGTTTCAGCTGCGAGGGGCACAATGCGTTTGCATACACCGTCTAAACTCACAATCTGGGGCAGGCCGTCTTTGTCTCCCCCCAAGAAGGAAGGGCCCTCCTCTCCCCTGCTTATCTAAGTGCAGTTCACTACGCCCAGTAATCGAAAAAGAACCCTGGGAGTCCCCAGCCACGGGTCCTGATAAGTGGGTGCCCCACCTTGGTGTTCCTCATCTGCTCTCGCCATGTCCCAGTGGCTTTCGCTGCCACAAAATTCTCCCTGGCCCTGGTGACAACCCACCACCTCGCAACTCCAGCCTCCCTCCAGGTCACATGGTAGATGTCACCTCCTTTAGTCAAGGGATCACCCTTCGTGTTCGTGAACAGCTCTCCCTGTCTCACCCCGCAGACCGGAATCCTGGGCTGTTGGGCTTCCTAGCACTTTACCGGCCGACATCTTCCTGCAGGCTGGCTCTCCTTGGTGGCCTCCCTCTCAGAATGTGGCAGCCACATCAGGGTGGTCTCGCCAGTGTCACCTCCCTTATTTTATCCTCTCTAGGCCTATTAATATAATCTGAAAGCACAGTGGCCAATCTGGCAGCCCAATCCAATGACAGCTCGAAATGGGATATTTGTGGAGCCAAGGAAACCCCCTTTCTAAGTGGGCGCTGCCTGCGCCCTCCCCCGCAGCCAGTACTGATCCAGGGGTTGGGAGCCAGTCTGTATTTGCTCCTGCTGTATTTCTGCTTCTTTTTACTTGGCCTGTCACCCCTTCCCTGTCATTCACAGTGATTTTCTGTCCTCTGGGAACCTGTTACAAATGTCTTCTGGAGGCTGACCCAGATTATTGTTTAAAAAGTGCGTTTGGTTATGGCCACACCAACCCTGTTAGTCCACGGCTTGGTTCTCTCTCCCTTTCCCCAAGGTAATAAGCTGAGGCTGCCTGTTCATTGCTTTGCTGAAAGAGAGCCAGAGAGAAGTTGGAGACCGTGTGGCTCAAACCCTTCATTTCACAGGTGAAGACACTGAGGCAGGGGAGGGGGAGGCACGCTGAGAGACCACCCAGTTGTCCAATGTGTGTGGCAGAGTGAGATATTGCCACCCAGGTCCCCTTCGGTTATTTGCTCCCCACGTCTACCAGAAGATTCCAACACTGGACAACAGAACCCCTGCCATTGAGGAGGAAATGCTGGATTGGGATGGGGGTGGGGACACTTAAAAGCCACCGTAGTCCATCAGCTGACGCATAAACGCCTGCTGTGGCCACACCACGGAATGTTACCCAGCCGAGAGAAGGCTGCAGCCTGGGCACCTGGACAGCACCCAGGGACGTGGAAGAACCCAGTCACAAAAGGCCACAGAGCGCAGGATTTCTTCATTCGTGTGACATGTCCCGAGCAGGCAGACCTGCAGACCGAGCAGGTCACGCACTTTCCCGGAACCGGGGCTGAGGGGAGATGAGGGTGGCTGCTGCTGGCACAGGGTTTCTTGGGGGTGGGGGTGAAATGTTCCGAAATCAGGTAGCAGGGACAGCCACACGACTTTGAGGGTACACTCAACCCCGCTGGAGTAGCTGCCTTATCTCGGCTTAAAGGGCAAGTTTTATGGCATGTGAATGATATCTTAATTTTTTTTAAAGACACCACAGGGGACCTTTCCACTGGGGGACAGTGAAGAAGACATGAGGGTGTCAAGGGCAAATTCTCTCCTCTGCTCTCACCAACCCAGCTCTCCAAAGGGTGAGGCAGGGGCAGGGAGGGACCCTGTTCAGGCAGACCCTCCCCAGGTAGACATGACCCTCCGGGGCACGGGGACGCCCGACCTCTGCTACAGAGGGAGTGGGGGCCTCCCCTGTGCCCATAGCAGCTCCCCACCTGTACGCAGGTCAAGAGCTTGCAGGGATCTGTGTCGCCTGCCCTGGGTCCCCAGTCTGCAGGGCAGTCCGGCAGCCTCAGGCCACGGCCCCCCTCGGACGCGTCCTGGGCAGCAGCTGCAGGCTCTTCCTGCAGAGGTGGCGGAGAGCAGGCCCTTCGGAGGGCCAGGCAGGAGCAGGGAGCCATGGAGCCTGGGCCCAGCCAGGGTGGGGCAGGAGGGGCCCCTGATCCAGGTTTGCAGGAATCAGGGTGAAGAAGAAGAGAAGCAGCTATCTGGGATGGTTTCAAAAAAATTAAAAACCCCTGTCAGTTGGAAGCTAATGGCTTTCATGTCGGCTTGACTGATTCCGCGGGGGCGGCACAGCGCCTGGCAGGCTGCCTGGCGCGTAGGTGGTGTTCTCAGAACAAAAGTTCAGGGCCGCCCGCAGCCAAGTCACCTCCAGTAACAGCTCAGCCCCTGCCCTTGCCAATGGCTGACTTCCCCTGGGAGGGCTGCAGGCGTGCTGCAGCGCCAGGTACACGCCGAGGCCCAGGTGGACACAGACCACACACACACAGATCCACACAGACACACACCACCACACACACACCACACATACCACACATTGTACATATCACACATGCACACACCACAGCACACATACCACACAAACCACACGTACCACATATGCCACACACATCAAACGTACACAACACATAATATGACACACAACACAAAGCACACATACCACACATACCACACATGCCACACGCATCAAACACACACAACACATAGCATAAATGACACACAACACAAACCACGCATACCATAAACATGGCACACCATATAGTACAACACAAACCACACATACCAATCACATACAACATAGAACACAAACCGCATACACCACAGCACACATACAACACAAACACACATCCCATACATATCACATACAACACATCATACATGCCAGCACACAACATACAATGCAAACCACACATACTGTGCATTATACATATCACACACACCACACACACAAGATACACCACACAGACTACACACACCACAGTACACACACAACACAAACCACACATATCAAACACAACACACATACCATACACACTTCACACCACACACATCACACCACACCACACACACAATACAAAGCACACATGTCATCGCACAGATACACCCCACACCGCACACACCAAGAACATCACACCATACACAGACACACTATACACACACAACACAGCAGGCATTTCCCTGTGCAGAAGAGGGGCGGTGGGACTCGGCCCGGCTTGTGAGGCCCCCGCACCTGGGGAAGGGACACCCGGGGAACGGCAGGAGAGCGTGAGGGCCCACGCTCCACTGGAGAGACCGGCGTGCTGGTCTTCCGTGATCCACACAGCAAGGACCAGCTTCGATGGAGCACGTGGAATCTTCAGAGAACTTCACCAACACTAACCAATCAAGCCGCCCCTGCCTGGTGAGGTTGGAGGGGAGTCCTAGACAGGGGCCATGGCTCGGCTGTCAGTTCCTGGGGGACCGGCCGGCACACCCTGCTGTCTGGTGGAAGGAGGTTAAATTGGGTCAGCAGGCAGGGTCCAGCTCTCCAAGGGGTTAAAAGGTTAAAGAAGGAGGAAGAGAAGAAGGAGGCTGGTGGCTGGTGGCTGGTGACATGAGGTCACCTCAAGGTGACATCCCACCCTCACATGAGCACCACCGGCCGGCCTCCTGCCTGTCCCCCAGGGGAAGCGGAGGAGCGGGCGGGCCTACACTTCCCATGTCCGGGTCCGGGTCCGTGTCCGGGTCCGAAGGCCTGGGCGGCAGCTGCCTCTGCCCTCCTGTGCGGGCAAAGGCAGGCCTCAGAGGGCCGCATGGCATCGGTCCATTCATTTCTCACCCGGAGCAGTGATTCATTATCACTGTGTCGACAGACCTCCCTCCGGGCAGAGCTCTCGCGCACACCACACACGATGACTCCTCCATCTGAGAAAAGCTCCCCGTGGAGGAACTCGCCAGCTCAAGCCTGTCATTATGCTAATGCAGAGGGAAAGAGAAAAGGTTTCTCAGGCGGAAGAGCTTCTAAGACCTGCATTCCCTTGTTTGTTTGTTTGTTTGTTTCTGGAAGGCCGAGCGTGGGCACAACCTCTCCCCCCATCAAGCCCCTATTTGGAAGCAGGCACCCTTCCTTTGTCAAGAGATACGATGTACAGCAAGACCAGAAGGCCTGGCTCCTGGAACTGGAAGACGTGCTTTCATTTTAAACAAAACTTGATAAAGTAGACCTCATTAAAATTCAAAAGTTAAAAAAAATAATAATAAAATAAAAATAAAATAAAATAAAATTCAAAAGTTCTCTTACGTGAAAGACAATGGCAAGAGAGTGAGAAGACAAGCCACAAACTGGGAGAAAACATTTGCAGAAGAAACACCTGATAAGGGCTGTCACCTAAAATATACAAAGAACTCAGGACACTCCATCAGAAAACAACCTGATCAAAAGATGGGCAAAGATGTCAAGAGAGACCTCATCAAGGAAGGTACTCGGATGACAAACAAGCATCTGAAAAGAGGCTCCGCATCATAAGTCACCATCAGTGAAATACAAATGAAAACAACAACAAGATACCACGGCACACCTATGGCCAAAATCCAAAACACTGACAACACCAAGTGCTGACAGGGATGTGGAGCAACAGGGGCTCTCGGCTTTTGTTGGTGGGAATGCAGAATCGTGCAGCCACTCCGGAAGACAGTTCGGTGGTTTCTTACAAAACAACGTCCTCTTTCCATATAATCCAGCAATCACACTCCTTGTTATTTACCCAATGGAATTGAAAATTTATGTCCACACAAAAAAAATGCATGTAGATATTTATAGCAGCTTTATCTATAATTGCCCAAACTTGGAAGCAACCAAGATATCCTTCAGTAGATGAATGGGTGAAACTGTGGCACATCCAGACAATGGAATATTATTCAGCGCTAAAAAGAAACGAGCTATGAAGCCATGGATACACGTGGAGGAAACTTAAATACATGTTACTATGTGAAAGGCGTGATTCCAACTATACAACGTTCTGGAAAAGGAGAAACTGTGCGGAGAGTGAAAAGCTCCCCACTACCTGGCATTGGAAGGGAGGGGTGGGTGGGCAGATCAGAGCAGCTTTAGGGCAGTGCAAACACTCTGCATGGCATGGTGGTGGTGGGTACGTGTCATTAAACCTTTGCCCGAACCCGGAGAGCGTACAATGCAGAGTGAGCCCTAGTGGAAACTGTGGATTTGGGTGATAATGACTGTGAGTATACCCTCATGGACTGTAACAACCACACCGCTCCGGGGGAAGGTTGAGAGCGGGGGAAGCTGTGCGTGGGGGAGGGCAGGGGGTGTACAGGAAATCTCTGTGCCTTCTGCTCAGTTTCGCTGTGAACCTAAACTGATGTAGTAAGTAAAGACTCAATTAAGAAAATCAAATGATGGTTTGGTTATTGTATTTGCTGGAGCTAACTGAAGAGATAGACACCTGTAAGGTTCCTGAAATTTTGGGGGGTGATTTCTAGTTCTTTGTGTTAGAAATCAGATTTGATGGATGCAAACAGAGGCGGGGAGGGAGGGAAAGGAAGGGGAGGAGGAGGAAGAAGGAAGGGAGACAGTTGCGGCTGCGTCTGCGTTAAGCGAACAAGCATGACCCCTGAATACGGAGCTGCCCCCACCTCACCCCCGCCTGCGTCTGTGTGAAGCCGGAGGAACAAAACAGCCTTTCCAGCTCCCCCCGCTCCCTGAGGGGCTTGCTGGCCCTTCCCCCGCGCAGGCCCCTGCCTGCTACACCCATTTCAGAAGACCTTCTTTTTCTTGAAACAGTAAACAGAAAAAAACACCCCTGGAACAGAAATACGTAAAGGCATCTGAAAAGGAAAAAGAAAACAATAAAAGGAAAGAACAGCCTTATACAGAGTAAGATGGCGCTCAGTAAGTATTTGTGGACTGAGTGAGCGCCAGCTCCTGGGAGCGCCTTGAGGGCGCTGCCCTTCTGTCCTGAGGGGCTGCCAGTGAAGCACCACTTCCACCGCCCGTGTTAGGGCTGCCGCCGCACCGACCGGAACGGCCAGGCCTGTCGCCGGGTTTATAGGGCTTAGAGTGTGTCTTCCCGGCCATGTGCATCGGCGGCTGCTGCCGAAAAGTATATTCCAGGACTTTCCAAGTGCCCAGCAGCAGGAATTCAGAGGAGAAGTGGTGACGTCTGATTAACTCTTCGGGAGACGGGGGAAATGTTTGGCTTCTAGAGAGGGGAGCAGAGGGTTGCAAAGCCCGGTTCATACTTAGGGCAGAAGAAGGGGTAGAAGGAGAGGAGGGGAGGGGCCCCAACTCTAACATCTTAATCTTTCAAAGTGAGGGCTTAAGAGATGCTGTTGACGAGGCAACAAATCTATTATTTTAATTTACAAAGTCAACCACTTGAGAAACCAAAATAGCACCATACCTGTCCTGACAGGAGGGAAGAAGAGGTGAGCACCTGTATTTCCCGTGTCGGAAAGTTGGCCAAAACTGGGCATTTTTTAAGTGATATGCATGTATCACTTAGCAACCTGGCAGGGATTACCAGCAGGACTAAAACCAGACAGGGCTGACATTTTCATTCAAGAGGATATTCGCAGGAGCTAGCCTGACTCGGGGGCAGGGGTGGAGGGCTGGGTAGGGCAGGGAAGTCTTGCTTTCTGTGACCAAACCTTCCTACTCGGGTTGATTTTTTTCCATGTCTTAGTTACAGAAGAAAGTTCTGGTCCACATTCGAAGAGCCATGTGGCCGGTCGGAGCTGGCTGAGTCGGCCTCCCAGGGCCCATCAGCCACCAGGGAGCGTTGTGACAGGAGTGAACAATGAATGAACACCGAAGGGACAGTCTGACAACACCTGCTACTCATGCACAGGGTCAATGCCGGCCCTCTGATGAGCACAAGAACATGCCCGTCTTCCCAGGGCCCACCGCCCAACCAAGTCCAAAGGCAAACAGCGTTCCAGGGTGACCCGGGCAGGCCGCTTTCTCCAATACTTCTCCTGCACCCCTTCCAGTTGTTTTTTTAACCCATTCTAGTTTTTTAAATAAGTTAAAATATTGAAAGAGACGTCATTTCTAAAAATGTCTTTGGAGGCCACCATTACCCAGGCGCTTCCCAGAGGGGCAGGGGGACATTTTGTTTAGACAATTCCCAGCAGCCTCGTCAGGTACAGATGCCTCAAACCCAGCGCTTTCCAGCAAAGCTCAGTCCTGTCAGGACTTAAATCAAGGTCTTCAGCAGAAGAGCCTTGAGACAAACAAAAACAAAAAGCAGACTCTGGGCTTGGACCAGGCTCAAAGCGGCTCTGTCGAAGCAGATGAAAGCTGTCCCTGGCCGTCCTCCCATGTCGCTTCATCATCAACGTGCGCATCAGACCCTTGCTTTACAGGCACCTTGAAGGAAAAAGGTGCGAAAAGAATCCTTTTGTGCTTTGGGGACGGATTTCAAAGCAGGCTTTCAGGTTGCCTGTGGAAAAATTATAAGCAAGCAAGAAAATGCACTCCTTCGGTTTCCTAAAGTTGGGCAGAGCCCCTAATGCGGACTTCCATCGAAAGTGAAGCAAGACCGGAGCACCAGCCTGCTCAGGATGTCGTTTTCCTTCGGGGGACCAGGGGGCTGGCCACAGCAGCGGTTGAGGCCAGCTCTGACTCCCCGGGAGGTGCTCCTGCTCGGTGATACCTGGGCAGAGACCCAGGAGGCCTGTCCGGTTCCCCTGCTAGAAGCAAATGCTCCCCTCGCAGTGCGAGGCCCTGGAAGAGGGAATCCCTAGAATTGTCTGCATTTGGCTTCCCTTAGCCAGTTCTTTGCCATGATTTACAGATTTGGGATCTTTAGATGGCATTCATCGAAGTCAAGGTGAAGCCACCTGGTGTGGCTGATGAAGCCAAGGATCAGTACCTAGAACCAGAGTGTCAATTCCACCAGCCTCCCTGGGCAAACCAAGTGAGAAGACCCAGATACGGGTGGATGACAATGGAGTGATAATAGTAAACAGTGCCAGCGAAGTCTGCAGGAAGTTGGGTTGATTTGCTGGCTCCCCGAAGCCAGCCACAGCATGGTGTCCGATTCAAAAACCAAACAACCCAGCAGGCAAAGGATGAAACAAAAAGCAAATGAAGTCTCTGGAAAAAACCGGAGAAAGATTCCCTCTTAACGCGCAGTGAAGCCCCTTCCCCCCTTCCTTCCCACCCTTCTCTCCGTACCCCACGTCTCAGCTCTTCGGGTCTCACTCTCCCTCCGCCCCAACCTGCGGCCCTCTCGCAGGGCACGCCCTGCCCGCGGCTCTCCTCGGCCTCTCCGTGCAGCAGTCGTTCTCGAAGGTTTTCATGGAAAATCCAGCCGTTTCCTCCCTTGCCTCCCTTTCCCCTCCCCTATACTCGAAGCTGGCATTACAGGTTGGGGGACCCCGGGCGCAGGCTGGGAAAAAGAGTCTGGGTCATTGGCGCATCGAGTCCGTGGTCCCGGAAGCAGCGTGGATACTTGCAGATAGCTCGGTGTGTGCTGGGCGCTGTGTTCAAGTACTGAATTTAACCAGTGTCCGAATTGAGGGCTTTTTCAAGTGTATTCAGAGGACACTGTTCCAGGGAGGGGCTCCTCGATAAGAGGGTTTGAGGATTAATACACTTAGAAACGGGTCATCCCCTGCCCAGCCCCTGGGGATTCCCAGTACACGTGAAATTCCGGATCTTTCCTGTAGCGAACATGCGGATTTATAACTGGTCACCCCAGGATTTCCCTAACTTCCTTGTCACTCAACTTAGTTCACCGGAGAAACAGGAGCTACCGGCAGCAGCACACCCGGCCCACGCAGACCCAGGAAGCGCAGGCCACCCGAGCACCCTCGTGCTGCAGGCAGGTTCTGGAGAAACTGCCGGGTGTCCACTCGGATTTACTGGTGCGGACGTGGGCTGTGTTATTCTTGATCGACAGGCCCTATTCTCCAGGCAAAGGCGGTGGGTAAAGATGAGCCAATAGGACAATCCAGCGATGGCTGAAGAACGAGACTCACCGATGTCACCTGGCAGTCCCCGGGGAGGCGCAGCCCCTGCAAATGCCTTGGGGACAGGCAGAGAGGGTGAGGTCCTCCTGGACGAGGAAGTCAGGCCCAGCAGCTGACACTGGCTCACACGGTGGCGTAAATGGTGTCATTCTGCAGCCACACACTACAGCCCTAAATGTAAGCTCGCTCCATCCAGACTCTGGCTGACAACAGAAACAGAAAATCACTAAATCAACCGGTTTCAAAAATGGTTATGGCTTTGAAAAGCCCCCAGGACCTTTGGTTTCCTTCCCCACACTCCCCTTCTCTGCCACCCCACACCGCTACCAGTCCCCGACTCAATACACAGGTTCCTAAATGGGCTTGAGACTTAGCAGGAGCATCAAGTCCTAGGGGAGGATGGGTGAGCCTGAACCAGCAGAGCGGACAGCAGTCCCCCACCCCCAGCCCAGAGCCAGCCCCTGACTTCTGCCACCAGGGCTGCTATTTTGAAGGGCTGCTTTGAGATCTGTGCCTCCAGGCATTTTGTTATTTCACTGTTTGCTTTTGGAACTTCTTAAAACAAACCTCAAAGAAGAGAAAACTCCTGTCTGAAATGAATTCCTTTTGGAATCCAAGAAATGACTCACAGAGGCTATTTTGGCATTTATGCTCCCTATTGAGTTAATATGATTAGACTCGTAAATTCTATTTTTGAAATGCAGACTTTGTACTCTGAATATTCTTCCAGAACAAAAATAACTGGGGGGGAAATGGCTCGGGTGTTTACATATTTGGTATTACTTAAATATGGGCTATTTACCCACTTACTCTTCTTACCTTTCATCATCTATTTTCTCGTGGGATTAAAGAGATTGGGCAAACTCTTCAGTAAAGTGGCATGACACTCTTTAGAATAAATCTTGTTCATGCATAACCCCTTGAGAAGTTCTGTTCTCTCCAAATGTCCATTGACTGATGAACGGAGAAGTAAAATGTGGTACGTACACTCCATGGAATATTGTCTAGCATTAAAAAGAAGTGAAATTCTGGCACATGGTACAGCCTGGAGGACGCTGTGCTGAGTGAAATAAGCCAGGTGCAAAAGGACGAGTACCGGGTGCCTTCACTTAGGTGAGGTCCCTAGAGTCGTCAGATTCATAGACACAGATGGTAGGTACCAGGGGCTGGAATTTGGGAAGATGAGAAAGTTCTTGAGACGACTGTAAATATGTTTACTGCCATCAAATTGTACACAACAATGGTTAAAGCGGTAAATTTTGTGTCGTGTGCATTTTAACACACACATACATACACAGTCATTTTCCCTGGGAGCAGACACCCAAGTTCTCTGGAAACAAACAATACACAAGACCTGAGGCTTCCCCAGGCTGGTTTTCGATCTTACCCACCCTGCTCCTCCAGAAGTAACCAAGTTCCTCCTCCTTCAACGCTAACCCATGGCCAGACCCGAATCCCACCGCCTCCAGAAGCGCCTGTTTCCCCGCAGCCTTCGTGGACGCTCCTGGCAGGGGGCAGGTGCAGCCTTCCTTCCTGGAAAGTCTCAACGGTAGAAATTTGATGGCTCCTGAGATTCGTTTCAAGTCACCGCCGTGGTTTCATAAGGTAACACGCAAACCCTTTGTTCCTGTGGCGTAAACGGCCAGGCCCTGAGCGCTCAAAGACACAGGACCCTCTGTCGGGCCATAAAACCAGCCCTAATCTGCGGACGGCTCTGCTCCATTTGCACCTGCGCAGCAAGCCTGTGTTTAAACGTTCTGATGGTCAGATAATTTTTGATAACTCCTATAAAGCAATGTTGCGTGCAATAAAAGACTTCATGTGGGACCATTAAGAACAGCGAACTGTGCTAACCACAAACCTCAAAAGGAGTCTTCTGTTGTTTGAGGTTTAAATAAGAAATGAATTTCTTGGACTCTTGCCAAGCCCAGGAAGGTCTTTTGAGAACTTCATTTCTGAGCGTCCCTGGCATGATGGCAGACGCAGTCAACGCCCCTGTCCTGGGTTCTCACGATTCCCCGATAAGGCACGCCACTCGCTGCAGAATTGCACGGTGAAAGAGCTATACGGCCAGGCGAGGGGCCAGTCAGAGCACCCCCCAAACAATCCTTGTTCGGTACAAGCTTTTTAACTAGACTCACCCCGAACACCTCCTTCCCTGTACAGAAGCAGCCTTCTTTCTCGCTTCACGATGCGCCCAGATGGAGTTTGGAGAAGCGCGGCTTGTGGGGAATTGGATCAAACAGAGACCACGTTGTCAGATGAACTTCTCAAGTGGAAAGTCCACTGCATGCATGTCATAGGCAGGCCATTCTCGGTTTCCTGCTTGGCCTGATTTGGAGGGGGGTTAGCACGGCACGGTGGGCCTTGCCCTGTCTCCTCATGCTTCTAGACCACTCCAGCTGACATAACCCCCAGGCCAAGGAGAAGGGTGGATAGAAACTCAGTTCCCACCAGCTTCCAGGATGCTATTCCGGAAGATCTCCCTTTGCCCAGGGCTGGGGGAGCGGTCACCCCACAGTGCAGAGGTGCGGGGTGTGGCCGGGCGTGAGGGCTGCTGCTTGAGACCCAGGGCTGGGTGCCGTGCTGCCCGGCCGTGAGGACAAGCTCTGGGCGGGGCGGCGAAGCGACTCAGGCAAGGTGTTCTTCAACTCCACGCTGCTGACCTTCCCCCGACTCCTTATGCCCCCCCTTTAAGGTCTGGGAGGAACAAAGGGCCGATTTCTTCTGAGGTCCTAGGAGGAACACGCCCCACGGAGTGCGCATTTTGTGGACCTGGAAGGCTGGCGTGGTTGGAGTCCCACACAGGAAGTTTTAAAAAGCCAACACAGACCCCAGAGAACCATAGAAAAACCTCCCTGGTGCTCAGACTGACGGGGTGGGGGTGGGGTGGAGGGGGTCCCTCCATACCCCAACCGCCAATAATGACCCGTGCTATGAAGAAAAAGGACGGAAGTGGTCTGGGGTGGGTGGTGGAGTGAAGGCCTCAGTGAAAAAAAGCAGCCTGGAAAGCTGTGGGGGGGGGAGAAAACCTCAGGGGCAAAGGCCCTGGGGTAGGGGTCCAGGGTATCCGAGGAGCAACCGAGCATGCATGGGGCTAGAGCGCAGGCAGCTGAGTGACAAGAGGGGTCAGGTCCCCTAAAAAGAGACCAGGGGTCGCGTGAAGATGGTCCCCAAGTGACCTCTGAGGGTGCTCTCTCTTGTCATCTGGAGCGCTGAACCACTGAGGGGGCCAGTGGAGCGAGTGTCTGATTCAACAGCCCCCATCACCCTTACACACTGCTGGCGAAGGTGCCTCCCTTCCCTGGGGTGCCCTCTGCCCACCTGCAACACTCGAAGACTGATCCACTCGCCACTTCCCACTCACTGTGTTCTCCACGAAGACGGCAAAGCCAGGCCACCAGGCCACCCCTCCCCCGGCTCTGTTTCTCTCTGTGGTTTGGTGAGACCAGTCCTTCCCAACTGGTGGTGATTTTGCCCCCAGGGGCACTGCTGGGTCTGGAGATATTCGGGGTTGGCACAAATGGGGTGGGGGTACCACTGGCACCCACTGCATGGGGCTGGGGTGCTGCAGCCAACACTCCCCAGTGCCTGGAAGGGCCCCTGCCAACAGAGACTCACCCCATCCGAAACGCCCATAGATGGGTGAGAAGCACGACCACCGGAGGAGGTGACTGGGGAGGGCTCTGTTTCCCAGAAAAGATGACCCGTAAGAAAACTGGCTCCTCTCCCTCCCAAGCTAAACGCCTCCTTCCTTTGTCAGGCGCTGGAAAACAAGTGAGTTTCCATTTCAGGGTGTGTGTGTGTTGGGGGGGGGGGGGGTCCCGTCTTCTGGCAGGCATGCTGGCAGAGGCCTGGTGCCCATGGACGGTGAAGTGCGGTTTGCTGTGTGTCAGGAGAAGTCCCCAGTGGCAGGCAGACCACCCGCGGAGCTCCCGGGAGCTGGAGCAGCCCCAGCTGTGTCCCGCCCACGGGGAAATGACTACATGTGAGGCTTAAAGCTGGAGGCGCTTCCTGGCACCGTGGGCTTTCCATTCGGGACGTTTCCCCCCTTCTGTACATGGCCGTGAGCCGCCTGAATTCAAAGCAGAGATTTGTCTAAACATACCTGTAACGGATCTGTCAGCCACATCACCGCACAGCACAGTGGCTGCAGGCTGAACTGTGTCTCCCCTGCCTCAATCCCCGGCCCTGGGCCCCTCACACTGCGACGGCATTTGGAGACAGGGGCTTTACAGAGGTGATGAAGGTAAAATGAGGTCGTTAGGGTGAGCCTCCACCTAATCTGACTGGTGTCCTCATAAGAAGAGCTTGGGACACAGACCCACACAGAGGGACGACCACGTGAGGGCACAGGGAGATGACACTGCCCGCAAGCTTCTGTTGTTGGAGCCGCCCAGTCTGTGCGGCTTTGATACGGCAGCCCCTGCAGACCAACACAACCGTCTCAGAGCTTCCGGGGTTCAGAAACTCTCCTGTGTGACCTGCCACCCTGGGCCACCCTCTCCTTCGGGGACACCTTCTGAGGAGCAGTCCAGTCTCTGATCACGGTCAGGGAGCGGGGCCTCTCCACTCCACAAAGGAACCGCTGAGCATCTGGGTCTTCTCGCTGCCGTCACAACAGGAATGAAAACCGACAGGAATTTCTTCTCTTGCAGTCCAAAATCAGTGTCCCTGGACCGCCATGGCGGCAGCCGCAGGCACAGTCTGCTCCCCGCCTTCCCAGCACCCAGCCCTGGGTCCACACCCCTTGGCGTGCGGCCCCCTCCTCCACGCGGAAGCCAGCAGGGTGGCATCTTGCTTCCATCACCACGTCACCACCTTCTCTCCGCGTCAACTCTCCCTCTGTCTGTCTCCTGCAACCCTGTGTTAGCACCTCGGGCCCCCCTGGATGGTCCAGGGCTGTGTTCCATCTCAAGACCCTTAGTCACATTCACGAAGTCCCTCTTTTTATAGAAGGTAACGTTTTTGCAGACTCCCGGGATTGGGACATCTCTGGGGGGAAGGGCATTGTTCAGCCTACCACGTGCCTTCAGCGGCGTTCTTGGGCTAGGCCATTTTACCGGCCGCCGGCCAGCCTGGCGCTCAGTGGTGGCGGAGTGGTTAATCATGGGACACCACCTATGTGACCAAACGTGTGTGACGCAGAGCTCCAGGAGAGAGTGGAGTGTGGCAGATGCCCTGCGGGGCCTTGCTGGTAAGGCCTGCCCAGATGATACTCCCAGGAACATTTATATTTTTGAAGGTTGCTTTGGATCAAAGGAATAAAGGTCAAATGACCAGGGCCGTGTTGGCGCTGAGCCCCTTACCTTGAGCCAGCAGTCCCCGCCTCTACGGGAGCAAACAAACAAGCCGTGTTCCAGCCGACAGGGACTTGAAATGCTCCGGAAAGGCACCCCAAGACCCAACATCCCCAAGACCAGACCTCACGCTTCCTTCCGAGGTTGTGCAATAGAGTCACTTATGGGAAGTGAGGTCACTTCTCTGTCACTGTAGCCAAGGCATAGCGGGGCGCGGTTTACAAAGTGCTGGTGGCAGTTGGGCTCAGCTCATTTGCTACCCCCGACCCAGCAGATTTTTTTCTCCCTAAAAGCTTTCCTTTAAAGAACTGGACGCTGAACAGTCGCAGGGAACTGGAATCCTAACAAACACATCATTAAACATATACAACTTCCTTCCAGCGCATTCTGTCCAGATGCAGGGGACAGTTACAGCATCTGGTTTCAGACCACCCTCATTACGGTTCCCACCCACCCCTCACTTTATTAAATTGGCTTTGGGAAAAAAAAAAAAAAAAACCAAAGTCATAAAGATCTAAGTCGCTACTTCTTTCTTTTTTTTTTCAATTAAATGAATCTAAATGGGCCATCTCTGTTTCCAGAAGAAAACCTAAGACAGTTCCCTTTTTCTTTATTTTTCAAGTCCCGAGAAGCTGTCACTATTCTTAAGTATGAGTATCCAGCTGATTGCTCCCGAGTGAAGCCCCCTTCCTCGGAGAAACAAGTCCTTTCCGAGGAAGCTTGCAGCTGTCCAGTCGGTCACCCCCACGCCCGCTGTGACGAAGCAAAGTGACTGAAACAGGCCCCACAGCCGGAGAGCTTTGTCCGTCAGCGTTTGGCGTGGTGGGCTGAATTCCGTCGCGCGGAAAGACGCCCTGCAGCCCTAACACAGCCCCTGGGAAATGGAGCTTCCCTTGGAAACAGAATCCTTGCAGAGCCGATCGGGTCAAGATGAGGTAGAGGGAATCCGGCGAGCCCCAATCCCATGACCGGCGCCCTTCGAAGAAGAGGGGAGTTTGGACGCAGATGTCCGGAGGGAGGGCAACGGGAAGACACAGGGGGAGAGCCCTGCGACGGCAGTGACATGCGGTAAGCCCAGGAGGACCAAGGATTGTTGCCAACCACCAGAGACCCGGACAAGGAAGGAAGGGGTCTTCCTCTGAACCCCCAAAGGAAGAGCCAACCCTGCCGACACCTTGATCCCAGACTTCCGGCCTCCCGACTGAGTGGCCGTACACGGCTGTGGTCTAGGCCTCCTGCCCGGCATGCTCTGCACAGCAGCCCCAGCCGATGGCAACCCCCGAGTCTGGTCCATTGGGTGCAGAAGCTGCTGCCTGGCTTCCTTCTTAACACATCTCTTCTGCCTCTCCTGTTTCCTAAACCCGACTTAGGCTGCAGATCTGAGGAAGAACTGCCCATGCTGCCTTGGGGCTTGACTAGCTTGCGCCACAGGGGAACATGGGATGTCCCCTCCCCGGCCCGCCCTCCCCACAAGTTCTCTTGAAGTAGGCTGGAAACACAGTAATGCTGGGCAGCTGTCTCCGAGGGACTTGGAGAGGGAGGGAAGAAGATGAGCATCTAGGGGGTGTCTAGGGCCGGCCGGTCCCCTGCTGGGAGCAGCACCTGGACCCCCCCTGTCCACGCCCGGTCCGGTGAGGGCCAGGCTGCCTATTCTGCAGCTGCAGTGCCCTGAGGGGGATCTGAGCCAGGGGTCTTCGCTCCAAAGTCCACACAAGGGGTCACCCACGCCTGGTGTCGCCATGGCACCTGTTCTGTATCCAGCCTCCACTCGGGGCCACTGAGCCTATTTCCGTTCAGCTCGGCCTCATCACAGCAGCACTTCCCGAACCCCCGGCAAGCCTCAGAACCTCGTGGAGGGCTGGTTAAAGCACCCCTCGCTCCCCCTGCTGCCATCCCCAAAGTTTCTGAGCCGCTGGGTCTGCGTGGACCCCAGACTCTGCATTGCTAATGCGTTTCTAGGCAACGGTCCAGGCTCCACGGCTTGAGAGCCACTGGCTTGTGTGACCCTGGATGGCATCAGGGTGGCTCGAGCCCTGGTGCCCAGCCCCTCCCGTGATGGGAGGAAAAGGTGAGGGAGAGAAGGCCTTCTCCCGCCTGACTCACGGACTGTCCCCCAAATCTGCCCCTCCCAGCTGCCTCCACCAGCAGGAACCACGCCCTCCGGGACCCTCCCACCCTCAGACGGCCCCCTTGGCCTTCCTGTGTGTCCCCCACTAGTGGTTTGGTCGTGTGGTAAAGGGTCACCGAACTGCTGTCCGTGGAGCAGACCTGCCCATGAACAGACCTCATTCCTTTTTCATTTCTCCCCATTGGCATTGAACTTTCCATTTGGAATCACTTCACCATGGGCTGGCCTGTGTCTCCCCAAAATTCACATGCTGCAATCCTGACCTCCAACACCCCAAAATCTGGCAGTGTTCTGAGGCGGGGCCTTTAAGGAGGCGGTTAAGGTAAAGTGGTGTCGTGAGGGTGCACCCCAATCCAGTCGGGCTGGCTTCCTCTCTTTGTTATCTCACAATTTACGTAGTTCAAACGGACAAAAAAATCAGTCTCACTCAGAGTATTTTAAGTTAAATTGCCTTTGAATGGGAGCTTACTGTCCACGCTTGGAGGTCGACAAGATGTATCCCGAAAATTTGCTGCTGTGGAAAATGAAGGCTGCTTAAATCAAGTGGGGGCAGGGGGACCCGTGCTTTGGCCTTTCGATGAATTGCTGTAACACTGTCCCGCGGTGGCCGCCTTCTTGCGTCACTGACACTTGAAGGCCAGGCTGACTGCTGCCCTAACAAGAGGAGGTCAGGACACAGATGCACACAGAGGGACTATCACGTGAGGACACAAGGAGAAGACGGCCACTTGCATGCCCAGGAGCGAGGCCCCGGGGGGAAACCAACCCTGCCTGCGCCTGATCTTGGACTTCTAGCCTCCAGCGCTGTGAGGAAATAAATGTCTGTTGTTTAAGTCCAGTGCGTGGTATTTTCTTACTGCAGCCCTGGCAGACGAATACACGTTGTTTGCATTTCTGTGTCCCTGCTGGATTATAAACTCCCAAGGACAGGAACTGTGTCTTCTCGTCCTTGAATTCTAAGCACTTAGCCTGTGCCTAGGACACTTAAAGGGCATAAGAATGATAATGGCAATAAAATAATACCCATGATTTATTGAGCACTTACTATGTGCAGGTCCTGTGCTCAGCACTTTATAGTCACTCCTCACAGCTATAATGTGGGGACTACAGTTAGCATCATTCTAAAAATGAGGCTCTTGAGAGAGCACAGAGAGGTGAGGAGACTCACCCACAGACCCACAGCTCATGAGTCGTGCGTGTGGTGGACTGAATATTGACCCCAAAGATATCCACGTCCTAAGTCCTGGAACCTGTGAATGTCACTAAAGAAACTCTGGAGATGAGATTAATTTAAAGACCTTAAAATGGGAGATTATCCTGGATTATCCAGATTCATTCTAAATACATTTACAAGTGCCTTAGGGGGAGATTGAACACAGACGGAAGAGGAGACGGCAACACATCCCCTAAACAGGATGCCACCTGGACCCCTTAAACAGGATGCCACCTTGCTGGCCTTGAAGACACAGGAAGGGACCCCAAGCTAAGGGATGCTGGCGGCCCTAGATGCCAGACGAGGCCGAGGGAGGGAGCCTATCCCTGCAGACCCCCTGACTTGAGCGCACACCGATTTCAGACTTCCCGCCTCCAGAATGGCGAGAGGACACATCCGTGGTCATTTGTCACAGCAGCCCCAGGATCCTGGTACTGTGGGAAAGGATGCGAGCCTAGCTAATCTGTCTTCAGAACCTGCGGTGTTGCTTTGCTTTGCTAAGAGTTTTAAAAAGTATTTCCTTAGGATTTTAAAATTTAAACTTTTTTTTGTGAGGTCAAACTTTATACAGTGAAGTGCACAATACATTTTGACAAATTTAAACAGCGTGCAGCCCCCACCCTGTCAAGGTACAGAGCAGACCCATCCCCCTTTCCAGCCAATCCATGCCCTTCCGAGACGGCCACTGTGCTCGGTTTCTGTCACTGCAGATTAGTTTTGTCTGTCCCTGAGCTTCACATAAATAAAAGCGTATAGTAAGTTGTGTGTATCCCTAGTTGTTTTTCATTCGTCCGTGGTTTTGAACACACCACAATTTGTTTATCACTTGTTCCGTGCCCCCAGGAGGGAATCTGAACAGCGACACGATACCAATCAAACTAGAGCTCAAAGCAAGGAGTGACACAGCAGCCGGGAGGAGCCTGTGCGTGGGGCTCGTCATGAGGTTGAAATGAGACGACCTGCTCAAGGCCGGGAGCCAAATGCCCGCAGGAATGTTTGTTTCCATCCCCCTGGCTGCGCGGGAGCCCTTCCCTCTGCAAAGTAAACCGCTTCGGCCCACACGGCCACACGACGCGATTTTATGGGCCAGAGAGGAGGGAAGACGCGACCCTCCACCTTGCAGGTTGGGCAGCTGGGTCTGTGGAATAAAGCGACGACAGAGGGGTTAACAGCAGAGAAGGTACACAAATATACCCATTTTAATATGTGCAGGAGGGCATCGCAGGAAAAAAGGGAACTCTCAGGTAAGTTGGTGAGATTTGAGAGCTCAGGTACTGGAGTGACAGGGGAGGGGAGGGAGGATGAAGCCAACTCAGCGGAGAGTAAAAGATTTTTAGGGAAGATAAAGGGGCCCTTAGGAGATTAGGCGGGAGGTCTACAGTTTATCAGGGTGTGGAGCCAACTCCTAGCCTGACTCCGGTGATAAGAGTCGGTCTTCCAGGTGGATGACATTCCTGGGAAGGGCTCACAGGACAATCAAGTCCCTCTGGGAGGATCTGGCTTTAGACAGACCCAGGGAGCTCAGCCAAAGCCTCTCCAGAACTTTGCCGTTTTTCTAGCTCCACCTCAAAATCGTGAGCGTGCCAAAGTGGCACACTTTGAAGTGACGTGTCCTCAATGCCTTCATAGTCATATTTCTTTTACTTTTACAGCAACCTTCGATCTGCTGTTTACGTCCTCCTGCTGCCCAACTTACAGTCAGGGCCTCGGGTCCGGTGCCCCAAACTCTGCTTAGGGCACGGTGGCTTCGCTGAAGCCCATCGCCAACAGCTGTGAGCAGCTCTCCCTGCCGCAGGTGACAGGTTAGACGTGGCCCCTTGGGAAACGTCGCTTGGAGAAGAACAGCCCTGGCCACCTCCTCCCTCTCTCTCTCTCTCTCTCAAAGGTGCTCTGTGATTATCTGTCCTTGAAGATCAGCTTGCACTTCGTGAATTAACGTTGGAGATATTTTTCAAACCTTGAAAAATAGTCAAAGACTCCTATCCACCATTCCAGTTTAGACAGGGGTTCCTTTTTACGAAAGACAAGTGTGATTCTCCCATTGGCTGCAGTAGTTCTGGGTGGCATGGAGTTTGCCCAGCTGCCTACCTTCCTGTGAAAACCGGGCGTCACCTCTCTGTGTCCCTCCCACCTCAGGGGCCCAGAAAAGGATTCTCAGCCCCTCCTTGTCGGGATGCCTGTGTACATGTGCCACTATAATAAACCCTAGTGAGGTCCCCACGCAACACGAGACCCAGAGTATTGATGGCCATGCACAAACCCTTACATGCCCCTCCCCATCACAGACACACTTACGCTGAAACGTTTCTAGTCTTGCTTTTTTTAAAAGATTTTATTTATTTATTTTTAGAGAGAGGGCAAGAGAGGGAGACAGAGAGGGAGAGAAACATCAATCGGTTGCCCTTCGCACATGCCCAACTGGGGGCCTGGCCTGCAACCCAGGCACGTGCCCTGACCAGGATTGAACTGGTGACCCTCTGGTTTACCAGAGGATGAGGCCCCACCCCCTGGGCCACACCAATCAGGGCTCGCCTTGTTCTTTCCTGATAACATAGTTTTTTGATATAGAAAGTTTTTTGCTTTTGCCAGAGGTTACCCTGTTGAATGTCATTTTCTGGGATCCATATTTTTTGCTCAGTGTTTTCAGTTACCAAGACTCATTCACACGGCCGTGGATGCTTGTAGCTAATTCCTTCTCACCGTGAGATGCTGTCTCGTCCTGGGGCTGTGCCACAATTGGCTTGTCCTCGGTGCAGTCTATGGGCAGTGGGTTATTTCCGGGGTTTGGCTGTTCCTAAAAGTGCTGATTATAAAGATTCTTCTGCATTTTGTTAATGGATGTGGGCAGGAGTTTCTCTTTGGTGTGCACCTGGCGTGACTTGGTAAGATAATGCCAAACACTCCCTAAATAGCCACGGCCATTCTCCATGCGCCCACCACGCTCTCTCTCCCCCTGACTGACGAGGGGAAGGGGGATTGATCTGTAAGGGGACTGGAAAAGCATGCTCTTCCACACGGAAGAGGTGAGACGGGCCGCGGCCCCACACTATCCCACGACTCCGGGTAGCTCAAAGACTTACATTGCAAAGGCCAATCTGGTAGTTGAAAAGCGAGATGAATATTTACCTTAATGTGAGCAGAGAAGGACCACTAAGACACAAGAGACATAAACCATATTAAATGAATGACAATTTTGACTCAAAATTAAGACCATCTGTTCGTCATAAAAGGACTTTAAAGATAGCGGACAGACAAGATGACACATTAATGTACGTAGCAGAAAAGGGATTCACGTCTAGAATATATGGAGAACCCTGACTAGCCAAGAGCCTCCTGGGTGGTTCTCTGTTAATATTCTGCCCCCACGCCATCCACACAGCAGTAGCCTGTGGCCCTTTCGAAAACTTGAACCAGACCAGGCATTCCCCTCTCTAAGGGCCTCTGCCCCCCAGTTTCCTTTGCTCAGAGTCAGTCTCAGTTGCTCACCCTCGTCTGGCCCCTCTTGGCCTCCAAAGGCTCTCAGGCCTTCTGCCACCGGGGGCCTTGGCAGACGTCACAGCCTGCACCTAGAAGGGTCTTCCCCAGCAACCCCTGGGGCTGGTTCTAGAAAAGTCCATCATGACCACGCCCACTAAAGGTCACCTCTGGACATCACGGTCACAGAATGTGACTATCCCCTCCCTAGCCAGCACTCTGCAGTCCCCTGGACGAAGGAAGGGGAATAGCCCCACCTGGAGCCGGGGGTCCGGTCAGCCTGGGGAGCACGGGTCTTGGCAAATGGAGATTTTCTCCGGTGTCTGGACAGTGCCTGTGACCCCTGCTATGACCTGGACGCAGCCTGAAGGCAGCTCCTGAAGGCTGTGTGTGCACTCACATGTGGGCACACCTGGGACCACAGTAGGTGGGGTCACGGGCTCTGGGACATCAGGCTCTGCACACATGGCCAGGCACACACATGTGCACACACACACAGAGTCACTGCCGACCACGCACTTCACATACTTTGTCTCCGAATCCTCCCAGCACCCCTCCACACGGGCATTATTACCCTCCATTGTGCAGATGAGCAAACTGAGGCCGCGAGGGGTGAAGTGTCTTATCTGAGGAATCAGCTCGTGAGAGGCAGAGCTGAGCTTCACATGCACAGCTGACATTCTTGCCACTTCCCGGAAAATGCTGGTGCCTCACGTCAACCCCAAGAAGGACAAGCAAGGACACACCATGACTTCAGCCGGTCCCACAACCGACTCGAATCACCGCACATTTCTGTTCATCTGCCGGGAGCTTGGTCTTTACTCGCTGCTGCAACGGTGGGAGGTAGAGGACAGGAAGTTGCTGGCGTGTGAAGCGCACTTTGAAGAGCCTTCCCACCCTCACTACAAAACGGAAAACGGAAGAGGGACCAGGCCATGCCTGTCGGGTGCCCACACCCATGTCAGGAAGGGCTCCCCTTTCTCCGGGCAGGCTCAGTGCACACCAGGACCCACAGCTTGTGCAAGGAGCACGGGGGGCTCGGGCCCCTGGCATGTTCCTTTGGGTGCCTGGTGCAGGGCTCGGCTTGTGCAACTGTACAAACAGCCTGTGACAAAAGGGGACACTGGCCTTGGGTGCAGTGGGCGCTGGAGGAAGCTCTGACTCTAGCCGGCTTTTCCAACCCCCTGGGGCTGTGCTCAGAGCAGGAGAGGAACCAGGAGGCAGACAAGCCAGCCCACTCCCAGCTCAGCCAGCAGACCTGTCCTGAGAGAAATGTGCTTTTTCCACACTCCACCATCAGCACCAGGCACTTTGTCCACTCTGTCTGCTTGTCTCCCCCTCTGCTATTCTCTGCGCTCTCTCTGTTCATACCGCTCCCTGTGTCCCTAACTCTCTCTGATAGATTCGATTTAATTTGTTGCAACAGATAGAAGGTCTGCTCTTGTGGATGGCAGTTCCTCGCAGTGGAGGACTGGAAAGGAAGCGCTCCATTCAGATGGCAGGCCTGAACCACGCCTGGGATTGGCCAGGGACACCGTTGCCATGACAACCCCACCGGCAGCTTCCTGCCTGACCCCCTGCACTGAGTATCACCTTCATTATTACCCTCGCGACACACCGCAGATTATTGAAGCGCTTTAATTAACTCAGCTCTGGTGTAGGGGTCTTAGTCACTGCCTGTCACCCTCTCTGCAGCGACCTGTGTCATGCCACCTCTCCCAGGGCAGCCCGTGAATCAGTCCTGGCCTTTCCTGCACATTTGGGGCTTGGAGAAATTTATATCCAAATAGTACTCGGGGACATTCAAGGAAATTGCTGCAGCTGCCTCCTTTGCCTTCTACCAGGCACGAGGTTCCATTTGTCGTTGTGAGGCACAGTCGTTTTGGGCAGACACTGATGTCTTGGAGAAGGAAGTCAGCACGTTGTTAGACATGTGTGGGGAGCAGACAGTCCGTGGTTCGTTTGCACCCGGGGTTCCAACGCAGGGCAGACAGCAGCGACCAAGGCAGACGCAGCCTCTGCCTGCCTGGACCTCAGCTGCAGGGAGGGGCAGGGAAGGACCGAGGGGATGACAGGACCCAAACCAAGCAGATGGCCCCAGACGTCGGTGGGCATCAGGAGCTAAGGACCCCAGAAAAGAGAATACACCACCCTTGTTTTTCCCCTCATAGGAGTTGGTTACTGGCACCTCATGAAGAGGATGTATAGCCACGCCTATGACTCACTCAATGGACTGATTCCTAGGTATAAAGTCAGGAGGTGTAAAAATATACACGTGAATGAAGAGAGAGAGTGGGGTTTTGTTTGCAAAGAACATTAGGATTTCAGCACTTACTTTTCTCTATTTTTGACCATTCTAGTCCCCAAAAGTACTGCGAGCATTACATGTAAGTGTGAGGACTGAGCACGTGGACCTGGACAACCTAGTGAGAAAAAATGTACCTAAAAAATTGAAAGCCAAGGAATGGAAGGTAACAGGATGCTCAGTACAGACCACAGAAGCCATTCTGCTTATTAAGGAAAATCGGATCCCATTTTGGCGACTTCTATCAAAGCAGAGACACCGAGGAACACTCTCTCTACACTTAATAGACTCTCTCCAACACCAACGGCGCACATCGAAGTCCCAGAACTAGTGCGAAGTGTTTTACTCGCATTCATTCCTTCATCTAATCGTTTGTTTATTCTGCTTAACAAACGCACGTGCAGCATTTGCAGTGTGCCGGGCAACCCTCTGGGTGCTTCCAAAGCAGTGGCTTCTCTCACCTTCGCCACAACCCCGGGAAGGGGGTGTAGCTACAGTCCTCAGTTTTCAGACGAAGAGCTGAGGCACGGGCAGCTGGTGCCGTCCGTGGAGTTCCTCCTGCCAGCCTACACCCACACCTCCGGCTTCCAAGCCCCTGAGCTGACCCCCCACGGGGCTCTGGGCTCCCTCCCATGCTGGCCTTCATGACATTGGCTATTCCTTGTCTTCACACAGCTACTGCTGCGTGGTAGCACCACTTGGTCTCTGAATGGGGCACAAGCTCTAATTATCATGTCTTTGCGAGCCATTGTTCAGGTCCCCACCTGAAGCAGGCATCAAAGAGTTAAAGGTGTGTGGGAAGATCATGCCTTGGGCTTCTTAGGAAGTCCTCAGGTAGCTCACTACCCCATCCATTAATGGAAGGGCACGAACCAATGGAGTCCAAAAGAAAACTCCTATTTCCCTGACTTTGCTTGCTTATGTTGCATCCTTCAAAGGACAACGGTGGTGCAGATACCAAGCCAGCATCAGATAAAAGCTCAGGAGCTGCATCTAATCAGCCATCTTTACCTGGGGAGCTACTTAATAGCCACCTGCCCCAGCAAGTCCATCATTACCAGCAAGCCTGCGACTCAGCACTTGCCCCACAGTTGAAGTGAGTCCTAGGAGCCACGTGATGACCAGTGAGTCCACGTGCACAGCCCCATGGAGGCTGGTCTGACAAGTGGCTTCATCCTGATGACGGAAACGCAGGACCGTGGAGGCTCAGCGACTTGCCTCGAATTCAGCCTTATCACCAATGTCAAGATCTGAATTCATTTCATTCCTGCTACACTCCCTTGTCCTGGGCAACGGCTGTAGCAATCTCTCCTTTTTCAAAATCAACACTATTCATGTGTAATCTACAATGCAATAAAAGTGCATCCAATTTGCTTATACAGTTCAGTGGGCAATGTAAACACTCATGTAATCAATGTAATAAATATGTGTAGAATGGTCCTGTCACCCCTGAAAGTTGTCTCCTACGTCTTTGCAGTCAGCCCTGCCCCCAGCCCTCGGCACCCACCTAGCAGCTCTCTGACACTGTGGATCTGACTGCCTTTCCTGGAACTTCATAGAAATGGAATTAAATGGAAACTTCATACAAAGGGGAGCAGGAGCAGTGGTTAGTGTGCATTTACAGTTTACTGGGCTCTGAGAGGATGGGAGGACATTTGCATCCAGGCCGCTCCCCCATCCTCGACGGGCACACTGGCCTCGCCGGCTCCACAGCAAGTGGAAGAGTCCGGTTGAAGCGGGGATGGCAGGCAGGGTGCCCAGTCTCCAGGCACCGAGAACTCAGCATGGTTCTGCCCGCAGTCCCCCACGCCTATGTCCACCTGTCCCTTTCTCATTTCTGCTTGCTGCGTGTCCCACTTCATCTGTACGGACAACACAGCGTGCGTCCGCCTGTCCCTTTCTCAGTCCATGTGCTGTCTGCGTGTCCCACTCCATCTGTACAGATGACACAGCATGCGTCCACCTGTCCCTTTCTCAGTCCATGTGCTGTGTGTTCCACTCCATCTGTACAGATGACACAGCATGCGTCCGCCTGTCCCTTTCTCAGTCCATGTGCTGTGTGTTCCACTCCATCTGTACAGACGACACAGCGTGCGTCCGCCTGTCCCTTTCTCAGTCCATGTGCTGTCTGCGTGTCCCACTCCATCTGTACAGATGACACAGCGTGCGTCCACCTGTCCCTTTCTCAGTCCATGTGCTGTCTGCGTGTCCCACTCCATCTGTACGGATGACACGGCGTGTTGCCCAGAGTCCCCAGGGCGGCTCTCATCCCCTTTGCTTCACTGTGTCCTTCTCAGCTCAGACCCCTTTCCGAAACTTCCGGCTTCCCAATGCCTGCCACCCCCAGTCTCTGACTCCCCGTGTCTCCCCCCTTGGGTTAGATCACTTCCATCGCTGGCTCCTCCATGTGCCCTGGAACTTGGCTTATTGCTTAAATCCATTGCTTCCCCTTCAGTTACAAGCAGATCCGACGAGTTTCAACAGGGGTAGGAGGTTGAAGTTGGGGCCCTACGCAGGCCAGCATTTCCTCGTGCCTGGACTGTGGGCCTCGCTGGGCTCTCTCCGAAGCGCATTTTCACTGCAGAAGCAAGACTGGTGCTTCCTCTCGTTTCCCTCTCCGGGGACGTGAATGAAAACATAGGGGTGATGTGTGGGGGCTGCTCTGGGAGAGGAGATTCTCACAGAAGGACACTGGATTCTGGGCACGGGCAGACAAGAGAGGCCCACCACTCTGAGCCTCAGTTTCCTCATTAGACACCTGGTCTAGGGCCCATGAGGGAGCCCTCATCACTTGGCCTTGTACCTACTGAGCACCCAGTAATTGTGTACTGTGGCTCATGCACACCCACCGTGCTCACAGGGCTGTGACGGAAGTCAGCACGGAAAAAACGGTCAAGGGGTCAGGCCCTAGCCAAGCCCACCTCGGGGTACATTTCATCAAAGCCTCACCCTCCGATACATGAAGCACGTTCTTTGGCTCAGATCCGTTCCTGGCGGAATGATCCCCAAAGGTATCCACACACTTACCCCTGGGACCTGAGAAACTGTTGTGTTCTGTGGCAAAAGAGACTTGAAATGGAATTAGGGTTCCTCATTTTAAGACATCAGGGTGGCCCCGTCTTGTCACGTGAGCCCTTGAAAGCAGAGCACTTTCTAAAGCTGGAGTCGAGGAGGGGTGCAGAAGAGGGGGGGTCAGAAGGACCCCAAGGATGAGAAGGATTTGGGGCCTTCCCTGTCTCTGAGATGCAGGGACCATGTGAGGGACCAGAGAGGGGCCTTTCGGAGCTTGGGATGGTCCCAGCTGACAGCTGCAAGGAACCGGGGACCTCAGCCCCACAACCGCAGAGAACTAGGTTCTGCTAACGACCTGAGTGCACCTGCAGCCAGGTTCCCTGTCCAGCCTCCCAATGACGGCCCCGTTAGTGGACACCTTGAGTCAGCCCGTGAACCCAGACCAGCTAAGCCCACCGAGCAGCCTGAACTTCGGACCCACAGACTGCGAACGATGGCGGTGAGCCCCGCCTCTCCCTGTGCTGGCTGACCACCCTCTGAGGCCCCAGCCTATCAGAGTCAAGCCCAGCCTCCGAGCTGCTACACGGCCCCATTTCCTCTGCCTCTCCTCCACTGGGTCCCCTGCTGCCCTGGCCTCCAGCCAGGCAGCCTCGTCTGGGGCGGGCACTCGCCAGGCGTGCCCTCTCCCAGGGCCCCTTCCCCCAGAGCGTGCTTGCCCACAATAGCTTCTTGGCTCACCTCCTCAGGGGCTTTGTTCACACCACGCCTCTCAGCAAGACCTGCCTGACCCCGCCCCCAGCTTCCCCTGCTCTACCGCTGCCCGTAGGTCAGCACGTGCAGTTTCACTGACCTACCCTACTGCTCGCCTGGCTTTTCCATCAGACCAGTGGATCTCGAGTGGGGGATCGCTGGCCCTGTCTGGGGCATTTCTGATTGCCGGGCAGACTGGGGATCTGCTGGCATGTCGTGGGTCGAGGCCAGGGATGCTGCTGATCATCCTGTGCACCCAGGACAGCCCCACAGAGAAGTCCCCAGCCCAACCGTCAATGGCGCTGAGACTGGGAAACCCTGTCTCAGACCATGAACTCCAGGAGGATGGCAATTTCCCCCTCGCCACTGTGCCCAACGCCTAGGACCGAGCCTGACACGGAGCAGGTGCCCCGTGGAGATATTTCCCCGAGTGGCCACACAGAAGATTGCTCTTTAGGACTCAGGAAGCGAATTGGCTGGTCCCTACCCACCATCATTATCTCGTCCTTCCCCAAAGTCAGAAAACCAGGACTCGCTTTCAACGTTCCCTTTCCTGCTTCCCCTCCAGGGTCCACAGGGACACCTGGTCGCTGCCCAGGGGCTCCCACCTCCCTCCACCCACCCTCCTCTGTCCTTTCAGCCAGGAAGCTACAGAAGGTGGCGGGATCCCGTGCTTTCAGGGCAGGAAGTGGCACGAAGGAGTCAGGCCCTCCTCCTCTCCAAAGAGAAGCCCCGCAGCCTCTCCTTGCAGGCTTACCTGGCATTCGCACTCAAGAATTCGGATGGACGCGTCTTCCAGTGGGAAGTCAGCGCCGGCGTGGCGCTCCCTGGGGCTTCGGGATGGCCAGGGTGGGCACGCCCACCACACTCGGCTTCAGCAAAGGGAATGAAGCCAGACTCTCTGAAAACCACAGGAAGACAGAGAAGAGATTCGACCGAAGGTTCTCAAATAAGACTTTCTCCCAGAACCTAATGTTCTGGAAAAAGTCTTCCTAATGAGTCATTAACGGGTACATTATCAGCACCATGTGCCAAAGATCAAGTGGGTCATCCCCACAGTCTCTGGGGAGCACGGCGATACATCCTGTCACCTGGGCAGGGAGGCCCTGCGCGTACATGACCTCAGCAGCCGGCTCTCCTCCAGCGCTGCAGAGACAACGCTCACGCCGTCTTTGCTCAGAAGCAAACTCCTAAGACCCTTGTGTCCCCAACCATGGCAAGGAATACTCCTGTCGCGCAGGCTGGTTTTCATTCCCCGCTTGCTGGTGCCCATTCTTTGAGAATGAGTTTTCCTCTTACAGAACTCCTCAGTTCTCCATGAGTCTTGTGTAAGACTCATTCTCCGGCTCAGGAACTTCGTGTTTCCAGCCTCCTGGCTATTCCAGGAGAACTGCAAGTAATTTTAGCACCGCTAATTGGCTCTGCTAAAGAAACTTAGTTGACATGACTATGATTCAGCTCTTAATCATAGCGTTTTATTATACTTTATCATACCTCAATCATAGCATTACAAAAGAAACTTTATTCTCCACTAAAAATAAATAAATAAGTCATATTAAAGTCAGACCATTTTACATGGTCAAAACTGTCTCTGTTTCTATGCTACCCCGATGTTTCACAGCCCCGGGAACTGCGGCACATGGAGAGTGTGAGCACCCTGGACGCAGGGGTCTCGGGTCTGAGTCCCAACTCGTTCTTGTACCTATTGTCAGGTATGGGTCAGCCCTGTCCGGGGGCGGGTGAGAGGGGATGACTCCTCATCAGGAGAAGCCAGGGGGAGCTGGGACAGGGAAGGGGCGGTGAGCAGGCTCACAGAGAACCCCTGCAGGAAAGGAGCACAAAGAAGAGGCTGCACCTGGCCTGGAGAGTCCCTGGTGGCCCGACAGGGACACAGCACCGCCCCAGGCCTGCTGCAGCCAGTTGTGCACACTGTTGGGGTGGGGGGGGGGTAGGGGGTGCTGGGAATTAGAGTGCCCCAGGCCTCTTTCGGTTGGGAAAGTAGGCGTCCTCCTCCCTCTCTTCTCGCCCACCCCCACCCCCCACCGAGGAGCAGGGACCGATGCCACACCACTGGCTCCATGCTTCCCTCCTCCTGTGCTCCCCCCTCCCCAGGGAGAAGGAGAGCAGGGCTTCAAGCCAGGACCCCATGTGGATGCACGCCTCTCGCCTCTCCACTGGGCCTGCAGGCTCTGCAGCACACCCCGCCCTCTGAGGGCTTGACGCTGCTCACTGAGAAGGGGCTGTCGTGGGACCCTCCTGGGCAATGTCTTCCCTCATTTGTTAAAAACTGCATTTTATTGTTTGTGCTGTTACAGCTGTCTGAATTTTTCTCCCTTTGCCTCCGCCCACCCAATCCCGCCCCCACACTCCTTCAGGCAATCCCCTACCCTACACCAGAGCTTCCCGTGGACACTGAGGGCCGGGCAAGTCTCTGCTGTGGCGGCTGCACGGTGCGGGGAGGGTGGGGGGGTAACTACCAGGGTCCCTCCTCTCCCTCTGTCAGATGCCAGTAGCAACCCCCAGTGTGTGTTACTCCACTGTAACCAAAAATGTCTCTAGACATTACCAACATCCCCTGGGAGCCAAATCTCTCTCTCTCACACTCACACACACACACCCTCCCCCGTTGAGACCACTGCCCTGAACCCAGTACCAGCTACTGCTACACCTGCATCAGACATACCCACGTTTGTGACCCAGAAAGGGAGGCAGGGGTGGGACCTCCTCCGTCTGTGGCCGGGGATGTGTTTATTAAAGAAGGGACACAGGATTTCCAGTGACGAGATGGGAACTGGGAAGAGAGAGGCAGGATGAGACCAGAGAATGTCCCCAGAGAGGGGCTCGTTTGAGAGCCTCAGGGCAGAAGTGGCCCAGCCAGAGCCTTTCGGGTAGTTCACGTGGAGCTGAAGGCGAAAAGTCACTCTTTGTCCGTACGTCCAGGAGCTTCCAGGGACCATCTCGAAACCATGTGGAGAAAATCTGAGAGGGAAGTTAAGCAGAGGCAGGGAGAACTGAGGGATGGCAGAGAGAGCGCCTGGGCACAATCACCTGAGACCCTGGATCTAGCTGGGCCTGAAGCCCCTCCCTCCCTCCCTCCCTCTCTTCCTTTCCTCACTTATTTATTTTTGCTTAAACCAGTCTGGACACAGTTTCTATTGCTTGTCCCTGAAGCAGCGCAGATCATTGCAATATGTGTCCGAGTCATATCAGTCCATTCTATGAAGCCCTGGTGCCCCCAGACCTAACTGGTCTGTTATTTCATTTTTATTGAGAGAGAGGCCCTCTAATCCAGGGTTTGCATTTCCTCGATGGGAAAGTGAAGGACAGAGACAAACGCTGACCCTATCTCTAACTGGAATCTCAAGGTATATTTTGGCTTCTGGAAAGAAAAAAACGACGCTCTATCGATGCGAGCATGGCGGAGGGCTTGCGGAGCATCCTTGTGGAAGGCCCAGCATCCTGTGCTTGCTCGGAACCCCCCTGGCGGGCCTCGTCCACACCGCTGGTGCAGCGCAGGGTGAACTGCCCATTTAATTTTCTGTGCTTTGGAGAAAGCTTCCAGATTGCCAGATTCCTAAAGCTCTCAGGGACTTTCGTGTTTCCAACTCTTTCGCAAGACGTGGGACTAAAGGGCTGGACTAGCGTACGTGCTCAATAGTGATTGAAATAATGTATGTGAGATGGTTCTTTAAATTTATCAACAGGTTAACCGTGATGATTCATCAAAAACCTTCCAAGTAGAAGACATTACCCTTAGTTTCACACACCATGAAATGCTTGTTAAGCTGCAGAATAATAGTATTATATTCATTGCAAAAGTCTGTGGCATAAGGAACAAGTTACGGCAAAGAAAACCCAGAAAGTACAAGTGATCAGAAGCTTAGAGATAACTGAAGAAAAATCTTTTAATTTGTGATTGAAATAATATCAACGTTTTTTACTCAGCCAGTTGCACCCCCAAAACGCAGCGTGGCTCAGAAGACAGCTGTGCTTCGGGTCTCAGAAGCGTTTCTTTTTACCTTTGGCTTCCTTTTAAACACGCAGGTACAGTCTGAGACACCCCCTGGGGGTTAGCTTTGCAGTTGGTATTAAAGGCGTTTTGTCGTAATCCAGCTATCATTTCTGTTTCGGGAAACCGCAGGAATGGCTCGGCCCAAATAAAGGCTTTGGTTAATGAAAAACTCGTTAGGAGGGGGAAAAAAATCTTCTAAGCAGAGCAAGTTTTCATATGTTTACCATGAAAGTAACCTAGACTCTGCCTTGGAGCGCATAAATATACAGACTGTTCCCTGTGTATGTTGGCATTGGTTCTTTAAAAAAGCTTTTGTACACATTTCCTATTAAAACTTACTTGCTACTTTAATCATTTACTCAAGTAACGTCTGAAAAGACTGGAGGACCCATTCATCCCCGAAGTAGTCATTTTGTTCTGGCTCAGGGGCGGGGGCACGTCTTGCGCAAGGGTTGTGGGCCAGGTAGGGCACATCGCTGGGGAGTGTCGTTGAGGCCCGGCAGGGAGAGTCCTGTAACGGGTATCCAGAACTCCAACTCGCTGCGTATCCCTGTCTGTGAGTCTGTGCGCATGCACTTCCCAATCTCCTGGGTCATGTTTGTTTAGGAAAAACCCAGCGGAGTATCTTCAGGCCCAAGAGCGGGGTTTCAGTTCGGAATACGCTGTGAACTGGGGCAGTCCCATCAGAACGGAAATGTGGATCCGGGACAGCGCCTAGACATCCCACGAAGCCCTGCGCCTCTGGGAGGGGAAGCAGCCTTCCTCCGAGCGATGCCTGAGTGCTCGCTGGTGAGGTTCGCGGTCTGCTGCTAAATTTAGCTCCGTTCTACGAGGCTGGTTGCTCTGGTCTCCCTTTCACCGTGAATGAGGACAAGGCCGTTTGGGCACATCACCTGGGAATGGAGTCAGGTGACTGACCTTGAGGCCTTGCACTGTCCTCACTAGCGGCTTGACGGTCACTCGAGGACCCTGTGACATGGCATATTCTGGTCCAGACTGGGGGTGTGGGACTGACATGCTGCATTTTCAACAAGCCTACCAATGTGCAGACCACACTTTGAAGAAGAAAATCCCATCTGTCCAGCTCAGGAAGAGTTGGCCACAGCCATGCTGGCTTCAGGCTTCCCATCAGAACGTAAGCTCCAGGATGTCTAGAAACTCCCGCAGCCAAAATCTCCCTGAAGACACCAAACCAGGGCTACTTGCCCTTTTCATCTGCCAGATGAGGACAGAGAACATGCTGTTCTAGAAGGTCCACAGGCTCAGCATTCTCATCACAGCCCGAAGAAATCCAGGTGACGCTGAACAATGACACACGGCCAATCCCACAGAAATTATGGATTGTTCGCTCTGGAAAAGGCCCCAGAGAGATGAGCTCACCTTTCATCACTTAAAAATGTATCATTATCACACTTTTCTTCACGTGAAACCTGACGTGGAATCCAGGGCAGGAAATACTCAAAGCACAGCTGTGATCAGAGAAAGGGAGAGGGGCCAGGCCAGGTAAAATCTCCGTCCCGACTGCAAGCACAGCTGAGACCTCTCCGCAGAATTCTTCAGGTTCCAGAAGAAAGTTGGAAATGCTCAGATTGTATTCAGTGCACTATTTTTTTTTTCTATTTTTTAATCACTAGGGTGAAGTCCACATAACATAAAATTCACTATTTCAATGTGAACAATTCAGTGGCATCCAGCATGTTCTCAGTGTTGCGTAAACAAACCTCTATCCAGGTCCACAGCATTTGCGCCCCCAAAAGAACACCCCTCACCACCTAGCAGCCATTCCTCACGCCTCCCTCCCCAGCCCTCGGCAACTACCAACCTGCTTCTGTTTCTGTGCACCAACCTATTCCAGATATTTCAGATAAACGGCATGTGTAACGTGTGGGCTCTTGTATCTGTGTCCTCTCGAGTGGCGTAATGCTTTGGCGGCCATTATGCGGTAGCACGTATTACATCTTCGTTTCTTTTTGCAGCTGAATAATACTCCGTTGCATGGAACACCACGTCTTGTTAATTCATCTCTCCCCTGCCTTTGGGCTACTGTGAATTATTGCTGCTGTGAACATTTGTAAGTATCGGAGTCCCTGTTTTCTGTTCTTTGGGATATACACTAAATGTTCCTTCTTTCAGATGAGGAAATGGAGGGTCAGAGAAGCTAAGGAACTTTCCACAGCTGTGAAGCCAGTCATCCGGGGATCACATGGGAACTCGGGATGTTGGCTTTGATATCCGCAATGCTGCACCTGCCAGGTGCCTGACAAGGCAGGTTGCCCCTTTTGTTAGAAGTGCCTTCTGAAACGGTGAGTGTGGACAGCGGCCCTCCAGATCAGGAACCCATGCAGGGTTGTTGCTATTTGCCTCGGAGAGATAAAGCTGCTTTTCTTGGGAATAAACCTGGGGCAGGGTAAACCGAAATGTGCGATCTCAGGTAATGGGTAATGAACACGCTGGCTGGGAGCGGCTTCTAAATTAAGGCTCTGCACCTGGTCACTACGGGACAGCTACGGTGTTAGCACCAGGCTGCAGGTGGCTTTGTGCACCAGCCATCCCTGTTTTCCCCGATGAAACACCACACTCGGCTCTGCCATCAGCTTCTTCCTCTTTCTTGGTGGAAATCTACTGCTTCTTAAAGCAGTGCGTGGAAAATTACAAGGTCAGTGCCACACTCAGGGCTAGGAAAGCACATACCCTGCAGTGATTTCAAATGATCTAGCCTTTCATCATTGAAAAAAGTCTGTGGGCGAGGAGGGAGGAAGAATGATGAGGCCCCAAAGCAGATGACTCATTTCAGAAAGAAATGACAGAGCTGCTTCTGAACAGACGGGCTGACAGGACTCTGAGCAAATGTGGCTTTGCATTCATTCATTCAGGCGTGAGTTCATTCACTCCACAAATACCACAGAGCACCAGGCTCTGCTCTGGCTACAGAAGGAGCAGCCGCCGCCGCTACAGCAAAACCCAGAGGTCCCCCTTCCCTTCGGGTGTTCGCTAGACGGAGGGCAGAGCGGAAACGTTAGGAAACCATAACACAGGGGGCTGAGTTAGGCGGATAAAGAAAGCCGGGAAGGGGCGGGCATGGAGGCTGCTACAATTTCAAGTGGGGACCACCTGGGGAAAGGGGGCATCAGAGCAGAGATCCCTGAGGTCACCTGGGGAGAGCAGTCCCTCCAGGCAGAGGGAGCAGTGTGGCTGGAGCTGAGCACCTGGGCGGGCAGGCTGGGCCCACGGAGGGCCTGGTGGCCACCCTGAGCACTTTGGCTTTGCTCTGTGTGACACGGGAGCCACTGCTTTGTGCAAAGGATACAGGTAATGGGATTTGCCTTTTACCAGGCTCACCTCCAGGGAGCAGGGAGCTGGGAGACCAGGGAGGAGAATGTTCTGGTGATGGTGAGAATGCAGGATGATGGGACAGGGGGTAGGGTGCTGGTGGGGAGAGGGCCCAGCTGTGCATTAATGGGATGTGGTTAATAAATGGTAGAGATTTCCAGGTTGTGCGTACCTCTACCTCATTCCATGGACATTCCAGACCCCAGGAGTCTCACCAGTAGGTCTCCCTAGGATGGCTGGTGGGAGACAGAGGTCCCTGTCTGTGTCTGTAGCAGGTGCTGACAGATGCCCAGAGCCGTGGCGACGTCATTCCCAGCTGCCCCCGGGGTCAGGTCTCAATCTCTGTTTGTTGGCAGGCAGGAACACATGGATGGAGGATGCAAATAGCTGTAGAAATGGTAGCCATGGGTCGCTCATTGGCCTCGTCGACCCCCGAGGCGGCCCTGCGTGCACACACCTGCCCTGCGGGTGCTGATGGAGGCGGAAGGCTGTTTCCCTTCACTTCCAGCTGCACCTGCAACCTGATTCCCTTTTCTGCAAAGGCGGCATGTCTTTTAGATCACGATTAGGAACGAGTACACAATACGCCTCAAGGGCTTCGGAGGTTTGCTGTGCAGCGGGTATCAGAATAAAATCAAAGTAAAACAGCTCAACGTGGAGGAAAGGTTTCTTTCCTCATCCCCAAACTTCAAGGCATGCAGGTATTTCTTTTAAACAAGTAATGTATTGATCACCTGACATGAAGAAGCAATTATGCTCAGACCTCAAATGCGAGTCATTCCAAAGCAAACCTTGTAGCAGGTGCGGCTCCAGTTAACCTGGGTGATGACTAACCTGGGTGATGACTAACCTGGGTTTTGCATCTATACCCTGAATCCTTTTCAAATTAACAGAGTACAATTCTATGTCAGGTTTCTGAAGAGGCACTGAAGGGCTTTCAGGCATGACTCACCTTAAAATAAGTGTGCAAAGTTCCCTAGGAAACCCCCTGGTGGGCTCTGAGTAGGGAGAGGGGTCATTAACAACAGCAGCCCCAAGCAGGACAGCTGGGGTGGTTTGACTGGCAGCCCCCGCAACAGATATGTCCATGTTCTCACCCTCAGACCCTGAGAATGTGACCTGATGTGAAAGGGTCTTTGCAGATGGGATAAAGTTAAGGATCTCAAGATGAGATCTTCCAAGGTCTAGAGCGGACTCTAAACCCAGCAACCTGTGTTCTTATAAGAGAGGGAAGAGGAGACACAGAGGAGAGGCCACGTGAAGATGGAGGCAGGGACTGAAGTGGTGCAGCCACAAGCCAAGGACTGCCTGGGGCCACCAGGAGCAGGAAGAGATGAGGAGGGGTCCTCCCCCAGAGCCTTCAGGAAGACAGGGCTCTGCTGACACTCTGAGCTGAGACTTCCGGCTCCAGGACCCCGACAACACTGGTCTCTCAGCCATCCAGTTTGTGCGTTTTGTGACAGCAGCCCTAGGACAGGAGTCCAGTCTCCAAAAGGGAACACAGGCCTCCCAGCACCTGGATTTTGGACTTGGGAGCCGCCAGGCAGAGAACCAGCAGAGCCACACCCACTGTGTCTGGCCTTCTACCTACAGAACTGTGACATGGACATTGTTTTGAGCCACTAAAATTGTGGTAATTTGTTACAGTAGCAACAGGACTCTGGGACAGTGGGATGTCATGTGAGTGCCCAGAGAGGACACTGGCCTCCCTGGAGGGTGGGGGAAGGCCTCTTCCAATGAGAGGCTTCGGGCTAAGCGTGAAGATGTAGGTTGTGGAGAAAGTCCCAGATGTGGGTGCTGAACACAGAACTGATGTCCTCAGTTTCATCGATAGTCACAGTCCCAGGCAGTAGAGGCCAGGGTCCTGAAGAACAGAGAACCCAAAGGGCTGGTGGGCTCAACCGACCCTGAAGGCAGCCGCTTCCAGAGAGGTCTGCCAATGCTCTTGCTGGCCTGGAGGTTGAAGGTACTTGGTCCACAGCACGTTACGTGTTTAGGGTAATAGTCCAGGAAGGCCCATGACTGACAGTTACTTATGTCACCCCATAGTTATGGGGTGATGCAAAATCAACCATGGGCAAATGGCACTTGACCAAGGGATCCTGCCTCCCTGGAGACTTTCCAGCCGAGTCTCAGCATGATGCTGGCTTTACATCTTCTCCCAAATGCCCCAAGAAAACCCTGTTACTCCAATTTCTTTCCAAATGAAATTCAAGTCTGCCCAAATGTCTGTTCCAAAACAGGCTATTCAGACTCCAGTACATTAGGCAAACTCTCAAAATATCTCGGGTAACTGGCCAGAGCTGTGTGTTTCGTGCACTGAGAATCCCACAGAATCCACAGTCTCTGCAGAGCGCCCAAGGGGCACGGAGAAGCTTCGCCCAGGGCCCCAGCCCACCATCCACGGAGGCCAGTGGGGTCCTGCGAATACTCTAACCACAGTGATGCTGTTGTTGTTTAACTGTTAAATATGTTTGAGTAACAACTGTCTCTAAAACTAATCAGATTAGTACATAAACTGCAAAATCCCCATTATATCTTTTCAGCCACACACGAGGATTTCTTGGTGCAGGTTAAACGCAAAGATTATCAGTGTTATTCTGTCCCAAGGAATGGGTCCAAGAGAAGAATCATGTCCAAGTTTTCTCTCATGCCAATGAGAACTTTTCCATCATCCTTGACCTCCCTCCTCTCACCCTGCATGTCTAGCTCCCCACCCACACAGAGGATGTAGGTAGGGGTTTGGCTGAAAATGTAACAGAAAGCATAACCCCTGAGACATGAAGACCTTGGGGGTTTTGCCTGCTGAGTACAACTAGAGTGAGTTTCTTAGGAAGGACTAGAAAAAGGGTTTACAAGCCAAAGAAAGTTTGACTTGTGCGTGATTGACAAAGGCCAGGCTAACATGGGCTACCACCTCCATAGTTATATTTTCTTCGCCTAGAATTAAAAACACACAACCAATCAAGCAGCTGTGTGCCCAGCACAGTTCTCCGCCTCGGTCTGCCTCGGGAAACTGCCGCGGAGCTACTGCAGACAGAGGTCCCTGTGCACTCTTCTGCCTCACTCCTGCCATCGACCAACGTAAGCGGCACTCGTAGGAGATGGATGGACCCAGCTCAGAACCCAGAAGGGTAGAGGGAAAATCATTTTTCTTCCCCTGCAGGAAGGAATCGCAGACCAGGCAGAAGGAAGCGGGGCAGGCTGAGGGGGTTTGTCCCCCTGGGTAACAAGGAAGCCATTGCTCCTCCTAATGTCTTGGGTCAGAGGAATCTCCTCTCAGGCATTCGACCTCCTGACAACCGCCTTTCCTGCAGTAGACTCTTGTTCTCGTGTTTCCGTGACTCTGGCTTGGCTTTGGAATTTGGGGGGAAGCTCCATGGTGTCTTTAACTATCCAGGATGTCCTATGACTGGATTGGGTACTCTACAGAAAATTGTCACCTTGGAGAGAAGGGGGAAAGGCACCTGAGGGCTTGAGAACCAGACATGCCCCTGGGACATGTGAATTATTTTGAGCTGAAGGCAATTGAGTCCCCGTAGCTCACAAGAAGTATTTACCCCTCCCTTAAAGAATTTAAATGTGGGGCCTTGACCATGGAAAGAGTGATTGCCGGAAATAGTTTTTTTATGGTCAGGGCAAACTTCCAATCACAGAACATCTGCTCTTCTTTTCGTCCCCCCTTCTGAAGCCCCAGGGTGACCCCTCAGCTCATCCTCAGCTCAGAGCGTCACACACGCCTTGTCCCCCTTGCTGTCCCTGAACCTCTCATTGAAATGTGGAGTCTCTGACTGTCTCATGTACGTGGGATTCCCACGCTCTTGTAATTAAATTTGGTTACTTTCTCTTGTCAGCCTGTCCCATATCAACTTAATTATTAGACCAGCTGGAAGAACTTAGAAAAACAGGAAAGTTCTCCCTGCCCCCCCCCCGCCACATCTAAGGCCTCTGTCCTCGTGAACTGGGGTGGCCGGGACACCCCCACTGTAAGATGGCCAGACCAAGAATCAAGGGTGGTTCTCATCACACCTCAAAGCACTGCAGCCCCAGTGAAGTCACCCTGAGGGCTACTGTTCCCAGCACTCCGGCCTGCATTTTCTGGTTACCAAAATATCCCTGGGTCCAGACAGGTCACCGTGTCCTGGAGCCACACGAAGGTGGTTCCGGTCCTGGGCAAAGGGCATACAGAGGTGCTGAGTTAGCCTCAAAGGCCCACAGCTTCCTCTTTCCTGCCAGCCCACAGGGTCGGAAAATGCTCACCCCAGTGGCGCTCAGTGGGGTGGTTTTGCGCCCCGCCCCCACCAAGCATTTGGCCGGGTCTGGGGCTGGGCCTAGGCCTGGGCCAGGGCCAGGGTGAGGCAAGGAGCAACAAGAAGAAAAATGCAGGAGGTCCACATTCACAGGTCCTGCAGGTGCTGGGCGCCGTATTCATCAGCTTCGGTCAGGCCCTGGCCTGGAGACACTCCGGTCACCACTGGAGGAGGGGCAGCTCCTGGCTACCTCCGCTGGAGAAAGGACAACCCTCGGGACAAAGCGGGGTCCGACCCACAATGCTGGTGGTGCCAAATTGAGGACACCTGGGCTAGCTTCAGTGTTTAATGAAGAAACTTGAGCCACAGTTGATTCTGGAATTTTAAACTCTGATGAGAGCCAACCACGAGCTTCCACCTGCTGTAACTGCCCAGGCAGAGTGAGCTAGCAATCCGAGCCTCCCCTCCGTAAACTAGTAAACTACAACTCTCTTACTCTCAAATTGTTGTGGTTTAACAGGCTCAGGCCTCAGGCCATGCAGGGAAGCCAGGGGGAGGCACCTCTGTCCGCAGCAAGGAGCCAGCCCGGCAAGCGCAGGTGGGCCCAGCTGAGCTGGTGGTTTAAACATCTCCAACCATCTACCAAAATCGTAAGCTCGGCATTATTTTTATCCCAATAAAGCCCAGTAATGTAGGCTGGGGCCACAGTCACCATCTCCTGTGTTGATGAGCAGACTGAGGTACAGGGAGGTCCAACAGCGACATCCTGGGCAGCCCGAGCCTGCCTTCCGGACCATCACCCATCACACACTTTGAAACCAAGCGGGAGCCCCACACTTACTTCAAAACCAAGGAGAAAGAACCTTGACTCACCGGGAAGGCAAGACAGAGCCTCTGAGCAGCCTTGACGAGCAGACCAGGTGTCCAGGACTGGAGGTTCCTGGTCAGGGCCGGTGATGGACGAGAGCACCCAGAGGGCCACTCCCTCTGAACATAAGGATGCGTCGCTCTTCTCTCACATCATACGCACCGATACCCCCCTGTGTCTCTCTCTGAGGGTCACCCGCACGTGAAGTCGGAGCAGATCTTCAATCCCGGATTTTTGTGCCACGTACTCTTCCACCCTCTAAGTCGTTCCTCTCGGCGTCTGTCTCAGTCTTTCCCAGGGCCTTGTAAGGCAGGGCCTGGATCCGTGGCGTCTGCTTTCAAGCAGAAATGAAGAAACAGTGTTCAGTGTTAACTAGTCCGTCTGGCCCAAGGAGTGTCCTTGCTCGCCACGTCAATGACGCTGACGCACCTCCGCCCGTTTCACGGGCACACGCATAGGTGGGCGCGGAACCGGGAGCCACCCCCACCCCCGTCCCACTCTGTGACGCCGGCACAGTGGAAACTCCCGACAGAGCTGCCACCAGCCACCCTTTGGAGAAGCTGCTCCGCACCTCCTGCGCTGCACGAGGTTCCCGTGGACGCTGAGGAAATGGCCGGTTGTCAGCTCCATATGTAGCAGGTACTGCTCACCCGGTGTGGACCCCAGTGGGGGCTCACCTTTCGAAAGGGGCACAACAGAGAGGCGAAGGCATCTGCCTACAGCTGGGCTGCCGGGCCAACATCCCAGCTCCGCCACTTAGAACGGTGTGGCCTCGGGCAAGTCAGCTGGACCACGCCTCACTTTCCACTTCCAGCGGAAAGGGATGCCCGCCAGGCCTGCTCCTAGAGTGGGCGTGGGGACTGAAGGGGTCAGCAGGCGTGAAAGCTCAGCCTTGCGCAGCCCGGGGGATACTTCAGGAGCAGTGGCTGCTCCATTTATCTTTGCAGCAGTCCCAGAAGTGGGTATTTCGGGGCTTCCGATCACAGATGAGGAATCTAGGCTCATCCAGTGTATGTGACTTGCTGTAGGTCACAGAGCTAGTCAGTGGCAGATACATGTGACCCTAAAGCCAAGCTCACTTCGCTGAATGCAGCCAGGTCAGGGGTCAGCACAGTGGGTGACTAGCTGTGAGGGGGGGCGCACCGTGCATTCGGTGGCTATACACCCTTCACAAGGGTGTCCTCTTTTTTCCCTGGGACTCCAACTTGCTTCTAATGGAAATCTAGCCTTGTATCAAATGGAGCGGACGGCAAGGCCGGGCAGCACCTTCTCTTTTTGGTGAGTGGCAGAGCCCGAAGTGTGAGGACCAGCCTTGTGGTGGGCGTGGAAAAGCACCCATGGGCCTCGTTCCAGTTGCTGTCACTTCGAGGCCTGGGGCTCTATTTGGCCCCCTTCTAATGCTGCAGTCGATGACTCAGTCAGAGGAAGCCCAGGGGGAGGCCCCACTGGCGGCTGACTATCTTGCCGGGTGTCCCAGGGTGTCGCCACCCCTGAATCGGCCATCATGGACAAGTGGCCTGCGGTCAGGGAGAGGCAGGGAGGGGCCTGGGGACCTCCCCACAAAGGGAAGAGGACCAGCCTTCCACTCCACCCAAGACCCGCCTGACCTTTCTTCCCGCCCAGCCCCCTCATCTCTCCGGCTACCTGTCCCCACCCTTTGTGGCCCGGGTCTCCAGCTTCCTACTGTCACCTTCAGTGGTGGGCAGTTCTCATCATGCTGCTGAGAGTACAGCCGGGGACTTGTTAGCTCAGGCTGGTGACACACGATGGGTGACTGAAAGGAGGAAGGAAGGAAGGAAAGACAGTCTGTCTGACATCTGTTTTGTCATTTTGCCAACAACAAAAATCTGTTGCCTTTGTCATGCTGAGGTCACCAAGTCCCCTGTCCCATCCTCAGCAACAGGAACCAGATGGCAGCTGAATCCTGACCACATACAAAGGCCGGGCCAGCACACCTCTTTCATGTCGTTGCTGCTTCTGCCAACCTGGGAACTGGGCCGCTGGCCAAGGGTCCCAGAGAGAGTCAGTGGCCTAGAAGCACCCAGACCTGGCCTGTCTCAGGCAGTTCATGAGGACAGAGAAGAGGAAGGTGACCTGCTAGGAACAGTGAGAACAGCGTCCCCGGGGCGGCGTGTTCTCACACAGAGGCTGCCCTGCAGCCCCGGGCCTGCAGGCTCTCACTGTGGGCGCTGAAGCCTGCCGCACGGTTGCTTTAAATTCCCCGTCTGACCACTCCAACACCTCTGCCGTATCCGACTCAGGTTCCAACGCTTGTTCTGGGTCTTCGAACTCCTTTCCTTATCTGTTAGTGTGCCTCGTAATTTCTTACTGAAAGCCAGACATGTCATTCTGAAGGAAAGGCCCCAGTACTGGTTCCCAGGAAGGTTTCGGCTCCTAAGACGTGATTCTCCACATCTGCCGTCTCCCACATTTCAGAGGCAGCAGCCAATCAGTGACTTCAATCCTTAGACGGTTGTTGTTTTTCAGTCTGTTGATTCTTTCTTGTCGTTTTGTGGATGGGAATGATGGCTGTCCCGGCTCTTCACGTGTTCGACGAAAACCAGAAGGCTACCCTTTCCTTTCCCTCCCAGCTCACCTGTGGTGCCATCTTCGAGCCTCAGATAATGCTGTGAACTCCTGCTGGGGGTCTTCTCCCCTCCCTGCTATCCATTTCTACATGAGCAACATTGTTTAGGTCTCACTAAAGGCTGTTTCTTCTAGCAAAGTCTTCCCTGGCACCCCAGTTGGAACTTTCAATTCTTGCTTCATCTCCCTATTGGCACAGCAGATACTCTGCCCCATGGAGTGATGTTAACACTGAGCATTGTTGCTCTTATGAAACTGGAAGCTTCTTAGACACTGAGTGTGGGCCTGCTCATCTCTACCCCCCAGACTGGATGCTTCATAAACGCCGATCAGACAAGTAACTGTGACTTTACATTGCCATCCTGCAGCCAATCCGTGTCATATGCATTTCCAAAAATATACCACCTGGACGTTAGCAGAACCTCTTTTAGGGAGGCAAGAGTCTCTGTTCAGCAAAATATCTCAGTGCAGCTGCTCGGGGCAGAAACCAAGAACCTGAGGGCAAGGGTCACCGTAAAGAGGGCGCTAAACCGCAGCACTGGGCGTTATCCTAGGACGTGGGAAGAAGAAAAGCAGAGAAGGGCCAGGAAGATGGCGGCCAGGAACATGGCGGCAAGGAGACTGAAAACCATGGAGGGCGGTGTGAGCTGCAGCTGAGCAAATGGCCCGTGTGGACCACTTCAGGCACAGAGATATTCTACCCGGAGTTGTTGGCGTCGCTGCAGCTCCCCAAGACATTAGCCAAGTCACACACTGCGTGTGTGTTTGTAACAGAAGACTGGGAACTCCATGTCTGAGGAGTGAGGACTGCATGAGAAGGTGATAAAATTATCCATAAAGGAGACCGTTCCGCTGAAGCAGAGACTCAGAGGAGCTGGGCTTCCCGCAACCTGCTGCAAGGGTCTGATACAACCTAGAACTTAGGGGCCAAGCTGCCACAATCAACACCTGCATGAACGGATGCAGCATGGTGTGGTCACATGTCAGAGAGAACCCAATGGTGTGAACGCTGTTGCGATGTGAGGGTCAGGACCCGCTGGCCACCGGATAAAGCGTGAAAGAAATACCGTTCTCAGAAAGCACAGAAAGTCTGCGTGGAGGGAAGAGCCTTTGTGGGTGTGTTTGGTTCCATGGTGTTTTGCAAAAAGCAGATGCAACAGTGACTTCGTCTGCCCCAAATGGAGACCTGCGAGGGTTTGCAGCTACTGTCTATCAGCCAGGAGTAAGGCAGCCATGCCGGGGGGGGGGGGGCAAAGACACACGGAGCCACTGGGCTCAGCAGCCAGCCCCTGGGTGTGGGCCTGGTCCTCCTGGGGGGGGCAGACCCTGGTGTGGATGATGGTTGGCCTGGAGACAGACTCTCTCTCTTTGTCTCTCTCTGTCTCCGTCTCTGTCCCTCTCTCTTTCATCTCATTTTTATTATTTTTGCCCAGAAACCAAGTTCTGAGAAGCCCGCACCCTCAGATTCCACCTGTTAATCCTCCACCCAGACTCCCTCCAGTAACCTCATTATCCAAAGCAGGGGAGAAACCCAAGACCATCCCCAAACACATAACACAACGTTAACTAATTGCCAGGAGGCATCCCCAGAGAGCACATGGAAATTCTGCAGAAGCAAAACAAACCCCAACCCAAACCTCTGTACATGAGGCCAAGGCACAGGAGTCAGCTGTGAGGCACCCTGGGTAATTTGGCTTGGGAAAACAAAGAGTCGAGGAACCCGTGGCTCTTAAAGAAGGTTATTGAACGCTTTCAAGCAGCTTCAACAACAGCCCTTGAGGGTTTAAAGCCGTAACTGTACCTGCAGGTGTAGATCAAGTTCAGACATCTGACTCCGGTTACCAGGCCCTGGCGAGGCTGGCAGACTTGATATTAGACATAACCATTCCGCCCGATGCTTTTTTTTAAAGTCCATGTAATTCACTGCTGGGTTGTATTTCATGTTTAGGTTGTCTGGCTTGCTTCTTAAGAAAACAACCAACCAAGACCAGCAGGCCAAACATTGCTAAGAATCGTAGACTGTCAGCCCTAGGAGGTGGCTCAGAAACCCAGACTCTGGTCCCTCTGTTTTTCAGAAAAGGTAACTGGGGCCTGGGGAACGGAGGGGAGGGGTCTCTTGGGACAGAGGGAGAAGGAGTGTGATGGAGGTGGGACAACTCTTGGCAAAATACCAGATTCCGGAGCTGAAGCGGTGCCTCCCAATTTCACACCACCTGGATTTAACAATAATAAAACCTGCTGTTGTGTGGTTATTTTTTCCAGTTTGCAAAGAGCTCCCAACTGAAATCTCTTTTGACGTTCATAATACTGATAAACATTCACACATGATGACCTCTTCTCCATAGAAAAGGAAACCGAGACTCACAGAGACGCAGGGATCCACCCACGACCCCGGGGCTCGGGGCGGACGTGGCGCCGGCGTGAGCCACAGCTGTCTCAGGCGGAGCAGGAGGTCAGGTCGCCCCACCTACGACCATGAGCCAGGCCAGTCCCGTTTGGCCGAGTGGCCCCAGTCCCGCTGTCCGTTGCGTTAGACCACGTATTTTTCTGAGGGCTGCTATGGTGTCCTGGTGCGAAATGACCCTGTGAGTTGGGCAGGGTGGGTGTACGCGTCATTTACACAAGAGGAAACAGAGTGTCCAGAATCAGCTCCTTCGAGGACTAGATCCCGGGTGCAAAGCCAGGGTCCCCCCCGGCTGCTGTAAGTCCAGGGTCCCCAACTCCTGCTCTGGGTCCCCTTCCCCACATGACGTTCCCACGCTGGGAAAGGGGAGAGTGAGGAAGTATTAACAGGTTGGAGACAGATGACCCCAGAAACCACATTCTTCGAGAAGAGAGAGAAGGGATGGTGGGAAGGACCAGGCTCATCGCTGACCTTCAGGGAAGCAAGAAGGGTCCTAACTCCCCACGGCCCACAGGGCGCATGGCCCACGGTCCCCTGAGAAGAAAGCATCAGCCTAGTAATGTCGGCGTTTCTGGCCAAATCACACCCTGAATCAAGGTCCCAAACCTGGGGGACCGTGGGGGTCACCTGGAAGCTGAGCCCACCCCCCAGATCTAGGAATCGGAGTCTGGTTCTAACCAGATGGGCAGGCGATTTGCATGCGCAGCCAGGCAGAAACTAGGATTCGAACAAGATTCAATTGGTTTTGAAACATGTGTAAAGACAATTCCTAAAATCTTCCTTTTATTTCCAGTGACAAATTTATTTTGCCAAATGGAAAACCATTTGGTAAAATGAAACGATATCATTATCATCTTTGCCCAGCGCCTTTACGGGGCAGTTTTAGTGGGTGTGGGTGAAGCATGGATTTGGGCAGCGGAAGGGCCCGGGTTGAGAGTCTGGCCTCGACCCTAACGAGCTATGGGACAGTCCTCTGCTCTTCCCAGACCCTGGTCATCCCAGCAGTAGAACCATGGTGACGCAGATGCCGATGCTGGAAGGGACGCCGCAGGGCTATAGTGAGTCAGAGTGTGTTATGTGTATAAGTCTCCTTGTGTATCAGGAGCGTTCAGACAATGGCAGCTCTTAGCAGCACTGGGTTGTGGTGTTGCCTTGGTAATTCGGACAGTCCTCACCGTGGAGTGCAGTTTTCATTTCTCACGGGATCACGCGCTCGCAGCCACAACAGCGACCGTCTTCCTCTTGCTCGCTGCACCCAGCCCCCGCGCTCGGACGGCATCGTGCATCCTGGGTCCAAGGCCACCATAGGAGCGAGCGTTTTCCCAGGACAGGTTCAGGCCCAGACCCCCTGAGGCAGGTGAGGGAGTTCCATGAAATCCCTTCCCGTGGGTGAAGTGGAAGAATCACCACGGCAACCCATCCTAAAAACAAGGCGGGCCTTCAAATGGTGCAGTAGGAGTTCAGAGGTGTGCACAGGAGGTTTGAAGGAGGAGGAGGCCTCTCAGCTGGATGCCGGTGAGCAGGTGAGATTTGTGCGCCTGGAGACGCCTGGAAGGGCTCTCTGGGCCGAGGGAACAGCTCAGAGGGAGGTCACAGCAGCCCTGAGTCCAGTCATTCTTGAGTTTCCTGGCCTGGTCGGTGGTGGGCCTGTACGTGGAGGAGAGGGTGGGGAGAGCGTGAGGCCAGCCCTGCCCCCCCCACTGGGCCTCCCAGATGGTGGGGCTACCGGGTACCCGGGGAAGGCGGGGGGCCTGCTCCTAATCCCTGCAGGAGAGTTCATTCTCCATGGAGGGGGCTGACCCTAAACCGGCAGGACCGCCCACACCCGAGTCAGCTCTCCGAGAACATCCTGCGCATGGAGGACCCAGAGGGACAAGGGCGCCCTGAGCGTCCGCCGCCTACACTGAGAGCTGAGGAGCCCGAGGACCAGGGGCCTTGGCTTTATGGTTAAACACAAGCAACCCCAACGCTGGAGGCACCGACACCGGAAGTGATCAGAGTTAGACTGGAGGGTGCCTGGGGGCTAGAGGGTGCTTAGAGGTGCTGGTCAGGACCGGCCCGGGTGAGAAGCCACCACAAGGTCAAGGTGCCACCCCAGCCGTGGTCTTTCTGGTGGTCAGCACTTGAGTTACGATTGGATGGGCCAAAAAGGGGGTTGGTCTTCGAGCTGCAGAACACAGTGCACAGCCTCTCTCGTTTTTTGTTTTTTTATTTTTTAAGTATATTTTATTGATTATGCTGTTACAGTTGTCCCAGTTTCTTTCCCTTCATCCTCCTCCACCCAGTACCCCCCTTCCCTCCAGCAATCACCCCCTTAGTTTGTGACCATGGGTCGTGCATATAAGTTCTTTGGCTTCTCCGTTACCTAGACTGTTCTTAACTTCATCTAGGACACATGCCACTTTGGATTAGTGCTCAGGACAGGGTAGGGTGGTGACTTTTCCTCCTGCGGGGACCCAGGTTAGGCAACCTGGCACCTCGTCCCACAAGACACGCTGCCTTGCAGTCAGAGCCCCGCAATCCCAGACCATGAGCTTCACGAGTCCTGTTAACTGTTGAGGTTCCTTTCTCTGCCAGACAGTGGAGGCCTGGGTTGAAGACACGGGCCGGCTGTGCGGCAGAGAAAGCACAGTGACGGGTGTTTCGGAGGATGGGCCTGCTCCCTGGAAGGTGGGCTCCATGAAGGCAGGCACGGGCGGGGCAGGTGGGGGGGCTCCGTCTTGGCCACCGTGCTTCGGTTTAATGGCTAGAGGTGAAGGGAACACCTCGGATCTTAGTGAAAACAGACGTTTGCACAGAACTCGAAGCACTGATTAGTAGCGGAGGCTCCAGCTCGGGCTTAGGCCTTTGCATTTCCTTAAGCCCTCGATCAACGTCTACGTAGAACACTTACCAGGACACACCCTGTTTTTATACAAACTGTAATACTGACATTTTGAGTCAAAAGCATGGGCCATCTGTGTGTCCTCTCTCAGCTCCTCTTGCATGGAAGAAGCCGGCCCTCTGGACCCAGGGTTCTTCAACCTGACGTCCCTGGGATGCTCATGAGAAAGACGTGCCAAAATCCCTGGCCCTGGGCCAAGAACCTGCATTCTCCCAGGCTCCTCAAATGAATCTAGTGGACATGACATTGAGAACCAGCCTTGCCTTCATCAAGCTTCATGACTAGTCCTCTGGTGGGGGTCCCTCTGGGGGACGTGGTACCCAGAGGTTACAGTCACCCTTCCCAGGGCCGCCTGATACTTCCTTGACCTCTTCTAGACATGGAGGCATCCCAGCTAACCACAAACCCACTGGCCCCAAACCAAGCACACCGCAGGCAAGACCACGTATGGAACTGATGGCAGCATTTCTCGGAGGAAAAAGACCTTTCACTTACCTCCACAGAGGGCCGAGCTGACCCTACAGCCTCCATCCCAGTGAGTGGGCAGGTTCACAAGCTCCTGCAATAAATTTAAGCAGCATTGTGGCATAATTATCTCCTCAGAACTGCATTTCATAACCCAAGGCGGCCTCCATCAGGCCCATTCCCACGGCGCCGCCTCCCACCCCCAAGGGCAGCCAGCTCAGGTAGCCTCCCGCCGACATTTGCCACCAGCTCTTGATCCTTTCCTGCGCGCCCCCACACACCACGTTCCTCCAGCCAATGGCGGCTGTGCGCACTTCACTTTGACGTTTAGCCATCACGAAGAGAAATGTTCTACCTCCGGGGAGAAGCCTTCTCAGCCTGCAAAAGGCCTCATCCCTCCAACCTCCCCACCTCCACTCCCACCACCCAGCAAACCTGGGGTGCATTTGCAGGTCCCTAAGTCAATAAAGCCATGCAGGGAGGATGGAAAGACAATCAAAGGAGCATTCAGCCCTGCCAGTTCCCAGAGGGCTAGGCAGAACCTCTCTATAAATGCATGGGCACCAAGGGACCTGTTCGGGGGCAGCTCCGCCCACTGGAGCAGCAGGACGCAGGCCCAGCTATGCGCCCAGCTATGCGCCCAGAGCAAGGAGCCACACTGAGTGCAGCGCAAGGATGGGGAAAGATGCACAGGCCTTGTCCAGGGGCCCAGAGGAGTACGGCTCCCCATCATCCATGCGACCCCGTGTCCGGGTGATGGAAGGCACCCCATGCCGGAGGACCACACAGCTGGGTGCACTCTGCAGAAAGTGCCCCTTTCTCTCCCGCCAGGCTCTGTGAGTGGATGTGGCCTGCTGACCCAGCAGGGCCTGGGGGACTGGTGTAGGTGCAGGACTCCCACCCCACTGATCTGCGCCTCCACCACTGGGGCGCTTGTTGGTATTTAGGAAAACCCTCGTTTGGCTCATTGCTGTCTCCCCTTCCCTGGAGCCTTCCTTCCCAGGGCCAGTGGGGCTGGGAGGGGAGGTCACAGGGAGCCGTGTGAAGGCGCCAGGCCTCCAACATCCCTGCCATGCCCACCCAGTTACAGAAACCAAGGACTGCTGAGTAGCCCCAGGCATATCCTCATGTTTGCACAAAAGAGGCGTGACACCTGCCCTTTCATAAATGAGCTGGGATGACAGGAAAGATGTCCCCAGGCACTTAAAGTCCCCAGCCCTCCAGAGGAGCGGTGGGACCCCAGATCAGCGCTCCCCTAAGAAACTGCCGCTCACTCCACGTTTCGGTTTGGCTTGTAGCAGGACACGGGTCCAAAGCAGCAGCTTCTCAGTGAGAAGGCCACCCCGGGGCTCAAACAGGAGCTCAGGCAGCAAAGCAGGAGAAACGCGCCCACAGGCCCCTGGAGCTCATAGTGCCTCGTGACTCTGGGATACCTCTCCCCACGCCCAGGCCAGCAGCTCCACAGCCGGACACCAGCAGCCCTTCCATTCTGTGACTCCTGTGCTCACCCGAGGGCCTTGCTCCCAGGCTTCCTCAGTTTCCCTGGCTGTTTTTGATTCTGGTCTGCACCAAGGATTATCACAGCCTCTGAGGCATGAACCTGCAGCCCGCAAGACAATGGCCATAAAATCCCCACCCCAGCCTAAAGCACTAAGCACCACGGACAGAGCCCACTGTGCTGTCTGCCTCCAAGGGCACAGTCACAGACCCCTCCTCCCTCCTCCACCAGCCACCGCCTCCCCCCAACAAACCCTGCTCAAGCTGCGGTAGTGTGTCAGCAAGAACTGTCTGCCTCCGCTTTCTGCTACTTTCACTAGCGCCATGATAAAAAACAGATCCACATTCAAGAAATCCCCCAACCAGCACTGGTTTGTAGACAAGAGCAAGTGAAAGCAACCTCTCTGAGCCTCAATTTGCTCATCTGTAAAATGGGAATAGAGCAGCCCTAACTCACCACGTGGTTGTGATGACTGAGAGACACTCAAGGGAGGCTCCAAACTCCGTGTCTGGCACACTGTGGGTTCCAGAAAGCTCGGTTGTATGGGGCGGCTAGAAGAGAACTTCGGCTTCTCCCCGCTCCTGGTTTCCACACGCCATCACTCCTTTTGATTTTTTCCTGACTCCGTGCTTTAGTGGGTTGAACTGCATCCTCAAAACAAGATACGCAGAAGCCACATGAAGACAGAGGCAGAGATTAAAGTGATACGGCCCCAAAACTGGGACCCCTGGGGGCCACCAGCGCTAGAAGAGTCAGGAAGGATCCTCACCCGGAGGCTTCAGGGAGAGTTGCCCTGCCAGCCCCTGGGTCTGGGCTTCTGGTCTCCAACTGTGGGGAATAAATTCTGTTGTTTTAAGCCACCTGCTTGTTGTGCCTGGTTACGGCAGCCACCGGAAATGCATACGGTGCCTTTAGTTTGCCTTGCCGAACACCAGTCTCCACTGAGTGGTGTCTTATGTCTTTGGAAAAACCATTTAGAATGGAGTGGACCCATGCTGTGGGTTTAGGCTCATAGAGAAAGAAAGAACACATTTCATTTGGTTTGATGCCTTGAAATGGGTTAAATTTCTAGTCTCATCATAAGGACCAATTCAAGTAGGGGGCCTTAGACAAGATAAGATGGGACTGAGACATGGTAGGAGCCAAAGGTCACTGGAACTGCCAAGGCCAAGTGGGAGTCTGCACACAGGATGGCTGGGCCAGCTTCAATGTGTTCCCCGAGCTACCTCACCGGGGCATGAAACACGGGAGCTTAACTGGGGTTAGAAGCGCGGCAGTCTGTGGACTTGGATGGAAAAAAATCCATTTTTATTTTCAGTGACCATGAACAGAACATTAGTATTTCCTTCCATTAGAAATGCAGGCAAGGACTTCCGGCCAAGATGGAGGCGTAGGTGGACACACTGTGCCTCCTTGCACAACCAAAATTAAGGACAACAAAGATTTAGAAAGAAGAAAACACGCAGAACTGATAGAAAATTGAACCGCACGGAAGTCCAACAACCATTCATCCAGACAGGTAAGAGAGATGGAGTCACAGCTGGAAAAAGCGGAGGTTGGCAGACCCAGGCCACAGGCAGCAGCAGCTGGAAGACCCCAGGTGCACAGGTGGTGGCTAGAGGACCCTGAGCACGGGGTGGCAACTGTGTAGACCCAGTGAGGCCGCACAAGGCGGCTGGCTGACCAGGTGGTCCCACATTCACACACAGATAATCCAGGTGAAGGGGAAGTGGTGGAAGGGACTGGAATCTGAGAGAGAGCGGAGCAAGAACCATTGTTCCCTCTTGGACCCCGCCCACACATACAGCGTCACTACCCAGCAACTGGACTGTCCCGCCCTGGGGAACATCTAAGGCTCCGCCCCTCCCTATGTAACAGCCCGGCCAGACCAAAAAAAACACACCAAAAGTGGCTCAAACAGGAACAAATCAAAACCCCAGAGCCAATTTAAGCGACCAAGAGATAGCCAACCTATCAGATGCACAGTTCAAAGCCCTGGTGATCAGGATGCTCACAGAATTGGTTGATTTTGGATGCAAATTACATGAACAAATGAAGGCTACACTAAATGAAATGAAGGAACACGCACAGGGAACCAACAGTGATGGGAAGAAAACTGGGACTCAAATCAACGGTGTGGAACCAGAAGGAAGAAATAAACAACCAAACAGAAAAGAATGAAGAAACAAGAATTCAAAAAAATGAGGAGAGGCTTAGGAATATCCAGGACATCTTTAAACATCCCAACATCCAAATTATAGGGTACCAGAAGGAGAAGAGGAAGAGCAACAATTGGAAAACTTATTTGAACAAATAATAGAGGAGAACTTCCCCAATCTGGCAAAGGAAATAGACTTCCAGGAAGTCCAGAAAGCTCAGAGAGTCCCAAAGAAGTTGAACCCAAGGAGGAACACACCAAGGCACATCAGAATTACATTAGCCAAGATTAAAATGAAGGAGAGAATTCTAGAAGCAGCAAGGGATAAGGGGACAGTCACCTACAAAGGAGTTCTCATCCGACTGTCAGCGGATTTCTCAAAAGAGACCTTCCAGGTAAGAAGGGGCTGGAAAGAAGTATTTGCAGCCTTGAAAGGCAAGGACCTACATCCAAGATTGCTCTATCCAGCAAAGCTTTCATTTAGAATGGAAGGGCAGATAAAGCGCTTTTCAGATAAAGTCAAGTTAAAGGAGTTCATCATCATGAAGCCCTTATTATATGAAATGTTAAAGGGACTTACCTAAGAAAAAGAAGATAAAAAATAGGACAGTAAAAAAACAGCAAACTCACAGATATTAACAATCACACCTAAAACAAAAGCAAACTAAGGAAACAAGTAGAACAGGAACAAAACCACAGAAATGGAGATCACATGGAGGGTTAGCAACAGGGGAGTGGGAGGAGGAGAGAAGGGGAAAAGGTACAGAGAATAAGTAGCATCGATGGTGGGTAGAAAATAGACAGGGGGAGGGCAAGAATAGTGTGGGAAATGTAGAAGCTAAAGAACTTATGACACATGGACATGAACTAAAGGGGGGAATGTGGGTGGGAGGGGGTGTGCAGGGTGGAGGGGAATGATGGGGGGGAATGGGACAACTGTAATAGTGTAATCAATAAAATGTATTTTAAAAAAAGAAAGAAAGAACGACACGCAGGCAACAAAGCCCGGGGTGCTCGCTGTACCCTCGACTGCCGAAATCACAGCTATTTTCATACTGCCTTTCAGCTGTTGCCAGCATCTTAAACACCTTCCACGCGCAGCTCCGCTCAGAGTCGTGCTGCTTACTGGGCGGACTGCTTCTTTATTAAGCACTTGAATCACCAGAGCACAGTTCTGGTTTTCGTCATATACCGTTAACTGTGTGTCGGTATAATGGCCTCCTTTGTAATCCTGTGTAATTCAGTCCATGCGTCTGAAGTCCTTATTCTGAGAAGGGACCTGTAAGCCTCACCCGGCTCCAAAGGGGTCGGCTGGGACCTGCGGGGTTAAAGATTAGGAGCGAGGGTGGGGCGGCCTCTCTCAGCACAAGCTCCAGGCAGCTAGAACTTTTCAAAGACGCGGTGTCACGGTGTCACGTGGAGAAGACAGGTGACCTTCCTGTGCCGCTAGCCAGAAGCAACCAGATGGCTCGCCGACTCTGTGAGCTCTGTGAGCACCGCAGTTGATTCGTAGCCCTCGAGCTCCGCAGCCTGAAGGGACCCGGCATATTTATCTTTGAGAATTGTTCCACGCTGACGCTGTCTCATTTCCAGGAATCAGACAGTAAAAATGATATATTTTTGTGGTTTGGCATTTGGAGTTTTCTTCTGGCTTTGCTGGTTACTGCCAACATCTGCAAATTATTATGCGCTTAAAAAAAAAATCACCCACCACCGCAGGCTGCACCCGCAGTCTCTGGCTGGGCCAGGCCTCCTGCTGGGCCACGGAGCAAGTTCTTGGACCAGGAGGCAGCTGGATCAGGACCCTACGTGTCCTTGTAAACCCCTAAAGACATTTGTGACTAGAGCCAGGTGGCCCCTACCTATGCAACAGTCTCTTGAGTCTCACTGTCATTCACTCATCTGTTCCAGGAAAGAAAAAAAAAAAAAGCTGCGGATACTCCAGATAAAAATCACTCAGTGCATTTGTGTCAACATCAAGAGACATTGGATCTCAGACCCAGCTTAGCGCAAGGCCACCGGGATGAGTGGACAGCAGTCTCGGGGGCCTTGCTTGTAAACACAGCTGCAGAGGCTCTGCCAGTCACGGAAGGCCGTGCCCACGGGGAGCGGGGTAGCCCAGGCCTGGAGCTCAGACACCCGGCAGGCCCCGCGCCACGCCCGGGAGCCCCTCGCTTGCCAGTCTCATGACTGACTCAGGGCAGCAGGGCAGATGTTTGTGTGGGAAGCAAGCCACGCCGGACATCTGTCCAGCGTGGACAGATGTGTGTTCACAGATAGCGCTGGATGCCCTGGAGGGCGGGGCAGGCAATTAGCACGCTGCGTCACAAGTAATCTAATTATGGGGGATGGGGTAAAGTCCCTGCGATAAGCAGTGTGTTGACTTCGGGTGGCTTTGTCATTTTTCCTCTGTTAATTTTCTCCATAACACACATGAACGTCACAAAGCTTATTTTGAAAGAGCAAGGATGGATTTATGTCACGTGTTACTAGACAAAGAGAGTTTGGAAGGGTCGGGGGGAGGAGCAGGCCCTGAGTATAGAATGAAACTGAGGACTCAAAAACAGAGACAATAAAGGGTTTTGGTAAAATCAGACATACATATTCTGATGGAGATGGAAGACAAAGATAGGAATAATTCCAGGAAGGCTTCCTGGAAGAGGTGAACTCTTAAAAGAAATGATGGGCATAATTGGAAGAGAAAAATAGGAAAAAGAAAAGGCACGAAAGCCAAAGAAAGTGTAAGAGCAGAATCAAAGGGGCAAGAATCAAAAACCATGCGGATAAAACCTAAGACAAGTAACCTGACTGTAGAAAAGAGTCTCCTTCAGGGCGACACCTGACAGAGGAAAGAGGCAGACAGGGGAGAGTATGCCCAGCCCCAGGCTGTAAGCAAAGGTCTGGCAGCAGACACCTAGCCCTGTTTGCCACCTGTGTCAAAGTAACCAAGCCTTGCATAAATGTCACCCCAAATCCCCAAGACACTAAATGTACAGACACCCGTACACCTGGTACACCTAAGCCTGGTGACACCTAGGATTTGCACACAGTAGGCAATGAGTAAACGGGTGCTGTCTGACTTAAGAACCTTGACCTCCAGTTCATCCCCTCTGCTGCTTGTGGACGAGCTGAATGGAATAGTTCACTGATCATCCGTGATAGACATCGTGCATTATCCTAAGCAATGGATAACACGTCTTTTTAAAATTTGTATGCAATCAAATCACATTAAAATCACTTTGTATTTTCAGAACACACAACAACTGATGAGGCTGTGAGGTGACGTGGAACATGTGCCCCACCCCCTGGCAGGAGGCGTGGGCCTGAAAGCCACGTTTTCTAAGAGGGCGGAGGTGTCCGCTCGCCTGGGCGTTACACTGACATTGGCAGCTGAGTCCTCTGACCCAGTCACCTTGCTGACAGTATCTCAAGCAATTATCTTAATTTGAGACTTCATAATGACAATCAAAAGGTTACTTCAGTATGACCCCATGAGGGAAGGCATTACAAAGCGTGTGGCACATACATAACCTAACATAGGCCATCTAAACACACTCACGCACGCACAAATCCACGCACGTGAGTTAGCCGTATCTGATGCCGTCTCCCTGATGCCACCGAGCCTGCGGGGGGCACGGGAAATAGTTCCCCAGGGTCTGGCCAGATGCTCTCCCTGCTGCGAGGTCTGGGCTTGCTGATGCTGGGGAGCCTTCTCTGTGCTCCTACCTTTACACGGGGCACTCCACTGGGTGCTGGAATAGCCTTGGCTGGCACTCAGAACTTGGAAGTAATTGCAGAGAACTCTTGGTCCTTTTGTCTGCCATCAAGGGAAAGTCACTCTGTCAGTTTCCTGGTGCCGCTGTAACAAAGGAACACGAACTAGGCAACTTAAACAACAGAAAAGTACTGTCTCACAGTCTGGAGACCAGAAGTCCGAAACCAAGGTGCCGGCAGGGCGGGTTCCTTCTGGGGGCAGTGAGGGAGGTCTGCTCCCTGCCCCTCTCAGCTTTCGGCGTTGCCAGAAACCCTTGGCCCCCCTTGGCCGGTAGACACATCACTCTCGTCTCTGCCTCCATCATCCCCGTGTGTCCGTGTCTCTCCTCTTCTTCTTATAAGGACACCAGTCACATTGGATATAAGGACCCACCCAAATTCTGGATGACCTCATCTTCACCACACCTGCAAAGATCCCACTTCCAAATAAAGGCACATTCAGATGTAACAGGGGTTAGAACTTCAACACATCTTCTTAGGGGGGCACAGTTCCATCCTGAGCAGTCACTTATGCGGACAGTCCTTGTTGGCTGCACACACAGGCCCACTTTCTGCTCTTTCTAATGAATGCGCTGTTCTGTCTGAGGTTGAAAATTGAGAAGACCCTTTACCTGCCAGCGTACTGCGCCCACAAGTCCCTGCTTCAGCTGTTCGCTGGAAGACGCTGTCCTTCTACTACACAGTCCTGTGACAAAAGCTGCATTTCATGTTTGCGTGCATGTGTGAGGACACTGGGGCTTTCGGCAGGAAGATGAGGATTCCTAGTTGAGTCTCTTTGAAAAAGTCTCCCCCAGAGGAATGGTTGGAATCCGATGACTCTTACTCACCCCCCTGGTCACAAGGAAGCTTCTCATTGGTTCTGACTTTGGGCAGGAATGTCCCAAAGCCCAAAGAAAATTGCCTGAGACCATGGAAGCAGATGGCAGGTGCATCCTGGTGGAAGAGGCAGCTAGTGGGGCCTGGGCAGGTGCTTGGAGATCCGTCAATCAAGACAGGTAGGCAGCAATGCACAATGAAATCTGTCCGCCAGGTGAGTGGGTTTGTCTTGCTCTCAGTGAAATGGACATCCTTGGAGATGAGAAAACAGGGTCGTTCCGTTGGTCACCTGGGACTTCCCTGGAGAATTGGAGGGGACCTGAGCTGAGCCTGCAGCTCTGATCGCTGATACCCTCTCCAACCATCCTTCCTTCTCAGGATTGCTGGTCCACTCACTGTTTAAAAAGGGGTGGGGGGTGGACTAAAGTGCTAAGTGCAAATGAAAGATTGTTTTTCTCAATTACAAATTTCCTATTAGCACCTCCGCGTGAGCCTGGGCCAACCACACTATTGAACAACCGAGCAGATGATCCCCTTTAGTGGGGCCGGTGCTGGTGTGACAGTGACCACGACTGTGCCAGGCTGGCCAGGCTGGCATCATCTCAGGACAGAGCCGCAAGGAAGCGGGCAGGGGATTCATTTGCTTGCTTGATTGTTTACAGGAAGACCTCATGCCCCTTTCCTGTCCTGCTCCAAAAAGTCCCCACATAGAAGTTCGAAGGAGGGGCATCAAACCGGGTTCAGGGGCCTCGCCAAAGCCTTGGACATCCAGCTCTTTCTCACAAGTATTTCTGTGGAGCCAACCGGCACAAAAATCGGTTGTCAGTCACCTGCCCTCCTTGAGGCACCTAACAGGGCTTTTTGGCTCATTATTCTTAACTTCTCCCCCAGCGTTAGATCCAAAGCCACGGCAAAGCTTAAACCGCTAGTTCCTGGACCTTCCTGATCCAGTGGGAACTGTGGGTTTGGCAGGCACCCTGCAAGAGGAAGACAGGGGCCACACAATTGCTCCGTGCAGGAGGGAGCCCTGATCTCCGCCACAAAGAGCGGAGCCCACACTCCTCCCAGGTTCCCCACGTAGTCTCGGGGTTCCGTGTGCAAACATGCAAAGCTGCTGGTGGGGGTTGCACTTCTGGAAACCGGAGGAACAGTGCTGAGCATGCAGCGTGTTCACCAGGCCCCAACCCAGGCCAGCCAGGCCACGTCCTTCCCCTGAGCCCTGCCGAGTGGACACGCACCTAACCCCGCGGCCTGTAAACCCCAAGCCGCTGAAATAGGGTTGTTCAGAGAATTCCACCTCCACGCCCGGCTCCCCACACAGAACCCCCTTGCCAGCCTGAGAGAATGGGCACCAATGTGAGAGCGTACGACTGGGCTTGTGTGCACACGTGTGTGTGTTTAATGAAAAGCAGCTTGTTCAGAGTTACTCAAAGTCTTCAGGAATCAAATGTGGCTTTGAGCTGCTCCACAGCAGAGCACGCTGTGTGGGGAGGGGCACGTTGCCCAGGATGGGGACCGCAGCCTGGAACACCGCCCAGCCAAACCCGACCCCGACGCTGATGGGGGCACTTGTTCTGTGTGTTTGTTTTTTCTTCCATCTACAAAAATGTGGAAGGGAAAAGACTACGAAGCCAAAAAGGCTTATTATTACCTGAACAGGAGGGTCATTGCGATGGACTGAAGTCAGTGAAATGCTTTGAAGATTAATGGGACCGTATAAACGTTCGTTTGTTATGGGGTTTCTCCAAGGACATTAACCAGAGCACAGAAGACGTGCGTATAAATGTGGCCAGCAGTCCTTGGCCATAATTAGTGTCTGTAAAGGTCTCTTTATCAGACTCCTGCAGGGCCAGCACCAGAGCGGTTAGGACGAGCTGTTCCAGCTCTGTTTCTTGGACACGAGGAAGTGGGACCGTGGGCTGATACGTTCTTTGGAAATGATCATGGCGTGGGGACGGACACACCACGGTGAGGGGTGAGCGATGGTCCTAAAAGCAGGGAGATCAGGTGAGGGACTCAGAGAGTCCCTTGAGGAGACCAAGGCAACACAGCCCCTTTTGTCCACCATCCACGGCTCACTCTGTCCCGGCTGGTTCAATGAGGACGAGACCAAGGTGGCTCAGTGGCCATGGCCCTCTCAAAGGGCCCTAGCGAGGGGCCCCGGTGCTGAAAGTCCCACTGCCTCACTAAGTCAGGGGTGTCTTGTGGGGACGCACCTCACACGTGCTGACGACATCGAAAGTGAAAGTTAAAAACCAAACGCACAGGAGTTTACACGAAGCCCCCTTTTCAGCAGCCAGTCATTGTGGCCCAAGGGTCCCCGTCGACCTAGAAGTGACAGACTGCATGGAATTGTCTGATGCCTCCTGGACACTTGCCTTCCGCGGCCATGGAGGCACTGGGGTTAGGAAACCCCACGGAAACAGGGAGAAAAATCAGGACCAGGAGAGCGGGAGGGTCGCAGCAATCACAGCTGGGTCGTAGAGTGTTGCAGGCGGCATGCACGTGTCCTAGAGAGTGAGCGCACGTTACACAATCGTGCACGCCGTGGGTGCCTTCACCACTGCTCTGGGCCGAATGGGGCCCCCTCCCCAGATCTGGGTGCTGAAGCCCTCACCCAGCACCTCAAAATGTGACTATTTGGGACAGGGTTTGAAAGAGGTGACTAAAGTAAAATGAGGCATTAGGGTGGGCCCTTGTCCAGTCTGGCTGATGTCCTTATAAGAAGGGGAAATTTGGACACGGGGAGATAGCGGGGCCCACAGAGAAGAGACCATTGAGGACATAGGGAGAAGGCAGCCATCTACAAGCCAAGGAGAGGGGCCTCAGAGAAACCAAACTGCTGACACCTTGATCTGGAACTTCTGGCCTCCAGAAAGTGAATTCCTGGTCCGTGGTATTTTGTTACGGCTGCCGTGGAGGACTGATACCGCGACCATCCGAGCTCCAGCCCAGCGCTCTGAAGGAAAGACGCATCGACACCCACAGCACCTTTGTCACAGATGGCCAGGCTGGTGTCTGCTCTGCAGCACTGCAGCCCACAGCCCGCGGCAGTGAAGACAAGCTTCCGCCTGAGAGGCAAGCGACAGCCCATTCTACCCACTACACAGGAAGAGTCTAGATGGCTTTTGGACGGAGGAGAAAAGAATATCACATTGCTAGGGTCCTTAGCTGCCATTAAAGGCTCCGGCATAGGAGCAATTCACCCCAGAGACTGGGGAAGTCAGCAAGCATAACGTGAAGATCTCCGAACGAAAGGAGGAACAGGCAAAATAAATAAATAACAGGAAAAGATCATTTCCAAACTGCTCTTGAGTGTGCACGTCCCCAGTGTGTTAAGAACTCACGTCTCTTCCCTCCTTCCACGGTCGGCCTCCCAAGCAGGGACAGGGACTCAGCTTGCAGACTCTGCATTTGCCATGTCGCCTCTTCTGCATTCACGTCGACAGCGGTGTTCTTTGGCACAGCACAGCGGTTGGCTTTAAGGGTCAAGTCAACATTTTTAAGTCAAGTGATGTGAACATATTGAAATAAAATGCCAAGCGTTATTTGGAGTTCTTCTAGAATGCTCAAGAGATGAAAAATCTTTCTAGAGTAAAATTATCCCACCAAAGTGTTAAGTATTCTAGCAAAAATAGCACAAACCATGTGTGTAGTGAGAGAGTGACCATTCTCTTTTGATTGGCTGAATCAGTGAATCAATCCATCACAGACATCCAACATGTATTTGTTAAATAATCGAATGAATGAAGTCAGGCATTAGAATTCGTGTACTTCAATTCACATAATACTGAACTCTCATAATAAGCTTCAGGAGTTGCACAATCTATTATTGACATCCTAAGTTCTGAAATGCAGTACATTCTCCATTTCCTTCTCCTTATTTCCTTTTCCGAAGTTTCCAACAAATGAAACAAGATATTCTTGTGAGCAGATAATTCCCAGCAACCTCCCTTTGCACACATTCCTTCTCTTTGACATTGTCCCTGATTGTCAGATCCTGGCCTCCACTTGTCCCCAGGTCCTGTCCAGACAGCTACAGGCCCCAACTGCCCGGAAAGAGTCCGCTGATCCAGCCATCCACAACATGCCTTGCGTCTGGGTAGGCCTGTCACCTTTTCAAAGAGCCTTTTCATTTTATTCCACCAACCATGTGTGTCAGTTACTTCAGGCATTCTCTTTCTCTCTCTCTCTCTCTCTCTCTCTCTCTCTCTCCCTCCCTCCCTCCCTCCCTCTCTCACACACACAAGCACACACACTCACACACCTCACTGTGCATCTCAGTCTGACTCAACCCACCCTTTAGTCCCCAGGTCACTAGACACCAGTACCCTGCGCCTCTCTGGGACTGTCTCACCTCACTGGCACACGGGGAGAGACAAAGCGTTCCCGTCCAGTCCCCTCACCTGAGCACCCTGCTTCGGCCCAGACTGGCTCAGAGGAGGGAGGAGGGGGCACCACCATGTGCTGAGAACAAGGCTGTGACAGTGCAGAGCAGAGGACCAGGTGGGCCAACACAAGCTGTGCCGGGTGGCCAGGAGAGGATGAGGAAGAGGCCGGGATGGTTCTGGCGTCCCTGGATCCCGACACTATTGGCCAACAGCGCTGCTCACTGCTTGCAGTGAGGAGCACGGAGGAAGAGGAGTGAGTCTGGAGCGGCCAAGACGAGTGAGCCGCAGTTGGAAGCATCTGGGGCTACGGGTGAGCTGAGAAGAAGAAACCAGCGAAGATCACTAGGAAGGAGGGATGTGGAAAAGCTTCATCCAACAAACGCTTGCCACAATGGAGCACCTTCTATGCACCGGGTGCTGATCCGTTCATGGGGGCTTCCGCAGTGAACAAGACAGGCCCACCCTTATGGAGCTGACATGGGGAGGAAGGGGGCTTTGGGACAGACGAGGGGCAAGATGAGTAAAACATGGGTCACCAGATGGTAATAAACGCTAAAGGGAAAAATCAAGTGAGGAAGGGGAAGAAAGTGTTAGGGTGGCTGCCAATTGAGGTATTGTCTTAATCAGCTCAAGCTGCCACACGAGAAAAAACACTGGCCAAGTGGCTTAAACGATAGGTACTGTCTCGCAGTCCCAAAGGCCCGCGGGCCGAGGTCCAGGTGTGGGCAGGGCTGGTTTCTTCGCAGATGGCGGCCTTCTCCCTGCTCCTCACAGGCAATCTGTGTCCTAATCTCTTCTTCCTATTGGGACACCGATCAGACTGGATTAGAGCCCACCCTAATGACCTCATGTTAACTTAATCGCATCTTTAAAAACCCTGTCTATAAAATAAAGTCATGTTCTGAGGTGTCGGGGAGTAGGACTTCAATGTGCAGTTTTGGCAGCGGGGTGAGAGGACACAATTCAACCTGTAATGTGGATGGTGGCGGCTGGAAGCCTTCTCTGTGTCCCTGCGGGGTGACTCCAAGCTTTTGCACTCTGCTCTCCTGGGACACCGGTGAGTGAAGGGTCTCGCTGGCCCTGTCTGCCGGCCTCCTGGGGTGGCGGGGCAGGAGCACAGACAGAGATTACAGGGAGGAGGGGGCTTTCTCTCCAGATTCTGCGGACGGAACTGCTCCTTCCCTCTCATCCTTCAGACCGAGATTAGTAAGGGCTCCCCACTACCGCTAGTCCTGAGGTGCTGCACCTCCCAAACCCAGCCCCCAGCGTGGTAAACTGTGCCTCCACTAAGTCCTCCTCAGGTGACCCCATTTCGGTGGGCCAGCCAACCAACACGGTGGACAGGGCAGGGCTCTCTGAAAAACGTTAGAGGAAGAAAAAGCAGATGAAGGAAAAAAATGGGGACCCAGAAGCCAAGACTATTTCAAGAAAGAACTGAGATGTACGGCAGGAGCCGCAGAGAGTAAGAACTTGACAAGAGGCTGCGGATGCAGAAAGACCTGAGGCCCCAGGCCGCGGCAGGGCTTGTGGGCGCAGCAGGAGGCGGGATGCTCACCAAAGACAAAGAAACTCTTGTCGGTATTAAGGAGCCGGGGAGTGAGTTTCGTAGTAAGAAAACACAGTTGGTGACTGAGTACGTGTTGACTCGAAGCACACGAGACCCCCAGCTCCTCCAGGAGTGCCCCCCGTGTGTGCGCACGTACGCGTGTGTCTGCACAGATTTACACAAGGAGGCGGTCACGGGGGCCAGAGATCTCAGAGTTCACTCCGTCAGCAAAGATGGCTGTGTCTCCCACTTACAGCTCAACAGTAAACAGTCATCTGGCTTTGAAGATAAAGCCTGTTTACTGAAGTTGTACCTCGCCAAAGATCTGTTTGATACCGGCTCTTAATTAGTGATGCAACTTATGTATTTTTCGTGCTGAAGTAATGGGAGATTTCCCTTTTACGTGTCCTTTGCTTCTTAAAAGACTTTATTTTTTAGAGCGAAATTGAGTGGAAAGCAAGGATGGAGGGTTCCTGAGTGCCCCGTGTGCACAGCCCCCTCAGCAACCACATCCCACACCACAATGTCCACTTTTAAAATGTTTGTAATCCATTTAAACAGCCAGAGGATTTTTCCAAGGTTTTTCTGGAGACGAATAGCATTAATATGTGTCTACTGGCTAAGAGTTAGAACCAAAGATTGAAGACTTCCTCACTGATTGTTCTAGAAAGACTGGCTCTGGGCCTGGAGCCTGGACCCCACCCCACACTCCCCACCAGACGGTCTGCTTCAGCAGAGACCCTTCCCCGGTGATGGTCCCAGAAGGACTCAGTGGGGAACAAAGGCCAGAGAGGGAGGGTGGGGCCTCCAGCCCAGGGGACGCTGGAAGCTGGGAAACACGAGACAGACCCTCCAGAAAGAAGGCAGCCTGCGGACCCCGGTTTTTGACCAGCGAGGCCTGTGTCGGGCTCCCGGCTGCTGGAACCGTAGGGGAACGAGTCTGCTGCTTTCAGCCACGATGTCTGCGGTAAATTTTTGCCGCAGCAGCAGAACTGATACAACATCATGTTGTGTACCTGTGTGTGGCCATGAGCGTATCCCTGGTCAAAGCCAAGGCCTCGAGGACAAGGTGGTGGCTGCCTGACTTGCCTTCCGGTCCATCACAGAGTGCACGTCCGTCACGCCTGCCTCTGGGTGACTCTACCTAGATTTTAGCGATTTCCAGGTGACACACAACACACACCGATTGGGGCCAACGTTCATTTCCAGGCCCGGGAACATGGGAATGGGTGCTCTCGGGGTTGTCAAAATTCCTCCACTAGGAAGAGGATTTCCGGGGCAGCCCGTGGCCCAAACCAGGCCACAGGAATGCCTTCCCTGGCCTGTAATTATGTCAGTTGATAATCATGACCCGAAACTCAGGCTGCTGTCCGGGAGAGCCTTCACCTCCCACTGACCCCACTCACCAGGCATCGGACCAAGGGAGAGGCCTGCCCCACCCCTGCCGGGCTGAGCCTGCGGTCAGAGGAGTAGAGGAGACCCAAGCAGGTTCTGGGAGCCAGGACCCTGGAAAGGCGAGTAGGGCAGAGCAGGGAGGTGTGCCCTGGGACCCCGGAGCCCAACCCAGCGGCCAGGACACCTGGTGTCCCTGCCAATGCTGAGAGCCTGGTCACGGACACAGCATCTGCTGGCCCAGCCCGGCCAGGTGCATGACGGCAGGGCAGCTCTGAAGACCCCACAGGTGGTCGGTCAGGGATAAAGGCCCACCAGCTAACGAGTAACCGTGGGGAAAGGCTCTGGTGCCCAGGGGAGGAGATGGCTGGGTAGCTTCCTGAAAGAATTCCTGAGACGTTGTCTAACACAGCCTGCCACTGATTAACAAGTGTCAGCTGCAGAGGGAGGGTGGATGGGCCAGGGTGGCATTTCAGGCCTAGAACGAGGAGGAATAGCTAAAGCTTCTTGGGAATAAAGTCTGAAAGGCACTTCACACATTTCACACACTTAGTCCCCACAGCAGCAGACGAGGCGTCTGCCAGAGGCCCATTTTACAGAAGAATGCACTGAGTCTTGGGGGGGGCAAGTCATTGCCCCAGGTCAGGGGTCTCTGCTGTGGCCAGCACCGGGCAGCTTGACTTTGGGTTTGGGAGGTGGTGGGGTGTCGCATTAAGACCTGGGGCTCTGGAACCCCACTGTCTGACCCCTCATTATTTTCTTCTCTGCCTCAGTTCCCTCCTCTGTAAGGTGGGATGTCACCTGCGTGCCGGGATGTCATACGGAGTCACTGAGTGAGTGCACGTCAGGCCCCGAGCATGGCCAGTAGGTGCTCAGTGAATGCCACTCTTGTGGACATTCAGCCTCAGCTTGGCTGCTAAGTGGCCCTGTGACCTTGAGCAACTTACTTGGCACATCAGCATCAAAGAAGGCCGCCATCCTTTGGGGAGCCGATTGCGTGGTCAACAAGTAGCCAGCTTCCGAGAAAGGGGTCCCCAGAGGGAGGGAGAGCTTCGGCCCCCCGCCCAGGAGCCTCAGGCGCGTGGAGTCAGAATGTGCGCCCTTCGCCTCCGCTGTCTCTGTCGTTCTATGGGCCAGACTGGGAGACTACGCTCTCCTCCCGCCGTTTCGCTCACCGCCCTCTTGTCAGGAGAGAGGACCTTACGGAGGGAGGAGGCATTTTCTAAAAGTGCCTCGAAGCCGGACGAACACTGGAAGCCTTCCCAGAGCCCAGGGTGAAAGGTCAGCTTGACTCGTGTGGCTGAGGGTCACACGCAGTCGCCTCCCTATTCACACCACCGCAGCATGGGGTACATCAGGCGTGACTCGGGGTGTGCGTGTCTGCGTGAGTCCTGCAGAGCAGTCTGTGTGCCCAGTGGTGGTGGTGGGCACAAATTCTCCTGTACTGAAAAAAAAAAACAAACCTGGAGGGATGAGAGATGTGGACCCAAGTCAAGCCCACAGGTTGGCTGTTGGCTGTGGGAATTTGCCGAACAGCAGCATCCATTGCCAAGGAAAACCCAGCGCCACGCCAAGACACGGGTCGCTACCGCCTGAGAGCCCTGACCAGGGAGACAGCAGCCTCACGCCTGCACTCACTCACTGTGTCCCCGCCGGCCTTGCCCAGGATGCGCATCTGCATGTGCCATTGACCCATTCCTCAGCTGGGAAAACTGAGGTGGAGCAGAGCGTGTCCTGCTCAAGGTCACAGAGCGAGAGGCTGAGCTATGACAGCTGCAGAGGTCCTGGGCCGCCAGGGAGACGCCCACCCCAACACCCCCCAGTCACCGTTTCTGGGAGTGATTCTGTTACTTTCCTCCATGCTGAGCCACGCCCCCCCCCCCCCCCACACACACACACTTCCTCCCCTTCCTTATCACCGGAGCCCATGCCACACTCATAAAGGAAAAGAACCACCACGACACAAGATAGATACCCAGCGTGGAACACGGGCCGATGCCAGGCCTCCCCCGAACGCCTGTCGCACCGTGGGACACCTTGCCTGAGCAGAAACCAGCCATGCAGAGATAAAGGGGCACCGTGCTCCCGACCAGGACCAGAATGCGGGTGTTTTTAGGCTTCCAGACACACGAGTCCCTGGAAAAAGGCCTGCTGTACTCTCTTCCTCAGGCTGCCTTAACAAATACCACTGGCTGGGAGGTTTATCCATTCCGGAAGCCAGCAGAGGCCAAAAGCAAGGTGCGGACAGAGACGCAGCTGTCTCGCTCCGCTCCAGGGAGGGTCCTTCCTCCCCTCCTCCCTCTCTTCCAGCTTCTGGCGGCTGCTGGCATCCTTGGTGCCCCTTGGCTTGAGGCTTTGTGGCTCTGAACTGTCTCGATCCCCCGTGTGCCTCTGTCTTCTCCCCTCTGCTTATGAGGCCCGCCAGTCACGGGACTTAGGCCCACCCTCCTCCAGCACCGCCTCGCCTTGACTTGGCTTTTTCATCTGCAAAGACCCCATTTCCAAATAAGGTCACTCTCTGAGGTTCTGGGTGGACATGAATTTGGGGGGACACTATTCAAATGACCCCTGCAGGTTGGCAAGGCCCACACCCACCGCCTCTGCCAGGCCTCTCCTTAAAACCAGCATCTGGAGAAGAAGCCCTGGGCGCATCAGCCCCTGCAGAGAGCGGAGGCGGCTGGGGGCCCAGCACCCCGCTTCCTGCCCACCCTGCGGCCCCTCCATTTAGGGCAAACTCTTCCTTCTTCCCTGGGTCCCAGCGCGAGGAGCCAAGACCCTTCCATTGGAAAACCCCATCTCCTTCCACAACTCAAGAACTCTCGGTGAACCTATGCACGCCTTCAACTTTTTTCCGCTTATTCAGATGGGACGCGTCACTCTCAGATTGCCATAGGGCCTGGATGGAGGCTAGAGGAGGGACGTCGAGTGTGACTCAGTCAGTGCATGCTTGGGGCACAACTGCAGGGTTTTCTGGGTCTGTGCAAGCTGCAAAGACTCATTTCCACAACGCCCACCGCCCGTGTTCCTCGGCGATTCCGCCTACTGCAGGAGATCAAGCAACTGGTTCCTGGCGTTGGGTTTCTGGGTGGACCACCTCCCAAGTTATATGATTCCTCCCATCGGAAGGACCTGCAGGTGGGGTCTGAAGTCCTGGCTGGGCTTCTGGCCTTTAGTCCATGAACGCGTCTGTTCGTCCTGGGCCAGAGTTTTTCCACTGGTGATATGGACAGAGATACAGGGAGAATCTTACCCTTGCCAGGGCTAGTCTGTGGGCCGATGGGGAGAGAGGACAGGAGTTTGCTCACCATCCAAGGATCAGCCACAAGTCTCATCATGTATCGGAACGCATCCGGTGACGGATGAGGTACACACAGGGGGCAAGACGGGGGTGACAGCAGGTACCAGCTCCCCACACACAGGGTTCTTTACAAAGGAGAGTCCAGCAAACGGGACAGGTAGCCAATCACTTGGCGGACGGAGAGATTCCAGATTAAACCCAAAGGGGGCTGAAGGATATTTTAACAGGAATAACTCTCGCTGCAATGATTCAGCCTTTTCTAAGTCTTCCCGACAGGTCACACCCAAGAGGATTTTCACTTTAAGTCATCAGTCTTAACCTGTTTCTGGTTTCTGTCCCGATAAAAACCTTCTTTTTCTTCCCCTGGACTGTGTCCCTTTTCTTTTCATGAGCTGTCTGGCCCCGCCCTGTTCCAGTCTCTGCACACCTTCCGATTTTCAAAGGGTGAGTTTTTATTGTTTTCATTCTGGAATGTTCTAACACAATTGATTCTCATCTCCCTGGGTTCCAGGTCTAGAGTTTCAGCTCTAACGATTTTCACAGCCCTGCCGATTTTTCCTCCACAAAAAGCACCTGTGGGTGACCTTGTTGCAGTGCCCCCGCTGTTTTTCGTAGGTTTTCTGCAGAGATCTGCTTTTCCCCAAACACTCAGGGAGTGGCTCTTCGGGTCCTGCTGCAGGGTCACCTTAACTGAATGCCAGGGCCTTGCGCCCTCCCTACCCAGGACACCTGAGCCAGGTACCATCCCTGCCCCCCAGAGGTCTTACTGCAGACAAGAGGAGTCAGCACCTCACTCCCACTCAGTGAGCCGCAGACCTGGGCTTAGAAAGCGCAGAATTCCTTACAACGAGGGAGATCCGGGACCAGACAGCAGTCGAGATTTGCCTAAAAACTGAACCAGTACAGGGAACTTTTTTCAATATAGTCACACTTTGGGAATGGACAAAACCCCAATTTCGTAGAAGAATTGGGAATTTATAACACCTTTTGACCATTAACACCTTTTCTCAATCAACAAATGCCAAAATCCTGTGAGTCTTTGAGACTGGCTGACATCACGAGGGACCCTCACCTCCCAAACCCCTGGGAGCCCCTGGTCTGGGCAGTAGGTGCCTTGAGAGGTTTCGGTGTGGGAGGGCTGGGGACAAGTGCTGCAAGAGAAGGGTCTTCGGGTCTGGGTCCGTGTACAGGCAGGGGGTCGTGAACAGAAGTGGAATAAATGGGGGCTAAGGGAAGAGAAGGCACCTTGGCAGGGGGAAGAGCCCAAGGAAATGGGCGGAGGAAGAAACAGATCTGACCTTGGTGTTTGTTTTGCCCCCTCCCTGCCCCGGCCCCATCCCCCACTGCCACTCGGCATTTGCTTGTTGGCCCCTGAAGACCAGAAGCGCTTCTGTTGGGCAAGTCTGACCTCTGGGAACACAGCCACCTCCCCGCATTCTCCGGCACCCCCAGGCCTTGCTCAGCTCCCACCTGGACAGCCAAGATGGCCAGCTGGACGTTGGCCCCAGAGGCCTCGCCAAGCTGGAGGGGGCGCTTCACCTGGGCGCCCAGAGCTGTCTTCGCATTCTGTCCCCATCCTGTTAACCGCCCCTCCCCCACTCCACCCCTGCACTCTGAGCTTCCATTGTGTTTGGGGGGTGGGGGGAGGCAGAGACTGGGAAAGGCAGCTGAATCCCCTACAATACGGACAGACTTCTACCTTCACAGTGACAATATGCTGGGCGGATTAGAGTAGTTATTTTTTTGTCCTGAAAGCACTTTAATTGCTGTATAAATAAAATAGCAAGGCCCGATTGCCAACTTCCGAGATAAGAAAAGGGAGTTGAGGGGCCAGCCCACATGTTCCCAAAATAAAAAGATTTTTTTGAATATTCAGACCCTGAAGCTCACCATCAGAGGTCGGGGGAGGGGCTCTGCTTGCAGGGGAAGCCGCCCCACCCTGGCTCCTGTCCCCTTACTCAGGACACTATCCTCTTTTTGCATCTATTCACAAAACCTGGTACCAGGTCAGGCACTGACCTTCATCCGGACCCCACCCCTGGAGCCACCGCCTCCACCCAAGGTCTCGGCTCAGGTCACTTGCCCGCCCACATCACTGCATGGCCTCCTGCTCCGCAGCCCCAGCCAGAGCGCATGCCCTGCTTTGAATCCTTCCTCCCCTCACCTCCAGGGTGGTCCAGGCTCCAGAGGGCGAGGCACAGAGCCCTCCACACCCCCGCCATGTCCCAGCCGGCCCTCACAGTGTCCCTGACGTGCCAAGGCCACGTCCTGTACAGCTGCCTGTTTGGAAATCCCCTCGCTTCTCATCAGTCCGGTGGAGCCGCCCGTGGGCAGGCGGGGGGCAGCGGCAGCCAACAAGGGAGTGGCGCTGTGGTCTATCTCATGGAGCGTCCAGTCTGGTCCTCCAGAGAGAAGCCAAGTGGTCACACATTTGGCCTCTTCGCCGCAACTGGAGAAGTGCCACGAAGGAAAAGACGCCTAGCTGGGGTGCTGGGGGTGGGGGGAGTGGAGGGTACGTGGGAGGGTGGGGGCCACTCTTGTAGACCGCGAAGCAGACACTCTGCCCTGGCCACTGTGGCTCAGTTGGTTGGAGCATCGTTCTGTGGCCAAAAGGTTGTAGGGCACATACCCAGGTTACGGATTTGATCCCCGGTCGGGGCGGGTGCGGAAAGCAACTGATTGATGTTTCTCTCTCTCCCTTCCTCTCTCTCTAAAAGCAAAAAAAAAAAAAAAAAAAAAAAAGTGCTTGAGTAAGGGTTTTAAAAATCAAAATACAAAAAAACGGACATTCTGGTCAGCATGTGAGATGTTCACTCTGGCAGCCCCTGGAGCAGGATGGGTAGGAGGCAAGGACGGGCACAGGCCGGCCATCGGGCAGTTTTGACAGCCGTCCAGGTGAGAGGAGGTGAAGGCCTTGTCCTGGGAGACGTAGAGGGGGCTGAGCCAAGTGCACGAAAGGACTGATGGTGTGAGGGAGAAAGGGAGAGCACATTTGTCAGGGTTCTCCAGGGAAGCTGACCCGGGAGGAGATACGTACGCATTTGCCACAAGGAGTGGCTCACAGGCTCTGCAAGCTGGAGGCCGGGGGAGCTGAGGTGTCCGACCCAGGCCTGAGTAGAAGCCAGAAGATCGATGTCCCAGCTCAGACAGCGAGACAGGGACAGCAACTCCTCTCTTCTTCCACCTGGAACTCTGTTCTGCCCTTGACCGACCTGGGGAGGGCACTCGGCTTTACTCAGCTGACCGATCCCACCCGGAAACGGCCACACAGACACAGCCCGAATCATGGTTACCAAGAACCAAAGCACCTCTGGCCCAGCCCTGTCTATGCAGACAATCAGCCACCTCTGGGCACGATGGAGGATTCTGAGTGACAGAGGCCACATGCCCCAGGAAGGAATGCAGGCAGGGGAGGCAGGACGTGCGTGTGGTCAGGGGGCCCATGGGACACCCATGTGGAGATGTCAACACGGAAGGGCTAAGATGTGCCAGACACCACAGGCACATGGACGGCTCCTGGGGACCCAGGCAATCATGAACTTGAAGAGGGGCCAGAGTGGGAGGCACATCAGGACCAAGCCCCGGGAGCCCTTGACCGCCTGGGATGCAGGTGGCAACGATGCCTGAGAAGGAGCTCGGGTGCAGCTGCCTCAGGTGGACCCCAGCCTCCCCTGGAGGCCCTGCCGCCCTGAGCCCCCCCACCATGTGCTGGCCTCCCATCCCCCCTTTCACTAACCCCACGATGGTTATTTTTTTAAATCTCTTCCACCAGTTTCCTGAACGGAAGGAGGAGTGAATGAGTGAGTGAACACATGCACGAGTGCTCCTTGCTCTCCCTGCGCTTTTTCTCCGCGGTGGCCCAGCAGCCGGGTCCCCTGGGAGTCCACCTCAGCTTGGCCACGAGCAGTCCGTCCCCCCACCCACTCCCCCCGACAGAGCACTCTCTCTCAGTGAGAATGCAAGATTTTCTCATGACACTTCCGTGGGCTTTCCCGGGAACCGTTCCACAGACAGACCGCACAACCCCTGGACACCGGGTGGAGGCGTCCCCTCCCCGCGTCCCCGGACTTTCATGCGAGGCCAGCCCCCTCCCTTTATAAGATGTGCCCGTGGGGCAGCACGACCTGCGGTTTGGAGCAAATCCACCGGCAGAGCGCGTTCATCCGCGTGAGCGGGGCCTGCGCAGGCTCTGATCCAGCACTGACCCCCAGAACGCAGTGGGTCTTCCGCCCCAACCTCGTCCCTAGAAACACACAGCAGGCAGGCTTGGGGGACGAGAAAGGGCATGTATTCGTGCCGCTAGTGACAGAAAGCCCTTGCGTTTTGAGGTGTTTCCCAGGCAGGTGCGCACCATTACTGAAAGTGCTTAAAACTCATGTTAATATTCAAACACGAAGACAACCATTCTATTAGAGTGGTGAACTGGACATTTTACATTTATTTCTCTAGTGTTGTCGTCATGTCACACTTTTAAAACACCTTTAATAAAAGGAGAACTGTTAGCCCATTTTCTCAAACCCGCTCAGGAGGTCACGGAGCTCCAGCCTGTCTCCACAGTGCGGGGGAGGGGAACGGTGGGGGCAGGGGGAATCATGCACCCCAAATCCCATCAACACCTCACCACCCTGGGGGCAGGTGTGACTGGCCCTCACGTCACCCCGCTAGGTCACCTCAGCATGTTTCCCAAGAAAACCGAAAATTCCAACGCAATCACTAACACCCAGAGGCCTGTGCTTCTCGGGTGCCCACGAGGCAGCACCAGCCCCAAACGGAAGTCCACCAACAGTCCCCAGCAGGCCAACGAAGGAGAAGTGCGGCCCCTGCCCCTGCTGCGGTTTTTCCTTTTCTGGAAAGTTTACTTGGTACATCCTATACTTAAGTCATCCTATAATATTAGTAAGCGAAGTTTCCTCGGCGTGCCGCAGGGCTTCTGGGCTGGTGGGGTCCAGTGAACGCCACCAAGAAAGGGCACACTTCCTGCTGGACTGAAGTCTCCCCTTCCTGGATGAGAGCTGCCCAGTCAGCCACTTCCTCTCGGAGGTTTTCCACTGACTGTCCCGGGGAGTGACCAGCGGTCAGTGACACAGGCTCAGAATCCAGCTGCATCTTTTGTTTCCTTCCAACACAGTAAGATGCTTCCGCCCCCAGGGCCTCTGGTCTCTGTCACAATGACCGGGTCCCATTTTTGAAGACTCAACAGTTCTCCAACCCACAGGAGCTCTCTCAGCTGGGTGCTCTAGAGCCGCTTTCACGGACTCACTCACACACTCACACACACACACACACACACACACACACACACACACCCTGTTGAGATGGACTTTCTCCCTCCCGCAGAAGTCTGCGTACTCAGTGGACCTTGGAGAGAACTGGGGTTCCTGGAACCTGAACCTGCCTACTCAGGGTAACAGCGCTGCCTACCAAGCAAAAAAATCAGACAAGCAAGGTTCTATTTTTGGATCCATGGAGGTACAGCAACTGGACCCAGTCCTTCACCTTCAGTCCTGGGGGGAGGAAAAAAACCCACAGAAGAAACAAATACCTGTGAACAACCACATGGGCTTTGCTCGAAGGTCCTCCCATACCGACAGGGGTTGGTCTGTTTTTCTTTCGTGTGCCTGAGATGAGAGGCGGGGCACTGGTGGGGAGAGATCTTATCCAACAGGAACAGTGCTCTCGGGGAGGTCATGGGGAGAAAGGAACTCACAGGAAGGGCCGTGGGCTCCGAGGGGAAGGAAGGGAGCTTGGTTAGTATGGGCAGCACGATTATTAACATGACAATGGTGATGACTCAATGACTGGGTGACTCCAGTATCAATATCCAAACAAAGCTAATGACAAGTTCAAGGGACAGGGATGGCTTGCCCCTGAATGTGTGCCTAACCCATCACGTCAACTCTGTGCACCTGCTCGCCTTCTCGAAGACGGACTTCAGGACTCTCTCGAACAGCCTTCTCGGGCTTTCCCTGCCCTTCCTCCACCACCTCCCACCCAACCCGGGGAATTTCTCTCCAGAGATCATCCAAGACACATGTGGAAAGTCACTTAAGCTTTAAAATACTCTTTCCATGAAGGTGAGTTGCTACAAAGACATTCTTCCAAGAAATGAAACCAGTGGTGTGAAAATAGGGGCTGGCAAACTTTTTTCTGTAAGGACCCGAGAGTAACTATTTTCCGCTTTGTGCACCATCCAGTCTTTTTTGGCCGTTCGGTTCAGCCACGGGAGTGTACAAAAGTGGCCATGGATAATATGGAAGTGAATGGGCATGAATATGTCCCCATGAAACCTTACTTATGAATGCTGATGTTTAAAGTTCATAACACTTCCATGTGTCACAAAATGCTATTTTTATTTCGATTTCCCCCCACCCACTTAAAAACATAAAAGCCTTTTCCAGCTGTGAGCAAATATGCGAACACCAGGGGCCCCTGAGTCCAGCCTCAGGCTGAGGCGGGCTGAGCCCGGGTCTGCAGCGATCCCGCCAGTGACCGAAACGTGTGTTCGCCTCTGAAGGTGCACGTGCACTGCCTTGTGGGTTACCGAACATGCTCAGAAAATCAACCTGGTGGAAGGGAAAAACAAACTGACATTCCAGCATTTTCTTCCTGATCTCTTCCAGTTTACTGTTATTATAAAGCCCTAGAAATGCATGTCCTCCCTTTGGGGATGTCTGACCCAGCAAATAAGAAGGGAAAACTCCCATGAGATTTATGTTTTCTAGCAGGTCATTGTTTCAAGAGATAAAGGAGCTATGAGGCATTCCACAGCCAACTGAGGTATTTTGGTATAATAACAAAGGCATACTGACTTATGTTCACAAAGCCTGGATGTGAGAAATGAAAAAAACTCAGTATTTCAAGATTTTGAGGATGGCTGTGCTAGAATCAGTCATTTCAGAATCTGCAGACACACTTTGGTTTGCTCAGAACCCGCTAAACCTGTGCAATAGGGACTCCGGGCCTACCGTTTTATCCTCAGTGAGGAAAGATGTGACGCACCCTCCCTCTGCTTCCTCCTTTGTCACCCGAGGGCTTGAAACCGTCCCAATTTCCTTTCTGGGTCTGACCATGAATCTAAGGGGTCAGCCTCGAGTTGGAATGAGCCATCATTGGCGTGCGGCCCGTGTAGAGCATACTCTTGTTTATCTTCTGTAACCCATGGGTCCCGGCCTAAACCTGGATCACTCAATGATCTGAACTCCCAATCACCTCAAGGTCAAACCTGCCTCCCAGATAACTCAGAACTAGAGGTTGACTCAAGAGTGGTCCTAACAGCCCTGGCCAGGGCGGCTCAGTTGGTTGGAGCGTCATCCTATAGACAGAAAGCTTGCAGGTTCAATCTCCAGTCGGCATGTGCAAGAGGGCAGCTGATCAGTGCCTCCCTCTCCTCTCTCTCTATTTTTCTCTTTTTCTCCCTCCACTGCACCCCCGCTCACACACGCAAACACACACACACACACACACAAACACACGCACACGCTCTGAAGGTCAACCAACTGCAGCCAGACCCAAGAGGAAGACGGTGTTAGGGATGCATCCTGTCCAGATGTCATCACTGGTGTTTCCGTAACTGCCATCAGGTGACCTGCAATAAACTTAAGCTTCCTGAAAGCAGACCAGGGCGTTGAGAACTTCTACTGGGGACGGGAGCTATTGCTCCCACGTGGCGGTGACCAGATGGCCTGGGCGCCGGGCCCTCCAGGTCAGCACCCTCGGCGGGCATTCTGCCTCCTTGTCTTCACACGACTGTTCTCTCAGGTCAGGGAACAGACCCAGGCCAGACCATGTGTCCTGATTTACGGGTCAGAAAGACTGGCCACCGTCGCTCTGCAGATGCACTTGAAACACTTCTACAAATTGTGGCAAATGGATGCTCAATTCATTGGTTCCTAAACGCTCTATTCGACCTCTTCGCCCCATTTTACGGGATTTTGAGAGCCATGATTAATCACATCTGGGAACCTTTGGAGCGTACAAAGAGACATGACGTGGCTCATGGGCCGTAGGGAAAACTGGGAGAAAACTCTAAATGACCCAAGATTCCTTTGGCCTCTGAAAGGCTTATGATGGAAACCCTGGTGAGTTACCTATGTATTCTGGGAGATTAAATTCAGGAAGATGCACAGAATTGGAGGGCTGTCGCTTTGCACCCATGAAAGGCTCAATCACACCCTCCCACCCGGGTGGCATTCCTCCCGCAGCCCTAGTGACACCCTCAGCACCAGTAATTACCTGGCCTGGCCCATTTATGGCCTGCGGTCCTCTGGCTGCTCCTTGTCTCTCTGGCAGGTTAAAAAAATCACAGGCTTTCTAAACCTCCATCACCAGCTCAGAGAGACTCCCAAACAAACTCCTCTCTGCTGTCCTGCAGTGCACTGATTGCCCGTAATGAGTAAATTATACTAATTGCAGACAATTATGCAAAACCTTTGAGTTAAGTAGCAATCCTTCCTTAGTGAATTGTAAGGCCTTTCCTAAATATGAATTAAAGGCCCTACCAGCCATCTGAGTTCAGACAGTGTTTCCCCAGGTGGGGAAACTGAGTCACAGGGTGGCACAGCTCTTGTTCTATTTCATAAGACGGACTTGCACATTTTAATGAATTTAAATTAAACTTGTACATTATCTATAAGGAGTGAGTTAAATCAATTTCTTAGCCTCTCCATGGAATGGTAGGTAGGTATAAAAATTCATGTTTTCAGAGACACAGGGGGTGGGAAATGCTAGCGATGGGATTTAAATGAACAGAAGAGGATTATGCCGTAACTGTAGGATGGTCTCAATCATGTGTGAAGGTATAAGGGTCCATCTGTGTGTCTGTGTGTCCGTCTGTTTTTCAAGAGTAGACCATCAAATTAATAAGCGTTGCCAGTCCCTGATGGGATTCAAAATGACTCTTAGCTTCTCCCTTACACTTTTCTTTCTCTACTTCTAGGTTTTCTAGATAAACATTGAATCTTTTATAAAAAGAAAATAAGATAAATGTGACTTTAGCCATACCTTTAACTTCTAAAAAATTAAGATATTTTTAAAGACTTTGTACTCCCTGTTTTAAACCAGGCTCCTTACCTCTTCACATGCATTTATGGCTTTTATTTTTCAATGTTCCCCTCATAGTGAAAACGTTCATTGTTCCTTTAGTCTTGCTTGCAGTGAAGTCATAAGAATGACCCCAGGGTGGGCTTCTCGCCTGGGTTGCCCCCTGGCTGGTATTCACCTAGAGAGGCTAGAAATGTCCACCGAGGTCAGGAGAGGCGGCCTGGGGCCCAATCCCAGGTCACAGAGCAGCCCCTAGAAAGGGACTCTGTGCCCCAGTCGCTGCCTGGATCCGTGGGGCCACCTTTGTGGGCCGCCGATCCCGGAAACGGATGCCCGCCTGTGCCTCCCCCTGAGGCCCCCTGTCCTGTCCGGTGGCCCAGGACAGAGCAGAGGGCAGCTGACATCAAAGACAGAGCAGCGCCCATGCAACCCCCTGCCTGCCAGCCTGGAGGTGTCCCTTCCTGCTGTGGGAGCAGCTGCTCCCCCTTCTTGCCCTTCCACCAAAGGCTTAAAGGTTCACACTGTCCTTCCTATAAATACACCCTCCCGCCTTGAACATCCTCACCCTAAACAGAACCACGGGCCAAGCTGGAGGCCCCCATGATGGGCAGTGCAGAAGGGCTCTTGCCCACCAACAAAATCCACCTGCTGCACCCCAAGAGGGAAGAGCTGACCCTCTGTGTTGACTTTGGCTCTGCCTCCAGATGCCCAGGCCTCTCTGCCCCAGCCAGCAGAAAAGGTACAGGAAGCACTGGGCAGCCAGCATTGTTCCACGTGGCTGAGCACAGGTGGACCCTCCCTGCAGCAGTTGTGGGTGTTCTGGCCACGCTGGGGTGATGCAGGGGACACATACATGCTCAGTGGACAGAACATCTCACTTGCCTCTGGCTTGTGACCCTGCAGAGCAGTCCTTACAGACATAGGAATCTCAGGGCAGGACCTGCCCTGTGCCCATTTCTGCAAGGGAACCTGCACCCAAATCTTGTCTTCATTAAGCTGTGCATCGAATCCAGTTTCCAGCAGAAGGACAGTTCTCCCAAGACCTGCTAGGAAGCTTGGGACTGACAGGGCTGGGTGGGCAGGGGCTGGTGGAAGGGGGCACAAGGTGGGGAGCACCCAGCTCCACCAACCCTCAGAGAGATCCACAGTCATTTCGTCTCACTATACAGGCCTCCACTACAAAAGAGGAGGCCTGTAAGGGAGCCTTGAACACGAACCACAGTGAGTACATGAGGGAAGAAGGGGACAGAGCCTGGGGCCACCATGCAGAGGGCTGAGCAGTCAGGGGACTTTATGGGGGACAGAAGCAAAGGGAGAGCAAGCAGGGAGCTGGGCCAGGCCGGAAAACCCTGGAGACTCCCTTTCCCTTCCACTTCCATTTCCATGTCCTTTGCGTGAAGCTCAAAACCACAGCAAACACAGACTTTGCACCTAGAGGGTCACGAGGACCCTCTGGTGGGACCCTCTGGTGGATGAGGACCTTTACACTTGGAGGGAAAGGGAAGACTGAAGAGAGAGGAGTTTAGCCCCCCTTTTCGCAGGCCGGTGGCCCCGAGAGGGCTCCTTCCCCTCACCTGCTCCAGCTCCCACACCTGGCTCATCCACTCTGTGCTTCGGTCCTTTCCTCCCAGCAGCCACCTCTCTCCCAACACAGTGTCTGCCACAGGTGACTTCCCCAAGGTCCACCAAACCCACTCCCCTCCCTGCACAGGCTGTGGAAGCAGCTACTCCGGGAAAGCCCCTGCTTTGCCCCCAGGAAGTCACACCTGGTGGCTTATGGAGAGTCACTGTCCACATGAATGACCCCTGGGGTAAAGCACTGTCCAGCCACCCTGGCTGGATGGGCCCATCTGATTCCTCAAGATGTCAGTATTAACACCCCTTGTAATGAATCCCATAGGCAGGTGTTTTTCATCCCAAACATGTGACAGGGACCAGCCCCGCGTTGGGAACTCGGGAGACTCAGACGCCGCCCCCCACTCTGCTCTCACTGCTGCGCAGTAGAGCTCAAAGCTCTGCCTTGTGGACCAGACACCTCGGAAGTTCGCTCCGGCTGTAAAACCCGACAGTGGATCCCAGATGCCTGCTGGCTGTCGGAGCCTCTTCCTGGCCCTCTCATACTCGCTGGCCATTACCACCTTCCCCTCTCCCCCACCCTGGGTGGGGGAGGGGGGCTGAGGGTTGTCAGGGTTCCCAAACTGCTGAGTGGGTGAGCCAAGACCCCACTCAGGAGCCCCGTCCTACATCCCCATCTGTCATGCATGATGAGACCAGCCCCTCAAGGCCATTGTCGAGGTGGTTGAACAGAGACTAAATTCCTGGCCCTCCGGCACGGAAGTGTCTTTTCCAGGATCGGCACGTCCACAGGTCCGGGAGGGCCTGACCCTTGCCTCTTCATTCCAGCCTCTATGAGACCCAGGGCCATCAGAGATTTTCATCTCTGAAGGCCCAGCTGATACCTTTAGCTTAGCTCCAGACTTAGCCCAGAGAGAGAAACTGACCCAAAGGGGTGCAGGGGATCATCTTTTTGTGCCAGCAGTGAGCCCTTGCCAACACAGCAAAGCCACAAACCAGCCGGGGGAGGGGCACCATCATCGCTGCCATTCGCTCAGGCCAGGCATTGTCAGCCACAGCGAAGTGGTGGGGGAAACGCTGCCCGGTCACAGGCAAGCCCACCCAAGCGGCAGGACCTCCTGATCAAGGCTTCTGTGCCTTCTGGGCCACTAGCTGCAGTGGCCAGTGCGCTCCTGGGTTCCAGAAATGGCGGGCCATGTTCACGAGGCACCGGTGGGGCCCTGGCCCAGCTGAAGGTTAATTAAGGCCTCGCTGAGCTGCATACCTGTGTCTCAACACGGGGCCGAACTCCAAACCTGCGGCTAAGGACAGATGGCCAAATGCCGAGAAGGAATGTGGAGCTGGGCCATGCGGTCACTCCCACTGGCTGCCCTGCTGACTTGAGTGGGCGAACTCCAGATTCCCTCCTTCCGCAGAGGACTGTGCTGGCCCAGGCTGGATGGAAGCCAAGGCCCTGCCCAGGGCAGCCCACTGGAAGCTCTACCTCAGCTGCGGCCTGCTCCCCAAGGGGCTGGACCCACAGAGTTTGCTTGGTGCCGACGATCACCTGTGGTCAGCGTGACGTGTCAGTGAGATCTGGGTTCACGTGATATGCTGGAGAGGACTGGGAGTCTGCCTGTGTTAGTTCCCTGGGGCTGCTGTAACACAGTGCCACGCACTGGGAGGCTTAAAACAGCAGAAATGTATTCTCTCGCAGCTCTGGAGGCCAGACGTCTGGAGTCGTGGTGTCCGCAGGGCCCTGCTCCCTCTGAAGGCTCCGGGGGGCAGGTCCTTCCTGCCTCTTCCAGCTCCTGGTGGTGGTTGGCAGTCCTTGGGTTGGAGACACAACACTCAGTCTCTTCCTCTGTCATTACATGGCGTTTTCTGTTTCTGAGGACCCCTGTCATGATGGATTAGCACCCACCCTACTCCAGTAGGACCTCCTCCTAATGTGACTGCTTCGGCCAAGACCCCTATTTCCAAACAAGGCCACAGTCACAGGTCCTCAGGGTGAGGACTTCAGCTTATGTCGGGAGACACACATCAACCCTGACACCTGGACTCCAAAGACAGAAAACAATGCAACTCAAAATTTTCCCACCACCACATTAGAGTGTTAAGACATGGAGAAATAACCTGGATTTCTGTGTGTTGGACTAGGATGTGGTCATTAAAGATGAGTATTGAGGGACCATGTTGCAAGATAACAAAGCATCTCTAACAACGCCAGGTCACGCCTCTGACCGCAGTCATGAGAAATGCCTGTTGCGTGAGCGAGGCCAGTTAGGAAACGAAAACAGCTGTGTGGGAGGTGAGGGAGTGCGGACACTCCGGAGCTCAGTACCTTTATCTCACACATCTTTTTTTAATATACATTCTGAGTGAAGAAGAAGGAAGAAACAAGGGGCCTGAGTCAGGTCGGACGCTCAGCAGCTGAGCTCAGGGGAAGGGATTCAGCTCTGCAGACCTCCATGTTCTAACTGCGGCGGAGCACACAGACTCCATGCCCTTCGGGCCCTGAGTGCGGCCGGGGCTCCCCTGGGCCCCTGTGACCTAAGAACATGGACCCTTTGATGCCAGGGCCACTGAGCAAAGCCTTTCATCGTTCCTGTTGTCAGAGGGCAGGGCTGCATGTCTGTCACTGTCCCTTTAAATGCCCAAGAGTGCGCTGTGACTAACAGGTATTTTGGGCAGGAAAGAAAAGGAAGATGAGGAATTAGCAGATCTAAGGAGCACAGACTCAGTGAGCTCAGTCAGTAGGCACAGAGACGTGGGCAGAAACTTCCAGAACTTTGATTCACTAGCACGTGGTTTCCCTGCCACAGGCTGAGCCCCTGGAGAATGTGCCCTGTGTCCCCTGGCACAGTTTCACCTGTGGCTGGAGCCCATCAAGCTGCCAGCTGCCCAGCCTCTACCCTGAGCAGGTAGCTGCGTTCCTTCCACATTTGCCTGCTCAGTGTTCACAGTGGGAGCACCCTTCTGTGATTAGGAGGGGCGGGGAGAGCTGCAGGCCCCTCCTGGGCAGAGAGCTCATCTGACCGAGAAAACCTGGCCAGAAGCTTCTACCTGGGGAGAATGGAGGAGAAGGGGAGTGGCCACCTCCTCCTGGGAGACCACCTGTGGACCACCCTCAATGTTCACAAGGCCATCACTCCTTCTCTCGTGCATCCAAGGGTTGCCCAAGAACTGCCTGGCCAGTCCCTCAGAGCTGTGGGTATAGCGGTGGAGAGCCTGGGGGTCTGATCCAGGTTTGCTACCTGGGCAATTTGATGACTCTCTCCCTTTTGGTTTCTGAAAAATTTCTGGGAGGAAATGCAGAAAATGCTCCAGGAAAAGTGAGTGAAGGGAATCTGGAACTGAGAGGGGGCCTACATAGCAAGGTCACTGAAGCACACGATAACAGACTTCTGGCCAAGATGGAGGCATAGGTAGACACACTGTGCCTCCTTGCACAACCAAAAGAAGGACAACAACAATTTAAAAACAAAAAAACATACAGAACAGACAGAAAATTGAACTGTATGGAAGTCTAACAACCACAGAGTTAAAGAAGAAACATCCATCCAGACCGGTAGGAGGGACAGAGTCAGGCGGCCGGGCAGAAGGGGGTCACAGCAAAGCGGCGGCTGGTGGACCTGGTGGTCCCACATTTGTGTGCAGATAAACTGGGAGGAACACCTGGGGAGCAAGACAGATCTCACAACCTGGGGCCCCAGAGCATGGAAATAAAGCCTCAAAACCTCTGATTGAAAACACCGGTGGTGGTTGAGGCGGTAGGAAAAACTCCCAGCCTCACAGAAGAGTTCATCAGAGAGACCCACCCACACAGGAGTCAGCAGTAGAAGGGTCCAAATTTGGTTGTGGGTGGATTTGTGACTGAAATCGGCAGAGAGCAGAGCAAGTGCCATTGTTCCATCTCTGACCCCTGCCCCACATACAGCGTCACAACCCAGCGACTGCATTGCCCCACCATGGTGAACACCTAAGGCTCCACCCCTCAGTACATAACAGGCATGTCAAGATAAAAAAAAATGGCCCAAGTAAAAGAACAGATCAAAGCTCCAGAAAAAATACAACTAAGTGACGAAGAGAGAGCCAACCTATCAGATGCACAGTTCAAAATACTGGTAATCAGGACACTCACAGAATTGGTTGAATTTGATCACAAATTAGATGAAAAGATGAAGGTTATGCTAAGTGAAATAAAGGAAAATGCACAGGGAACCAATAGTGATGGGAAGAAAACTGAGACTCAAATCAACGGTGTGGACCAGAAGGAAGAAACATACAACCAGAAAAGAAGGAAGAAACAAGAATTCAAAAAAATGAGGAGAGGCTTAGGAACCTCCAGGACATCTTTAAATGTTCCAATATCTGAATTATACAGGTACCAGAGGGGAGGAGGAAGAGCAACAAGTGGACAACTTATTTGAACAAATAATAAAGGAGAACTTCCCTAATCTGGCAAAGGAAATAAACTACCAGGAAGTCCAGGAAGCTCAGAGAATCCCAAAGAAGTTGGACCCAAGGAGGAACACACCAAGGCACATCATAATTACATCACCCAAGATTAAAATGAAGGAGAGAATTCTAGAACTAGCAAGAGAAAAGAAGACAGTCACCTACAAAGGAGTTCCCATCAGACTGTCAGCTGATTTCTCAAAAGAGATCTTGCAGGCAAGAAGGGGCAGAAAAAAATATTCCAAGTCATGAAAGTCAAGGACCTACATCCAAGATTACTCTATCCAGCAAAGCTTTCATTTAGAATAGAAGGGCAGATAAAGTGCTTCTCAGATAAGGTCAAGTTAAAAGAGTTCATCATCATCAAGCCCTTATTATATGAAATGTTAAAGGGACTTATCTAAGAAAAAGAAGATAAAAAACAAGCACAGTAAAATGACAGCAAACTCACAATTATTAACAACCACACCTAAAAAAAAAGAAAAACTAAGCAAACACCTAGAACAGGAACAGAACCACAGAAATGGAGATCACATGGAGGGTTATCAACAGGGGAGTGGGAGAAAGAGAGAGGGGGAAAAGTACAGAGAATAAGTATTATAAATGGTAGGTAGAAAATAGGGGAGGGGTAAGAATAGTATAGGAAATGTAGAAGCCAAAGAACTTATATGTACGACCCATGGACATGAACTAAAGGGGGGGAACTCGTGTGGGAGGGGGTGTGCAGGATGGAGGGGAGTAAAGGGGGAAATGGGACAACTGTAACAGCATAATCAATAAAATATATTTTTTAAAAAGAACACGATAACCAGGGGACTCTGAGTTACAGATTAGACCCAGGGCAGGGTTGGGTGTCAGACCATGACTGGAAGAGTCGCCATGAAGCCAGATGTCTGGAAGGATCATACCTGGAAGATACAGACCCACTGTCCAAGGCCCACCTAGGGCTCCCCCACGCCCCGCAATATTGTTGTTTTGCTCCTTTATTTCTAGCTGTGCAGGGCATTTGGAGAGGTCCATGGAAATGGTTCAGGCTGCCCTGAGTACCACTCAGTTATCAATGAGAGGCCTGTCCTGCTCTTTCCGGATAGGAAGACATGATTACCACAATCTCTGAGCAGATTAGCAGCCGGGCCTCCGATGAAGCTGCACCAGCCACAGATCCCAGTGTAGCTGATACCATGTGACGTGCCCACTGGGATGTTAGCACCCAGGGAGGACAGCCTGGGCCTGGGTGACCACACTGCATTTGAAATAAGAAAAAGAATTCCTTCTTTTAAAGGAATTCCTTTCTTCCCCCTCCCCCTCACCAGTGATAACCCTCCTTGTGATCTCCATTTCTGTAATTCTGTTCCTGTTCTAGGTGTTTGCTTAGTTTGTTTTTTTTTTTAAGTTTGGTTGTTGATAATTGTGAGTTTGTTGTCATTTTACTGTTCATAGTTTTTAATCTTCTTTTTCTTAGATAAGTCCCTTTAACATTTCATATAATAAGGGCTTGGTGATGATGAACTCCTTTAACTTGACCTTATCTGAGAAGCACTTTATCTGCCCTCCCATTCTAAATGAAAGCTTTGCTGGATAGAGCAATCTTGGATGTAGGTCCTTGACTTTCATGACTTAGAATACTTCTTTCCAGCCCCGTCTTGCCTGTAAGATTTCTTTTGATAAATCTGCTAATAGTCTTATAGGAACTCCTTTGTAGGTAACTGTCTCCTTTTCTCTTGATGCTTTTAAGATTCTCTCTTTATCTTTAATCTTGGGTAATGTAATTATGGTGTGCCTTGGTATGTTTCTCCTTGGGTCCAACTTTTTGGGGACTCTCTGAGCTTCCTGGATTTCCTGGAAGTCTATTTCCTTTGCCAGATTGGGGAAGTTCTCCTTCATTATTTTTTCAAATAAGTTTTCAATTTCTTGCTCTTCCTCTTCTCTTTCTGGCACCCCTACAATTTGGATGTTGGAACATTTACAGTCATCCTGGAGGTTCCTAAACCTCTCTCTCTCTCTCTCTCTCTCTCTCTTTTTTTTTTTTTGATTCTTGTTTCTTCATTCTGTTCCAGTTGAATGTTTATTTCTTCCTTCTGTTCCAAATCATTTATTTTATTTGAGTCCTGGTTTCCTTCCCTTCATTGTTGGTTCCTTGTATATTTTACTTCATTTCACTTTTCATAGCCTTCAGTTCTTACTCTATTTTGTGTCTGTACTCAACCACTTCTGTGAGCATCCTGATTACCAGTGTTTTGAACTCTGCATCTGATAGGTTGGCTATCTCCTCATCACTTCTTTTTCTGGAGTTTGATCTGTTCTTTCATTTGGGCCATATTTCTTTATCTCATCTCAGCACACTTGTTACATTGCAAGGGGCAGAGCCTTAGGTATTCTCCAAGTTGGGGTAACCCACGTGGCTGCCTTGTGGCGCTGTATATGGGGTAGGGGTCAAAGAGGGAATAATGCCACTTGCTTGGCTCTTTCCCTGCTTCCAGTCTCTTCCTCTGCTACCCACAAGCAAATTGGGCCCTTCTGGTGCTGTTTCCCCGGGTGGGTGGGTCTCTCCATTGAACTCTCCTCTAAGGCTGGGAGTTTCTCCCACCACCACAACCCCCACAGATTTTACAGCCAGTGGTTTGAGGTTTTAGTTCCCCACACTGGAACCCTGGGTTGCGTGGTCTGTCTCACTCCCCAGTTGTTCCTCCTGGCTTATCCACATGCAAATGTGGGACCACCCAGTCCTCTAGCCGCTGCCTTGCCATGCATCCTCTCTGCCCAGCTGCCCATCTGTGCCCCTCTTACCAGTCTGGATGAATGTTTCTTCTTTAACTCCTTGGTTGTCGGACTTCTATACAGTTTGATTTTTTGGAAGTTCTGGTTGTTTTTTATTTTTAAATTTGTTGTTGTCCTTTGTTTGGTTGTGCAAGGAAGCAAAGCATATCTACCTATACCTCTATGGCGGCTAGAAGTCTCAGCTTTTAAATTTTTAATGTCATTTTTGGATATGTAGTCAAACCCTTTCATTTTTTTTCATTATGCTGTTCCTTTGCTTCTATATCTAGAAATTCCTTTACCCTAAAACGGATCAATATTTATCCATATTTTCTAACTCTTCTATGATTTTGTTTTCTATACTTAACTTTTACACACATGGAATTTGTTTTGGCATGTGTGATAGCAATATAGACCAAGAACCTCTAAGAAGTTCCCACCCATCCACCCTGCAATTCCATTTCTGCATCACCCTGTGGGAGTCCGTTTCCCACCTGGTGTACGTGTACCTCCTGAAGTATGTGAAGTTCCAGGCGAGACTAAGGCCTCAGGGTCCCCGGGTCACATCTTCCTGGGCCATTTGTTGTGGTGAAAGGCTTTGGGTATAGGGCTAGAAGTAGGTCATTTAAGTAATCTAAGAGTATAATTGAACACATTAGTTTAACATTAAAATAAGCCAGTCCACCATGGAGAAAAAGGTAAAATTCTCATAACATTTTAAGATAAAAGTGAAGAACTCGAAGTTGCTATTAGGGCTACACTTTGCAGGAAGGTTGGAGAACCAGCAAATCTGAGCTCTGCACCAGGATTTCTCTGCCAAGAGGCCCATCGCAACATCATTGATTATGCGAAAAACTGAAAGCAACCTAAAACTCCAACACTGGTAAGTTGGTAATATCAGTTATGACATGATAAGATGTACTATGATAAACATGGATTAGTTAAAGTCATTTTTTATGTCTGTTAATGATGTTGGTCATCATAATCGTTATACTTGTCCTCTGGGTTTTTCTATATGGCCCAACTGTTTATGATTCCTGAACATGTTAAGGTAACAGTTAATACTCTTCCCATGGCTTAGATCAATGTTACAGTAGATGCCAAATGCAGCAAGTTCAGATAGAAGGAAAAGCTCAGATCACCATTGTTCATATGATAGAAATAATCCAGAGTGGTTTTCTGCAGTGAAAGCCATAAGACCCAATGGTCTTCCATTTACCTGTTCTTCCTTTTTGGAGCAAAATTCTGCTTCAAGTCAGACCCCAGGGTTACGGTCCCACTCTGTCCCCAGTGGTCAACAGGATGATGTTGATTCTGAGACTCCCTAAGGGCAAGCGTTCCTGGAGGTATGAGACCACACAATCCAACCAAAGGTTGGACGTTGATGCACCTTTGGGACTGATCTATGACCAAAAGGGGGAACTATGGAAAGTAACCTCCTAGGACGATCCGATCATAAATTCCTAACTGGGCCGGTCATGGTGGCCAGTCCACACCAGGCATGTAACTTTTTACTCAAAGGTTTATCGTTGTCTTAAGTTAGTCCTGCTCATTGTTTCTAGGTTAACACACTTCAGAAATAACTGCCCTCAAGGGAGCACCCAGTCTTGTTAACTATCCTGTAATCCCATCCCTGCCTTGCTTTCTCCCACGCCCATGTCATCTTCCTTGCATCCCTCCTTCATTCCGAATTCATAAAAGAAGCTGCAAAGCTGTCGTTCTGCAGAGCATTTGAGATCTTGCCTCCCAAATGTGGCATCAGTTTGGCTCAAATAAACTCCCGTAAAATTTCTCCTCCCAAAAACTCATTTTCATAAAGATAATTGCAATCACAATCGCTGTTTTTTCAACTTGAATGCAATCAGGAGGCACTATTAAGTTAAAAATTCTGTACACAAAGACGTATCCTCTGTGTTATCCCAGCTTTGCGACAGCATGAAAACATGTGCATATGTGTGGAAGGAAATGTATCCACACGTTAACCGTGGCCGGATAGCCGGTGGGCTTTATTTTCTTCTTTAGACTTTTCTGAATTTCCCATTTGCTTCACAATGGATTCATGATTTCCTCCTCAGAAAAAGAAACCAGGGTTTGCAGTTGACGCTGCTCAGTTTGGCAGTTAAGAGACGTGGAGGGGAGCAGAGGGACACTGCCCATTTCCACACTGGCCCGGAGGACCCCTGGGAATTGGGTCCCTTCTGCTTCTTTCCTCGTACAGTAGGAGTAGAGGCACATTAATATTTTTTCCTTCTGTGTCAGCGTCACCCTTCGCTGGCCTCCAGGCTTGGAAACAGCCCTCCAAACTATTGTGTGTCCCAGTGTGAGGCACATCCCTGTCCACTCTTCCTGAGACACTCACGAGGTGACTTGGGGGTCACATTTGTCCGCTACAAGTGTTTGATCAGCTTCATTTCCAAAACAGATCACTCACCAGGGCAGCCTGTGATCCTTCCTGTGAGATGCATCTTTAAAGCCGGTCTTCTGTTGCAAAATCTTAACACCGCACAGTCACGCCAGCTGTCTGTCTGTCCGGGACTGGGCCAGCTGGGGACAGTGCTGCCTGTGAGTCATGTGTGTGCTCTCTCTCTAGACACTGGGCTGTGACAGCCCAGGACAGCTGCACATGCCACTCCCCCACCCCCAGCCTGGGCAGCAAACACCCCGGAACCCTGGTTTACGGAACATGAATTACCTAATAAATGTTAGATGGTTCTATTCCCCACAGAAAATAAGATTAAAACCTGGAGGGAGACAGGCAATTCAGGAAAATGGGATAATAAAGGATATTATTGTCTAAAAGCAGCAGGATAGGAAGAAAAGTGCCCACAGGGTGATGCACTGTACCACTTTAAGACAGCACCATAGGAGAGAGTCCTGTTCTGACCTCCTGGCCTGACCTCACCCGCATCGGCTCCCGCCTCACGCTTGACAAGGGGGAGAGGGGCAAAGTCGGGGAGACTCCTTGGCCTGGCTGG
>PVKU01000992.1:0-360092 GCA_004027475.1 Anoura caudifer
TTTCTTTCTTTCTTTCTTTCTTTCTTTCTTTTTCTTTCTTTCGTCTGGGTTTTATTTTATTTTAGTTTCTTCTTTCTTTTCTCCCATCCTGAACCTTAACCCCTGCTGAGGTGACAGCAACATACGCAGACTCAGGGAGTGTCAGAGATAGGCTGTAGGGTGCAGCCATACCATACACTTTCCCAGGAGACAGATTGGCTTTTCCCCGTCATGGGAGAGCCATAGAAACATCATCCTCTGGCAGACCCAAAATCTGGGCTCTGGAGACCCCACCCATTAGCCTACTGGGGGCCCCACCCTGTGGAGTATGGGGATAAAATCCTGGACAAACTCAGACTAGTGGCTTGGAGACAGGAGAATGAACCTACCATCTTCTCTGAAGTCTGGAAGTCACCTGCCACAGGAGATCCAGAATTTCCAACCACTCTCCCCCCACACACCCCTGGATTCTGCCAGAAGCCCTCTCAGAAACAGTTGAGTCTGTAACTAGTGTAAAATTGACAGCCAGCCAGCAGGCAGAGACAGGCAGAGGCAGATCCTGTGGTGACCTGGGATGTTTGCTCACATGCCTTCGGGCCCAACACTGAAAAAACCCAGCTTGGCAGAGCAGTGGGGCCCACTATGGGTGCAGCCATGCTAGGAGGAATCAGCCACAAACTGCGGATTGCTCGTAGCTCTGACTAGGCTGCCGAGGCTGCCGAGGGCTAGACGTGGACAGCATCTGATGTTGTATTACACCAGCCTGAGACAACATCAGAGCTGTATCCAAAGGGAGAACCCAGCAGGCAAGCACTAAACCCTGCTGAGATGAATTCCACCTTGTTCTTTTTCATTATTTTTGTTATTTTTTCTTTTTCATAGTCTTTTTGTTAGTTTTTCTTTTTCTTCTATTTTTACTGCTTCCTTTTTTCTTTCATATATCTTATTTTACTCTTACCATTGATTACCTAACTCTAATCAGAAAAGACCCCTAACAGCCTCGGCAATCTTGAGAAAGAACAAAGTTGGAGGGATCACAATACCTGGTATCAGACTATACTACAAGGCCATTGTAATCAAAACAGTCTGGTACTGGCATAAGAACAGACACAGATCAATGAAACAGAATAGAGAACCCAGAAATAAATCCATGTCTTTATGGTCAATTAATATTTGACAAAGGAGGCAAGAGCATGCAATAGAGTAAAGACAGTTTCTTCAATAATGGTGTTAGGAGAACTGGACTGGTACATGCAAAAAAATGAAACTAGACCACCATCTTATACCCTACACAAGAATAAACTCAAAGGACAAATATAAGTTGTGATACCATGAAAATCCTAGCAGAAAATACAAACAGTAAAATTTCAGATATCTTGCATAGCAATGTTTTTGCCAATATATCTCCTAAGGTAAGGAAAACAAAGGGAAAAAAATAAACAAATGGGACTACATCAGATTAAAATACTTCTGCACATCTAAACAAACTATCATCAAAGTGAAAAGGAAACTGACTGTATGGGAGAGTATATTTGTCAATGATACATCAGACAAAGGTTTAATCTCCAAAATATATAAAGAACTCATATGACTTGACACTAGGAAGACAAATAATCCAATTAAAAATGGGCAGAGGACCTGAACAGACACTTCTCCAAGGAGGACATACAGATGGCCCATAGACTTATGAAAAAATGCTCAACATCACTAGCCATCAGAGAGATGCAAATTAAAACCACAATGAGTTATTACTTCACACCTGCCAAAATGGCTATCATTAATATATTAACAAACAACAAATGCTGGTGAAGATGTGAAGAAAAGGGAACCCTAGTGCATTGTTTGTGGGAATGCAGACTGGTATAGCCACTGTGGAAAACAGTATGGAATTTCCTCAAAAAACTAAAGATAGAACTGCCTTTTGACCCAGCAATCCCACTGCTGGGAATATAGCCTAAGAATCTTGAAACACCAATTCAAAAGAACCTATGCACCCCAATGTTCATAGCAGTGTTATTTAGAATAGCCAAGATTTGGAAACAGCCTAAGTGACCATCAGTGGATGAGTGGATTAAAAAACTGTGGTACATTTACACAATGGAATACTACACAGCAGAAAGAAAGAAGGGGTTCCTATCTTTTGCGACAGCATGGATGGAACTGGAGACTATTATGCTAAGTGAAATAAGCCAGTTGGTGAAAGGCAAATACCATATGATCTCACTTATAAGACAAATCTAAGGAACAAAATAAACTAATGAGCAAAATAGAGCCAGAGGCATAGGGTCATGGAACAGACTGACAGCTCTAAGATTCTCCCCTCTTACAGACTGAATGAAAGAAGGTGAAGGAATTAGTCAAAGAACATAAATGAAGGACCCATGGACATGGACAACAGTGAGGGGACCATTTATGGAAGTGGAGAGTGGACTGGATGGCTAGGTGGGGGCAAAGGAGGAAAAAGTGGGGCAACTATAATAGCATAAACAATAAAATAAAACTTTTTAAAAATTTGTGAAAACTTGATTCAAATGGGTTTTTTAAAGCTGAAAATTCTTTCTCTGACTCCCAACAGTAACTGCGAATCTCAGAACACTGGTGGCAAGCACGCCTCAGAGGTGAGTTTGGTCCACAGGAACCCTGTCCCTCCTGCCTGGCCGGGGTGGCGGTCTGCCACTGAAGATGGCTTCCCCGCACGAGCTGTCCCGCCAGGTATCCAGCCTCTCTGGATTTCTCTTCTTGGAGCTGTAATGTCAAGGGTTCCTTCCAACATGACAGGGGGTTCTAGAGATGGAATCAATGGGAGAGAGTTGTCCAAACTGCAGTGTTTTAGAACCCAAAGCAGAAATCCCCTTGGATGCAACACGGGCAGAAGTGGCTGGAGGAGTTCAAGGAAGGGTGCATTGTGATGGAGCCTGTGTATGCTGCCAGCGGACAAGGGGACAGGGACGTGGAGGTGGCTTCCGCATCTCCGAGTGGCCCAGCAGGGCCTGGAGTACACTGGTCAGTGTCTGAAGAGGTGTGGGCAGGGTTTGATCGCCACAGTGGCCTGGGGCAGAGGTTCAGACACCACTGGGGTTCCCAATCTTTTAACTGGGCCTTGTGTTTATTTTTGTCATGTTTCCCTACCAGCCATCATTTTAGTGATTGTTTCTTGCCTGTCATTGTGCCTAGGCAAGGAGTGTTTCATCTGCCCTCTGCCCCAGCACCTCTGACTGTGCTCGGCACACACGAAGTGCTCAGTAAATAGTGTAGATTGCACTTCTGGCCCTGGAGAAGGGAGCACAGAGGTACAGTAAGTTTTCTGTCTTGCTGGATTGCGGCTTTGGCCAAGACAGTGGTGGGTGTGATTTTCCCTCAGGTGAGGGAAAATGAGCAGATAGCACACAGTAGGTGACTGATGTCCTTGGTCATGCCCAGTGTCCTCTCTGAAGAGGAGCCTGTAATGCAGGTGCTTTGGGTGAGAGGCAGGTAAAAGGTCAGGGGAGAAGTTCCTGCCAGAAAGAGCAAAATGCTGTTAGGTCAAGCAGGGAGAAGCCTAGGGTTCTGGGTCAGTAATGGAAAGGGGCTGGTGGGCTGATGGAAAATCACTTGGGATTAAAACAAACAAGGCAGCTGGCGATTGTAAGATGACAACTCATGGAACACCAGCTGACTTTGCCCCCTTGGTGCTAAGCCATGTCCTCTCTCCATCCTGTGCCTTGTGCAACATTAAAGTGTAACCACAGGTTGAGGTTTGAAAGAAGGCCCAGCAGGCAACAGAGGACCTGCACAGAAGCCTGGGGACAACGGAAGGAGGAAGGAGATGATCTCTGGGCCTTGGCAAAGGGGACAGGGTGAGGGTCAGATGAACCAGGAGAATGTAATGGGAAAGGGCTTTTGGCCACAGTAGAGTAACTTTGGCAGAGGAGGCCAGGTGTGGGGAAGAAGCAGGCTCATAGCAGGCTGCAGACTCTGAGAGTGGCCCAGAAGAGGGCTATGGGCAGGGTGGCCAGGGTCTCCATTTGTTGGGTAGAGGGCTGTGGGCTGGGCACATGGATGTATCTGGTGTCCTAAAAATTCTGCACCACGGAGGGCTATGGATGAGCAAGGCAAGCCAGCGGCCACTGGTCCTGACCAGATAGAGAGGCTGGACCCAGGGTCCCCAAGAAAGGCTGCAGCCCCCAGAAGCAGAAGGGCCATTTCCCTGAGGGATAGTCTCTTGCCTGGGATTGGGAGGTCAGTGCCAGGGTCCCATGTTGTATCCTAGCTGAGATCTGGTCACAGTGCAGATGAGTGACACATGTTCGGAAGGGAAAGTGGGCCCTCCCCAAGGGCATAGAAGCAGGCTAGAGGGACCAGGAACCACTGAATCAGCTTAAGAGACAGGTTCTGAAGTCATGATTTATTTGGCAATCTTCGATTTCATCATAGCCCAAGGGTACTCCCCATCTCTTCCTTGGTGAAGCTTGTCAGAACTGAGTCAGATCTTTGAGAATGAAGTCAAGTAACAGAGTGCAGAGGCAAACATGGGTGGAGGGGTGGTGGCGATGGGGTGGCAAACTGGCCCAGGCAGGGGCTTTGACTTCTGGCAGCTGCTTCTGCCCAACAAGGCCTCTGAGGGGACGCCCCACAGGTCACCTTGTGCACTGACTAATTTACTTCCAAGTAGTTGAGGGTTCCAAGACTATTATGGGTCTGAAAACACAGAGGCCAGTCGTGTTTGGCGATATAGACCTGAATGACCTTCAGCCAAAGGTAGTTTGTAGGCATAACACTTGTCCAGACTGCCTTCTCAAAAGCCACCAACTCTCCCCAGGATCCGGTTCAGGATCCAGGCCCTCCGGCTACCTTGCCCTTCCCAGGCTTTCAACAAGGCATGGGGCTTCTCTGCTGTGGTTTTGTTTGAGTTAGAAGCAAAGCAGGAATCTTTTTAATTTTTTTAATTTAAGTAGTGTGTTTTGAGCCCTAAGTCTTAGGTTCTCTACCGGGTCTCTGGGTGGACTGGGGAGGACAGCCCGGAGGTGCCTGCTGTTCTCCGGCAACCCAGAGCCCCGGGAAGCACTGTCCTGTGGGGCGCAATGTGAGCCCTGAAGGCCATGCCGTGCTCACCACTAATCCTTGGCATCCAGCCTCCTGGGCACTGATCAATCTGAGTGATGGGAACCTCTGAGGCTAAAGTCTGCTGTTTATGTCAGAGGCTAGCATGATGTTCAGGCAATAACTTAGGAAAATGCCAAAGTTTAGTGGCCATAAGATTTCTGTCTGTAGAAGGACTTGCCTGCAGAAAGTGGAAAGAATAGTTAACTCTCTGCACATTGAATGATGTCGTCTCCTGGCTGCTCTTACTTATTTTTTATGTTAGTGAATCAATGTTCTATGTAAATAAGTAGCATATAACTATTTACTCTCTGAACAATGCAATGTATTAACAATGAGCCTCCTGGTTTTGTTGAATAAATGCCTGACAGCCTCGTGCACTGCCATCTTCGTAACACGTTCTGGAAATGCTGCTCTGGGGCATCAGAGTGATTTTGTGAGGAATTCGAAGGCACACAGTAGAAAATAAAAGAGAAAATTACTAACATCTTTTCCTCTGTGGTTTGGAAAAATACATCTTTGTAGGATGAGGCCATTTTTGCACTAGCTTTTTTTAAATGAAAAATTAGGGTTAAAGTTTTGTTAATAAAGATTGTGTTCTTAGTTTGTTTTTTCTTGTCAAACCAGTTTTCCCTGTGTCTGCAGAAACTCTCCACTGTGTGCAAACCTATAGTTTTTAAACTATTTGAAATAAATGTAACAATATTTAATGCAGGGTAGTAAATAGCTTATGACTTATGAGCGTAAATGGGACAATGTTCATATTTGGGGGACTACCAATTGGAGACTGAATGTCTATAGGTTCCCACATTTAACATGGGAGAGCTGTGAGAAAAGCGGGCTGGTGTACAGAGCCTGGGAACTGCCGTGTTGTATAAATCGTTAAATGTGCCATCATTTCTTGGTCAGCCGCCGGTCTCCAGAAGAGCAGGACAACCGTGCAGCGATACTTCTTGTGGGTGCATTCCATTCTCCGCAGTGCCAAGCCTTTGAAAAATGGAAGATTTTTATTTATCCAAATTGAAACTTTATTTTCTTTTTTTAAATACAGCACTTTACGTCTAAATTATGTTTGGCCTGCCAACTTAAACTGGAATCTCTTATGGCATTATGGTCTCTATTTATGTTGTGATAAACTGTTCCCAAATCCCCAAATAACACATTTGTAACTCAGTATGCCATGTGAGAAACACTTCTGAGCTTTGACAGTGAAGGAAAGTTTTCACTAGTTGTAAGTGCAGAAAAGATGAATGTTAGGAATATAATTTCTAAAATTTGCAATAGTGCACTTACTTGTTAAATTCACACTGTGAATTGTCTTCAAAGAACAAGGCAAAAGTTAATTTCAAGCATTGTTTATAGTTAAAATTTCCCAAGTTCCAGCAGAAATTCAGATAAATTTACAAACTCAGAGTTAAGAGATTTAGAAAATATTATGATGTTCTTGTGTATACATGGTAGACCAACAGTGTTTGCTGATTATGATCAAATGGTGGTAAAAATGCAAGAGCATGCATCATTTGGCCTTTAATTAGCATTAAATATTTGACAATTCAATAAAAAGAAGATGAGAGAAAAAATAAGGAAAAAAAGGAAGGTGGGAAGGAAGGAGGAGAGAGAAAGGGAAAGGGAAAAGAAGGGAAGGAATTGCCACTTTTCCAAAGTGGTTGTGCGTTTTACACTCCTGCCAGTGACGTACGTGTGAGTGTTTCAGTTGCTTCACGTCCTCACCAACACTTGGGTTTTTTAATTGGAACCGTTCCATCACATGCGTGATGATATGCTTATGATTCTACTTTGTATTTTCCTAATGACTAAAGGTGGCAAACATCTTTTCATGCGCTTATTTGCCACACGTATGTCTTTAGTGGAGTGTCTTCAAATCTTTGCTCATTTGAAAATATAGCCTTCAACTTCCACTCCTAACTAGTTTTCAGATCCACCTTCTTTCCCCGTCTCTCCCACACTTCTCTAGTTCAGATCAGCACCTTTTCTGATCTAGACTCCCTGCCTCCCAGCGCCTTATCCTGCCACCGCCCCTGCACCTTCCACAGTGCTGCCGGAGACGTCATTCCATGTCTCGATAGGCTGGTGTGGTCATTCTCCTGTGCAGCCTTGGGCAGTGGGCCCTGAATGCAAGGGTCTTTCCATCCTCCACCTGCGCCACATGGGTGTCTTCTTTACGTGCCTTGCACCTGTCTGTTTTACCCTAGGCTTTCTCACTGCCTCTTTCGTTTCCTTTGTTCTTTACCATCAGGGGAGTAAATGCAGAACCAGGAAGCCTCCTTGTTCTTTCACTCCTGTGGCCTTTACAGGTAAGAGTGGCCTCCACCCAGGTTGTTATATCCCAAATTTCCCTCTGTCCTTTTAATTTTCTATAATGTAAACAACATATTGTATTTTCCTTGTTTGTACAGCTGTCTCCACACTAGACCACAGCTCTACTGAGGACAAGACTGTATTTTGCCTTTTATTCCCCTTGTGTCTGGTCACAGAGGACACTCTAGAGATGTACTGAGTGTCTCCTAACCCAGCTTTCTCCCTTGAGATAAGGCTATTCAGGATTTAGTACCTGCCTATTCTCTGTTAAGCTTCCCCATTTGGTGTGCAAAAACTGTCATCAAATCTCAGCGGGCTTCAGGAACTCCTTGTGCAGCTGCCCATCCCCCACCAGCCACAACCTGACAGAAGTGTGGAAGACCCTCAGCACTGAGAGCACCGTGGCTGCCTTAGGGGCCTGCATGGAGCTCTCCATGGTCCTGCGAGAGTCACTGTGCACAGCGCTGAGGTTCCAGACAGGCTTTCCTCATTGTCTATTTTCTCCTGTTTGACTTACAACATCCTGGCTTCACTTTCCTCTCAAATCTACACTCCATGGCCCATCTCTGTATCCTTTTTTGAAATTAAAATTTAAAAAATACATAAAACCACAGAGTATAACATAATCAGCCAGCAAAAATAGTAATATTTGAAAAACAGATTTGATACATTTGCTTCAGATCTTTATATATTTCTTTTGCTTTAGATCATTAAAACAAACACACATGACAGAAAAAAAAATACCCATCACTGAACGCTGAAGTTGCCTACATACACCTCCTCTGTTCCAGTCTCCTCCCATCTTCAAAGATAACCACACTCAGGAATTTATGCATATCCAGTTCATCTTTTTATGCTTTCACTTCACATCTCCACAGATACCATTGTTTTGTTTCCCTTTCAAAATGCAAACACTATTATTGTCCAATGACTTGTTCTGCTACTTGCTTCCTTCCTTCATTACAAAGACGGCAAAGGCCCGGGCTGGTGTGGCTCAGTGGACTGAGTGCTGGCCTGTGAACCAAAGGGTTATTGATTCAATTCCCAGTCAGGGCACATGCCTGGGTTGCAGGCCAGGTCCCCAGTATGGGGCGTGCTAGAGGCAACCACACACTGATGTTTCTCTCCCTCTCCTTTTCTCTCCCTTCCTCTCGCTCTAAAAACAAATAAATAAAAAAATATTTTTTTAAAAAAAGACAAGGTCTTCCCGTTCTAGCTGGAGCCTTGTTTCAAGGGTTCCCTTGAAGTGAACTTTTGATCAACTTGTGGAGAAGAATCGGAAATCATCTGGGTGAGAGAGGGGTTGGAGAGAGTGCTTTTCTGTAACTCCCATGAGTCAAATATTGGACCTCCTGGGTGATCCTGTGTTTCTTGATTCTTGGTCTTTTGTTATATTTTCAAGGATAGCCTTGATTTTACCTTCTGCCTCTTATGCCAAATTCTTTTCTAACTTCCTAGATTCATTTTCCATAGATAATTTTGTATTGATAGCATCCTGTAGTTCTGTGAGTGTAATAAGATGCTTTCTTAAATTAGCTTTATTGCTGTAGAATGGACATACAATGAGCTATATATATTTGAAGTGTATAGTTGGATTCCTACAACCATTAAAACTCCACACACAGCCGAGAAAATGAACATTAACTCTGAATATTTTCTCATGTCTTTTTGTAACCTCCCCTTCGCTCCAGATTCAAGCAAGCACTCATCTGTACACAATAGAGTGTGTACTTTGTATGGCTTCTTTTAGTCAGCATGAGGATTTTTGACATATAGTCACATTGTTGCTGGTGTTTATAGTGCAGAGTAGTATTCCATTGTATGGATATACCAGGATGTATTCAGTCATTTACTTGTTGATGGATAATTGGATTGTTTCTAGTTTCTATTAAAAACAAATCTGCTGTAAGCATTTCATGTAAAAGTCTTTGTACAGGCATATGCTTTCCTTCTTCTTCGGTAATTACCTAGGAGTGAAATGTTTGGACCATACAGTGTGTGTTCAAGTTTTTAGGAAAAATCAGTGCTTTCCAAAGTGGTTGGACCATTTCATATTCCCACTAGCAATATGTGAGTTCCAGAACCTCCACATCCTTGCCATGCCTTTGTAATTATTTGAAAAAAAAATTTATTAAGAAACCACTGTCATTTGTAAGTCTTTTAATTTTCCCCTGGAGCATTTTCTCCAAAAAAGATTCCACTAATTTCCTGTCCATGTGTGTGCGTGTGTTGTGCTGGCTACTTGAATTCGGGGGCAGTGGATCCGGTGAAGGAGGCTACGTACATTCAGTGTGCAGATTTTCAATGACCTTGACTTTACACCTGTGGCTGTCCTCCAGCTCAGGGTCATGTGAGTTCTGTGTCAATCTGTGCCCGGTGCCCAAGCACCTGTTTCCCTAGTGAGTGCGGTGTAGTTTGAGGAGAGAGTGTCTCTGTAACTTCTGGCTGGTAGCCCCTCTGCACACCTTCGCTCATTGCTTCTTCTCCAATCCTCCATGCACTTTGCATTGAAATGACCACGTGCTGTGGGCAGCCCCCCACAAGGAATTAATCATGAATGAAAAGCACAATCCAAAGTGTTGGTCATTCTCTTTAATTTTAGTCATTCTAGGAGATGGGTAATGGTATCTCATTGTAATTTGATTGGCAGTTCCGATGACAAAGATGTGAGCATCTTCACACGTGCTTATTTGCCATTTCTATGTATTCTTTGGTGATATGTCTAGATCTTTTGCTAATTAAAATTGTCTTAAAATATTTTATCACTAAAATGTGAGTTCTTTACGTATTTGGATATAAAACCTTAATCAGATATGATGCTTGTAAGTCTACATCACTAGTCCAAGCCTTCATTGCTGTTATATTCCAGTGCACGATGTCCCAGTTTGTCCACTCCCCTGGGACAAATTTCAGGGAGGGAGAACTTTTAAAAATATTTCCCTTTGCTCCTGGAATGGTTTTTTTCATAGGCATTCAGTTTTTTAAACATGTAGACTTTTCTAAGTATCCAGTTATTCTTGGTTGTCATTCCATAACTAAAACAAAAAACAAGAACACCAGCAATGCTATTTAGATAGGAGCCTATAACTGCAGGGTCCATTCTTCAGGCAGGTGCCAAACCATCGAGCTGGAAGACCTTTAAAGACTGAAATATGTAGAACTGTTCTTTTCTGGGATGCCAATATCTAGGTGCTTTGGTCCTCCCAGTATCTCTTAAATTTACGAGGCCCCCGCTGCCCCTTTCCCCACCCTCACCTTGCTTTTCCCTGAGAATGGGTATATAGCTCATTTCTGGGCTTTATGTGCCATTTGCAGAAGCAGGAATGGAGGGGACCCTGCTGTCTGTCCTGTGCACAGACTTCCAGTTGGATGTCACCAGGAAGTGCACATTCACTCCCCCTGCCGTCAGCCCCAGCATTTGGGATTTACCACTGGAGCAGAGCACAGTACAGACACATTTACCATCTGAGCAGCACCTCTTGTCCCCACTCCCACCTGTGCTGTGGTTTGTTGCAACAACTCGCTCTCATTCTCTCAATGGGGCCATTCCCTCCCACACCAGGGCTATGGCAAGAGGAGTCACAAGGAGAAGTAAAAACATATGTTCAACTGATCATATGTAACTGTGAACTTTTTAAGTGTACTCCTTGAAAAACATAAAAACTATTCCTAATGTTGCTTTTTTTTAAAAAGTAAATGTCCTTTCCAAATCACTACAGTAAACAAAGGAAGCTGCAAATGAAAAACAGAAAACATAATATAGAACATTTCTGTGTAGCAATTAGTAAGATAATTTGAGCTAACTTATTAAATGGCAAAGTCTATTTATTATGTTGTTCAAGACAATTAAAACAAATAACATTTAGCCCTGACTGGTGTGGCTTGGTTACTGTTGACCTACAAAGCGAAAGGTCGCCAGTTTGATTTGGGGCACATGCCTGGGTCTGTGGGTTCGGTCCTTGGATGGGGAGTGTTCGGAAGGCAGCTAATCAATGTTTTTCTCTCATATCAACATGAATGTTTCTTTCCCTCTTTCTCCCTTCCTTCCCCTCTGTTTAAAAACAAATAAAATCTTTAAAAAACAAAACAAAACAAGTAACATTTAAAAACTTGGAATGAGAGGATAGGCAAAGAAATACCGGATGAATTTATCAACAAAAAATGCAGTGTGGCAATATTCTTATTGAAGTAGAATTCAAAGCAAGCAGCAGCAAGATTATCTTACATTGGTAACAGATACAGAATGTAAGGTGGAAAGCTCTGCAAAAACATGAAAACATAAAGCAAACACAAGTAGAAATACAAGGAAAATTTGAAAGAACAATAAGCTTGCAGAGGATTTCAACAATGTAATTAGTATGTGTGAATAACAGCATAAACTATGAAAATGTTCTTGTTATTATTATAAAAAGCTTGAGGCTACATAGGAAAATTCTATATCCACAAAGGAAAATTCCACATAAATAATCTCTCTCTGCACATGCAAAAATGAACCAAAAAGCCCTTTAAATAAAATCTCCAAATGCTTGAAAAGTAAAAAGCATTACTTCAAACAGATATTAATTTCCTAAAAATATTTAGGTCAAAACAAACCTAAGAAGTACAGCTGGAGACCACCTGGGTTATAATGATAGAAGCATTAAACTGAAGGAAATGTGGTCAGTATTACTTAGCAGAAAAATACAGTCTTACAAGCTAAAGAAATGCTTGCTGAGAAAATCAATGCATGAAGCATTCCTTCTAGGCGCAATGAACATGTCTCCCCTGAATTACACAGTGAGAATGAGATAAAGCAGATAATAATAAATTAGGAAGCATAGAGGAAATTACCATAATAAAAGTTGAGAGTAAAACAACAGAAAAGCCTGAGTATCTAACGAATAACCCACGAGATTAGAATGTCAACAAGGATATGTCCCTAATTTGCCATCTCCACTACGCCTGTTGGCAAACACGCTCCTTTTCTGATCTGCATTAAGTACATTCGAAAATCTCAAGAGAAATACAGAATTAAAAAAAAAAAAAAAAGCAAAGAAATAAACCCAGTGGCTAAAGTAGAGAATAGACCAATAGCCATGTAAAAAAATAAAAGGATGCTCAATAGTAATCTCAAAAAAAGGCATTCCTGTTAAAAGTCACATAAGAATCCTGATGATTACCTCTATTACTCAAAGTGTACTTCAATTTCTTGCTAATATAAGGAGCTAACAAAAGGAACAGCTTCAAATGTTGCAAAACAAGAACTTGAGATACTTGCAAATGATATGACTGTGAAGCTAGAGAACCTAAGAATAACAAAAAGAGTTGGAATTTATCAAGCAATTTCAGGACCATGGCTAGATATGACAAACATACAAACCTCAATAGCTTTAATTTACCCTAGTTATAAAAAGCATTTGGAGACACATTGTCATTCATGGGAAACAAAATGTCAAATATCTAAAAATAATCTTAACAGAGATGCACAAGATTTATAGAAAGAATGTTCGTTCCACAGTTCCACCGAGACAGGTAGGAATATTTGATATTATGACATGTTAATGTAGGTGGGAAGTTTTCAGGGCTAAAAAAAATGTTACCATCTGAACTAGAGTGAAGCAGTGCAGTGTAGTAGAGTAACAATGAAGACTACAATAAAAATGAATGGACTTCTGACAATTTTTATTAATCTTCTTAGTATAATTAAGACAACTGAAGACAATTTACTAAGCTATAAGGAAACAAAGGTTAGAGAGACAAGACGGAAGAGGATTTCTTCCCACGTCAGTAATCCACCCACCGTGTGCAGGAAAAGCTGAAACCCTGCATCAAGTCTTGGGTTAACCCCACTTTCTGTACACGTGGGCCATTCCCAACAGCAGCCCTTCTAAAAGTCACATTCAACAGCAAGCTTCTCGGGCTCTCGGACACATCCTTCCGGCCAGGTATGCTGCCTGGAACTCAGGGAGAGGCCCAAACCCATCAAGGCTGTCTCAGCCGTTGGAGTTTTCCTGAGATCCCACTTATTGCTTTAAGGTTTAAAGTAATTGTTTGGTCAGCAAAAGGGCCAAAGTTCATTTAATAATAAAATTTCTCTGCAAAAACATTCCGTTTTCAGTTAAAATGAAGCACAGAAGCATCCTGTGTAATTCTACCCTCTAAGGAACCCACTGAGCGCAGTTTCAGTGTGACAGCTCATGAGGGAGGGAGCCTCGAGAAGGGGGGGGGAGTGGATGGGATGGGCGCTGGGGGGCCGAGGGCCTGCTTCCAGCCCAAAGGTAGCAGTGAGTACACCGACAGGGCACACCTCAGGTGTGAAGGACTCCTGCAAGCTAGTACTGTCAGTGGATTGGAAGTGAACAGTCTCTTCGACTTCTCTCCCAGTTTCCATGTCTGCAAAGGTGGCAGCAACTGTGGAGGCAGCACCGTCCCACGTGAAGAGGGAGGGGAACTTTACCATGAGGTCATTGGATTTTCACAGAGAGCCTAGAGTCAACAGCCGTCTCACTGGGGATTTCTTTTAAATATCAGTTCTTGGGTAGTAGATTTTATCACTGCCATTTATCTTAGAGGACCTTTCAAGTGCATCTAAAGCAAGAAATTCTGCTTCAAAATATCATTTTGCAATGCTTAAGAGGTACTTAAAAAAAGTGCCTTCAAAATTTCTAGTTCTACCTAGAAGTTAGAGGAAAAGGAAGAAGAGCATCTCAGGTTAGAGAACACTGACAGCTTATGGCAAGTGGCCTGAGACTGGGGGGCACAGCAGGTAGCTGGAGGGGGTGCAGACTGCCATGCTCCACCTGCCTGCTCCCACCCTCTGGCCTCCACAAAATCCCTTTTGTGGAGGACAGAACAGCTTGCTCCTTGTAAATGCCTCAGTGTCCGGCCTAACTCTGCCCTGCCCGTATCATCACGTGGTGGGCCATGCTGGAGCAGGCCTTTTGTCCAGGCCTCACCTGGGCCTCCTGCATCTCCTTTCTTCATCCCGAAAATCTCTGCCTGCACAGCACCCCACAGGGAGAGCTCACATGTATCCCCAAGTCCCTGACTACACTGTGGGTACCCCAGGACTGTCTGACCCGGTGGAACGAGAGGGACCCAGAAGACAGATAATGCCTCTGTGGTGGGAAGAGACAGTATTGCCTTTCACCTTGAAAGAACTGTTCTAGGGGTAGTGGAAGGTTTTGATCCGTAGAGGCCTTCAAATACGGCATGTACATTCTGGTCTTCTGCACACTTCGCTGGACACAACCAGCAGAGGTTAAGTCCAAAATCAGAGACATGATCAGCAGTAATTGCCCAGAGCTCCAGATCCCCGCCCTGGTATGCAGTGTAATACTTCAATCTGCATTTTCAGTTTGATCAGTTTGTTATTAGGCAGCTTACAAATTTACTAGGAAAACAGTTCTTAGGGCCAATCTTGAAAAAGATGAAGTAGAAGGAAAATTACAAAGAATTCATTTATACAGTCTCTAGAGAAACATCATCAAAATGCTTCAAGTCAAAGATAATTCCACTGACAATGGACTTAAAACAAAAATGGAATTAGAACTTTTCTGAATTTCGGATAATCTTCAAATTTCTGAAGGTACCACCTACAATAAGAAAAAAGGACATTAAAAAACAGAAAATAATTTTGTGACTTAAACATGTAACAAACAAAACACTAACAAAAGGAACAATATTTTTATCATAAAGACAGAGTTTTAAAAAGTAGTCATAAAAACTTTGGCATTTCAGATACATATGTCTATATCAGCAATAATTAAATAATTAGTGATTATAAAGTGTGATTCACAAGAAGTGGCCTATATAGTTCACCCCTAGTTGGCAAGAATAATTAGTGATGTGTGATAAAGATGCTGGTTAGCATATGGTGGAGCCATCTTCCCAGACCCAGGAAGCTTGCAGACTAGGGGAGAGGAGAGGAACCTGTAGGTATGTCTTAATTATCTTCTGGTGACTGTGACAGTTCTCTCCAGAGCCCAGGACAGAACTACTGCCTCAGACCCAGGGTCTGTGGAAAGGGCACCCAACCAGGTGACTATCAAATAGACCTGAGAAAATGCAACATGAGGTCATTCACAATTGGGCCCTGTACTCAGAACAAACAGGTGTTTTCCATTTTGATACAAATTATATCAACAAAGGCATACTCATTTGTTTTGGGATAACAGCTATTTGAGAAGGGTGGAAACTAAGTGGATAGAGTAAAAATTTTAAATATTTTGACGAGATGAAGAAATAGAAAAATGGAGTTTCCATAAGCATAAAAGAAGGTTAAACAGAATAAAAGCCACGACAGAAAATGATTAGCTATTAACATGGCAGCAATACCTGACGTCAGCACACAAACTGAGTGAACAAAGACCTGTCGGTCTTAGGTTTTGAAGAGGCTTATTAATGCTACAATCCACAAAGAGAGGACCATGAGAGACTACCATGTTTACTTTCAGATGCTGTATGTACATCCAAAAGGTCACGTGATGAGAAAAGTCCTGAGAAGCTGGGCAGTGGACCCGCGGATCAGTCATAGCAACAACGGCCTCTTCCGGTGCAGTGACACACTGCAGACAAGACTGCCGTGCAGATGTGGCCACAGACAACAGCAGTGCGAAGTATGTAAACGTGTGTAATACACATATTGACTTGTTAGCCACTGAAAGTTTTTATAGGTCTGTGAATTGTATAATGTGTACTCCCCCAAATCTGTATGTTAAAAAACCTAGCCCCGAGGTGATGGGTATTAGGTGGTCAGGATTTGGGAGGTGATTAGGTCCTGAGGCTGGAGTCACATGATGGGATTAGTGCCCTGGTAAGAGGCCCCAAAGAGCTCCTTGCTCCTGCCACGCAAGGACACAAGGAGAAGGTACTGCCTGCAACCCAGAGAGGGGCTTAAGGCACCTAGTTTATGGTGCTTTTTGTTACAGCAGCCTGAACGGACTAAGACAGCCTGTTTTGGACGTAGGACAGGGACCATGAGCAAGTTTCTAAGAGCTTCCCCATGAGTCAGCAGCGCCGGGCACTGTGTCAGGAGAGGCAGGAGGTGAGCTCCTCTCTCCTAGAAACTACCCATCGAAAAGGGACACATTAGCCTCAAAAGGGCAAGAGCGGTAGCAAAGGACAGCTTAAAATTCAAACAAACAGGACAGCCACACCCACGTGCACCTGCGGGGTATCGGAGGACCCGAGACAGCCATGCAGCGACATGCTTGCTGTGCAGCAGGCTGGATTCCCTGGGCTGTTTCAAAGAACCTTTACTGGAGCAGAACTTGCTCACTAGTAAGGCTACATTCGTCGAATATGTTAAATTTATTTCACAGAAATTATCTTATCGGAATAAAATATACTGTGCTATATGATTAAAACTTTCAATTATTTAATCACTGAGATCAAGAAATTACATTTGAAGATTTATAATTGTGGGTAGATGAGTAAATATTTTCAAAAAGGGAATAAGCAGCATGATTTCTCTTATTTTTCTCACTCATTTTTCTATGTCTAGAATCAAAAAGCTGTCATTTATGTGAGAAAGACCACAGCTGGATGTCAATTTTTTGCCTTTTTTTTAATGTGGGGCCTGACCTGACGCCCCTTGCCTTCTGGCTGAAAGTGAAATGACCCCTAGCCAAGGACTGCCCACTTCATCACATTCAGGTTATGCTCAATCTGAGATAATTCTTCAAATTATTATTCAAAGCAGTTATTGTTTTTCTGGCTCACCACCAGCTTCGTGTTCCCAAACCTCTCCGTGGAAGTCTTGCTCTGGTGGAGACAGGTCAGTGACAGGTGAACACATATTTGCAAGTGCTCACAAGTCGCACTCTTTGTGTTTGACGCTGATGAATGGGGCTGTGAAACCAAGGCAGCACTTCATACACATATTCTTGTGTCCTTATTCTTTAAATCCTTACACTATCCATCAGGGTGCATTAAAGACACTTTGAATTCATTTTTTAAGTGACATTAAACTTAACAAATAGGTAAGCATGCGATCATTCTTTATTGCAACAAAGGCCCTTCTCAGAGGCTGTCCTCGCTGGCCGGGATCCAGGGTGCAGCTTTGGGACGTGACGACTCCACATCTGTGCGCAGCCTGTCACCTAACAGCTGCAGCAGTGTATGTGGCTGCGCTCTGTCTGGTCCAGTGCATGAGTGTGCTGCCCAAGGCTGGTGGGGGAAAAAGCCATGAGAAAAAAGGCCTCCTTACAACTCCTTGAAATGTTGCCCCCCCCCCCCCAGAATATCTGTTAGCACTCAGCACAGCTGACCCAGTGCGTCCGACTTGGGGCTTAATGATCAAGACAATCGTCCATGAATTAAATACTTTGTATCAGGCAGTTACAGACAGAAATCTGTTGTAACAAAATGCTGCTTTGCTGCAGGATGAGCCCCATGCACTGTTTTCTCTTGGAATCAGTGTATCTAGTGGGCTAATTAGTTGCGTTCACTGGATTATTTTAAAAAAATAGCTTTCATTTTGTCTTCAGCTTGTAAAACCAACATTTGTAAACACTTCCACTAAACTGAATTGATCCATTATTCAGCAATTAAAATCGGTTTTGCACCAACATTAATTTAAACACCAAATAACAAGGAGTCCTTTCAATTCATGAATCTTTATGCAAAGAATACCTCAAAAATGGGATTATGTATTTCCTAATTTCAGATGTTTCATATTCAGATGTTGAGAGGGATTTTCCTGTTCCATTTTCATTTGAGGAAAGATCTTTACAAGTGACCTTGCGTGCTCTTGTTCTGTCTTCCCGATCCAGTTTCTTAAAATATCAGTAATAGCTCAACTGTTTTTATTACTAGAAACTAGCCAATATTTGCTTCTTAAAGTGTTAACACAGCAAATGTCCAAGAGTAGCATCTTGCCCCAGAGGCGATGGCAGCCACGAGAAGGTGGTCAAGCAGGAGGAGGGGGAGCACAGATTCTCAGGCACACAGGGACTCACGCTGGGCTGAGATCTGCTGGCTGTCATCGTCATTGTTGATGCCTGAAATCTGGCTTCGGTTTTTATTCATTTTCTAGGACTTTGTAATGTACACACAGTCTGAAGTGCTGACATGTTATTTCAGCCAAGCCTGCTTAGAGTATGAATCTTCCTGCTTCTAAGGAAGGCATCTGGACGTAATGTGGGGAGTGCAGACCCCAGGTCAGCACATTGGGAGCGCCTGTGTGAAGGGCTCCCTGAGGGCTGACACACTGGCCCTTCCCTCCAGCTGGGGGCCCTCTGGGCTCCCATTACTGCGCAGTCAGCATTCCTCCTTGTAAGTACGTGCTGCCGGTCAGATCCCAAATGCCCTGCTTGACACTGAACTTGACCACTGAGTCCAGAGTCCAGCATGTAAATTCAAGGAGGCTCAGAACAGGGTGAATAAAATAAGCTGATGTGTATCTGATGATTCCTTATAGCTGAGTTATTCTTCAGATATTTGTGTGGTTTTGAGCTTCTTAGCTAAAGTATGACATAAAATGAGATTCTGCAATTCAAATTAATATTAGCATTTCAAAAATTTAACCTTAACACAGGTAGAATAAGGTCAGAGAACACATTTAAAATGTTGAAAAGTGTTTTGAAACTTACTGGTGGTGCTCTTGTGCTCTGGGGAGTAAAACACAAAAGGTGAACAGAGCGAAAGCCCCGCCTTGAACAGACCAGCTGGCCAGGCCGTAGCCGCACCACTCAACCACTTCTCCAAAGTAATTGGCCGCACTTACGTATTCAAACAAGCCTCCTAGAAGAAAGCACAGACCCAGCGGTGCAATGACTACAAAGTGATGCCCAGAAAACACCTGACTTAAGAGATAAGAGTGAATATCTACTTGGAGAACATAAATTCAATTATGGGAAAATACAACTTTTACAGAATATTAATCAATGAAGCACATCCAGCATTACTAGTTTTCCTATTTCATATCACAATTTCTGGTGATATTCCACCTATACTAATATCTACCTATTTATCTGAATAAAAAATGCTATAGTTTTCATATACTTCAATATATATCACTTCATTAGTTAATGTATCAATCTGAGAAAATCTGAGCAAGGACAGAGAATACGGAATGACAATTAATGAACTAGCTTAATAAAATGGATGTGTATAAAACTCTAGAACAAGAATTGAAGACAATATTAATTTTCAAGGACAGATTCATTCATTCGTTCACTCATTCATTCATTTATTCACCACTCATTAAATCTTTACCAGTTAGTTCATCAAGTCTACATTATAGGACAGACCATGGTCGAGGCACTTGGGTTGTACTGTGGATTAGATTCCCCGCCCCCCCGCCCCCCACATCTGGAACATTAAACCTCAGCGTACTAAACAAGGAAAGCACAGAATATGGCAGAGGATGTGGAGTCCTGTGGGGAGTGGAGCAGGGCAGAAGGGCCTGGAAGTTGAGCTGGGAGTAGAGGGAGGTCATGGTCACAAATAGTGCCTAGGAACAGGCCTCCCGCGGCAGGGGAGGTTGACCTCAGACTTCCTGGGAGGGTGGGGCTACAGTTGTGGGGGTGGGAGCCTTCCAGGCAGGAAAAGCAAAGGCTCCCAGGCCGAGGGCAGAGCTGCACATTCTGCCTGGCGGTCACCCTCAGGGCTTCCATTTAGGTAATGTGAGATTTGTAAAAAAGTTTTTGTCATTTGTTCCTCAAGTTGCTATTCTCCTTGTATAGTTTCCAGATAGGTAAGTAGAAGGGTTCCAAACTAAGTATGACTGTGTGCTTCCCAGCCCCATTGAAGTTTTAGTTTTACCTACTTGATTTCTTTCTTAGAAGCTCTACTGGCTTCTAACTTATATTTGCTTAGTCCTCTTTATAGTACATACTTTTTTTACTTATAACTTCAATCCCTTTTTATTTTTTTTAAACATCTACAAGTATTCACTGTAAAATCTGTTCCTACTAATGCTAAGGCCTGAGGTCTCTCACGTTTAAACGTGCTACTGCTCTTGGTGCTGGATCTCTTCAAATGTCTGCAACCTTTGAGTACGGCTCTCATTCCTTGGCACGTGGTCTGTGGGGCTCTCGTAGGCCTTAGTAGATGGCAGGTCCCTTTGGGGATCTGGGTGTGCCCTGGCCCAGGTATGAGGGCACTACTTGCCAGGACCGCATGGATTGTAATTCATGGCTTGAGGTTTTTCTGACCCTCCACGCGGTGTGAACTTGGCTGCAAAAGCAGCATGAGCGCGGCTGGGGGCCACAGATTCTCACAGGTGTGCTCTGGATGCTAGGACTTGGATTTTGCCCTCTGATGGTGACTTCCTTCTCTGACATCACACTGATGCATTTAAAAAGACTCTTGAAAAATTCAACCAGTGACAGCAAAGCATGGAGTAAAGAAATACAAAGCCAATTTAAAGATAATATGGACTAAGAAACTTGATATATTGAAAATGTGCCAAGAAATCCCTGAAAATAAGATGAAAAGGGCAGACAGGTTTTTATTGATGTTGAGCATCTACTGGTTTGCTTGCCTTTTCCTTATTGATTTAATTTAACCCTTTACATGTTATGAGCAATAATAATAGCTCTCAACTAACCTAAGAAAGTAGATTTTATTATCTCCATTTTACATATAAGAAACTTGAGCCACCCACCTCCCAAATTTCATCCAACATTTTTAATTGTTTTCAGAGGGAGGGTCAGTCAAGACATCTATCCTGTAATACTTTTAAAAATGAAGTATAGGATACCCTTGGTAAACCATAAATTCTTCCTCACACTCTCTCTTTCCAGAGATAAGTAGTTTCCTTTTTGGTTAAGAAGCATTTAGTTAGCCAAACTTCATCACTTTAATAAAACAATAATCATAATGATTACTATTAATAATAGTGACTCATATTAAAAACTATAGCTGAGTCCTGGCCAGTGTGGCTCGGTTGGTTGGAGCATTGTTCCATGCACCAAAACGCTGTAAGTTCAATTCTCGGTCAGGGCGCACACCTGGGTTGTGGGTTCAGTGTCTGGTGGGGACATGTTCGAGAGGCAAGCAATCAATGTTTCTCTCTCATGTTCATGTTTCTCTTCCTGCATTCCCCTCTCTCTAAAAACCAATGAGCATGTCCTTGGGTAAGGATTAAAAACAAACAAACAAAATTATGGCTAATACATACTACACCTTAGTTATCAGATCTGGCAAAACTAAAACAGCAAGGCATCATGCAATGCAATTTTAGAATGGATTCTCCATTTTCAGTACATACCCCTTGGAATTTTGTATCCAGTCTCTCCTGGCTGCCTGAGATTCCTTAGGATGTGATCTGAGTGAATGTTTATCAGCATGCCTACTAACCACAGGGCAAAACCTGAAGAAAAAAAAATACAAAGAGTATTGATTGAAGAACTACAAAATTTACAAACCCATGCTTAAATGAACAGTATCACTGATTGTTATATTGTATTAGTATGACATATAAGCCATAATTGATAGTAAAAACCAATATAATAAATATTATCCTTTATTTACAAGGATAATTACTGTTCTTGGGTATGCTCAATAGGGCTTTGTTTTTCTAATAATATCAATTATCTGATCTAGTCAAAATACTTTGACCTGATGGCACAATCTGTTTTTCAGAATGACTGGTATAATTAAGAAATATGACTATGGTCATAACAACTACGTGAGGCATGACTGCCCCCTCCTTTCAGCAGAGGAGGAGAGGGGACATCTCAGGGCATGCTCCATCACGATGCACATAGGGCCTCAAGGGGTGCTGGTTCCCAGGAGCTTATCTCTGGCCCTATTCTTCTCTCTTTATAACCCTGTTTGAATATTTTCATGCACATCCATGGCTTTCCCCACCGCTGGCTTCCTGTCACTCATCAATCAGCATTCCTAGGTCTGTTCACCTGCCTCAGCTCCCAACAAAATCTTCCATGGCCACTGCATGTTCTTCCAGATACTCCATAGCTTCCTGAGAGCTTTCCCTCCCATTCTGAAAGTCTTCAATGGGTTGTCATCACTTACAGGAGACTTACTAGTATCACATCAATTAGTGCCAACAAGAAAAGGCAAAATGCCAAAATAGCGTTTTACGAAATAAGAGTTGATTGTTCTGAGATATTTAAAAAATGTGAAAGGCAGCTGCTGCTTTATGGTGGCACTGCATTCAATAGGAAAGAAATGTATACTTGGAGGAACATTATCAATTACTCATCAGTCATCCTGATGGCATTAAGTAGTCTCTCCATGAAGCAGGGTCACATAAAGCACCCTGGTCTCTGGGAGGGGTTCAAGAGCTCCTCCTTCTGATTTTACTGCTGTAGGCTGCTTACTTTCTGAACAGGTCGCACCAAATTCTTTAATGTTTTATAAGTCACTTATCCCATCCATAAATTTATAGCTGATTCACTACCTTTTTTACATTTCAGTTATCTCCTCTAAGTAACGTGGTCCCCAACGTGAGGGTCCAGAAAGAATGTTCTCAAAATTCCATGCTTACTTTATTCGTCTTCTGAGAGACAAGCTCCCTTTACTGCCTAGATTGGCAGGAAAACTGGTATTTGTGCTCATCTAAGCTAAGCATTTAATTCCATTTCTGGGGATCTTAAAATTTTTGTATAAAATCTTTTAGACTAACAAGTTTTACTGCTCTGGAAAACTTTTTGTTAGGATATCATCATCATTATATGCTTAGCTCTTAAGTATTATAAATGTAATCAATTAATTACTCATGCAATTTCATGTTTGTCTCCTTACAAAAACTATAAACCCTATGAAATAAACATAATGCAAAAAGAGTAACCTAGTTTGTTTCCCAATTGGCATTTTTTTTTCACTTTTGATTACTTCTGTTCAATTGCAAAGAACCAAGAGGTTTATATACAATTTATTGGTGTTTTAAATTTTATACCAGCTTCCAAGCATCTGCAGGTGATGTGGTCTGTCTGTGGAGCTACTTTAAATGGCATTGGCATTCACAGACCAAAATGATTTTTATTGTTCATCAAAATTATTCAAACAGTTCATCACAGAAATGATTCCTGTGAGAATCACAAATAAACATTAAAACCCTGACCTTTTAGACTAAAAAATCCCTTTCCTCTTATCCCTCCATCTACTTTCAGTGTGGTGAGGTTTAAACCCCTGCTCTGCTACTGACTCAATTTAGATGAACCAGCCACTTAACCCTCTGAGCCTCCCTTTCTCCTGTGAAAGGACCTAATTTCTACCCTTCTTAGGATACTGCGGAAACTTAAGGCATGTACGTGTGCAGCTCCTGGCTGATAGCCAGGCCGTTCTTTCCACCACTTCTGATGGGTGGGGCAGAAGAAAATCAGGTAAATTGAGATGATATTTGGGGGTAGTATACAAACATTACAACTTAGTCTAGTGTTTCATGGAGGAATGAATTTGTGGCTCTAGAAGAGGATCTTGAAAAACATCCTCATCCACCCTTCCTTTGATAGGAGAGGAGATCCCTCCTGGTAAGAATTCTCTGGGATGACAGGGCACTGCCCTGGGAATAAAACTTTAATTTACAGGAAAAAAAACCATGACTGAGAAATGGAAGAGTACTCTGTCAACAACAAAGTACTATTAAATGTTAGTTTTTACTATTATTATGAATTTATTTAGAGAAAAAGCCAAATGAAACATAAGGTAACTTTATGGAGTTCAGGGTAAAAGGCTGTGGGGCAGTTTAAAAATTTGAAGGATAATTTCATACCTCTTAGTATGCAGCCATAGGGGCAAGTTCCATTTTAATGTGTTAGAATGTCTAAATGCCAGGAGAATAAACTACATAAACATGTACAAGAATCTCCTTAAAAACACGAGCCCTAAGATCATGTATGTTTAACACTCTTGCAAATATTTTTGATGGCTAATGTTTTATTTTCATTTTTGCTCAGAACTTAGTTATGATTAGAACTTGAAAAGGTACATTAATTTACAGTAATTGATAAAAATTTTAAAATTTCAAAACTTCCCAAAGGTAAAAGTTTAACTTAGTATAATCGTAAATGTCTAATTGCTTTGTTGGAAGATGAGCTGGTCTGATTTTTTTCTCATGATCCAGAAGAAACCGCAGGAGGTGCACGGTTAACTTAGACAACATGGCCAATCTGTGCCCAAGTCTCCACAAGTCCTCCAGCTGCTCAAGCTGCTGGCGCTTGCCACTATACTTAGGTTCGCCTTAAGAACAGGTACTTGTGCTTTCAGTGTCTGAGTGGGCGCAGGTGCCATGGGAGAGCAGGACTCTACCCTCAGCACTCCAGTCCCAGTCCCCTGGCAGCGGGGTCACGAATCATCACAGACTTTTTCCTCTTTCAAGAAGTGCGGGCTTTCTAACTGGAAATGACTGAAACAACACTGAGGTCATTCACCTGTTAGGAATCGGGGGTCAGTGAGCCAGTCATCAGCATACTCTGCATATTGGCTTAAGTATCTGCTTTGCAAGTAGCCATTATAAGTACAGAACACGAATGCAATTACACATGAATACAATGGTGTAGGCTTCCCTCCTCGGATCAGAAATGGAAAAATCAAGGACCTTAGGAAACAAGAAATAGAAACAAATTAAACAAAAATAATAAAGAATATATTCCTACAATTCTGTTTTAAGTTTCTTGGGGTTAAAATCTTGCTTCCTTGCATGAAAATCATTCTCAGTAACACTCATACTGATTTACTCTATCTGTTAAAGGCACAATTTCTAGATAAAACAAATTAACCATGTTTCAATAACATACCTGTGGTGCACCAACTCAGGATTCTCATTACACAGAATGTGAAACAGACACACGGAATGAGAGAAAACAATGTTTCAAGAAACTCTCAAGATCTTCACTATCCTAAACCCCACAGCTCCTTCTAGTATGAGCAATGCAATTTGGGGGACACCACTTTACCACCCACCACCGTCACAAATGGCTCTCAGTTACTAAGCACCTATAAGGCCTCACAGCTACCTGCATAGCACACACTTCTTACACACTCCACAAAGGATGAGATTAAGACTCTGAGCAATTATGTAATCTGGTCAAGGTCACAGGATTAGTGAGTGGCCACGTCGAAGTGTCAGTCTGGGTAGTTCAAGATTATGTTCTTCTGCTATAGCACACTGGCTTAGGTGTACACTACTAAAAGCTTGAAAAGAGAAAACAGAAGAACAACAAACCACAAATTTATGAAGAAAAGAGGATGCACATGTTTCTAAATTACAGATGAATGAAGTGTTAAACAAGTGACTTTGAGGACACATTCTGCAGAAGTAGTACTTCCCTCCCGTATATGAGAATCACGTAGGGTGGCTGATGTTGGCAGTTCTCCCAGTTCGGTTTCAAGTCCAGGGCTGAATTCTGTAAGCTGGCAAACATCTGCTGGCAGCTTTTAAAGGTGAAACCCAAACCTCTCGTTTTTCCCTCATACCCCTTTCCTCCTGTCACAAATGTCCTGTGCTGTGTAGTGAGCTGAGTACAGATCGGGTATCAGCAAATCCAGTTTACCACCTGTTTTTGTACAGCACGTGAGCTAAGAATGGTTTTTACATTTTTTAAATAGTACGGGGGAAAAAATCAAGACTATTTTATGACACGTGAAAATCATACGAAATTCAAGCTTCAGTGTCCGTAAATACAGCGGTATTGGAACATGATCTGGTCACCTGTTTACATACTGCCTGTGGCTGCTCGGCAGCCACACCTGCAGACTTGAGTGGCTGCGACAGAGCCTGTAGCAGTGAATTCGCCCCCTGCACAGCTGCTCGGTGCACTGCAAATCGCCCTGACACAGTGTTTTGAGAGCCAGGCACACCCTTGTAGCACACATTTAATTAATTTTAGTATCTTTGATACCCATCGTGTCAGAACAAGTGAGCTAACGCTTCGTGGCCTGACGGCACAGTGGAGTGTGAGTTACTGCAGGAGACAAAGCATTCTTTGGTCCACATTGGCATGACAGCTGTGCCAAAAGAACATACCGGAGGTTGGCATTACCAGACCACATGCTCATCACAGTATCCCCAACTCCCAGGAAAGGTAAAAAAAAATGAGAATCTAAAACAGAATCTCATCACAGAATTTCTTTACACACAAAAAATGAAACTGAGGCCACAACTACAGGCAGTGAAAAGTGGTTCATTAGTTAGGTAAGCAAGGAAAGCCATACACCAATGGGGAATAAATTAGCTGCAGCAGCAGCCACAGGACCATGTCCGGATGATACAAACTTGTTTTGGCACAACTCGCCTTTCCGTGAGAGCAGCTACTGGAGTTGGAACACCAGAAGCAATGCCAACAGTCAGTTAAAAAAAAAAAGGCACAAGATCAACCAAGCAGTCTTCCTTGGCTCGTTAGGTCCACGGATGTCACTGATACTGCTTAGTTGTTTATTCAAGGACTCAATGCCAAGGTTGACGTGACTGAGAAATGAGGCTCAAAATAGTCTGCATGGAACAACTGAAAGTGAGAGTAGTTCCAAAGAAGTTGAGAAAACACAAATTCTGTACAACCCAAAGTGGAAACTCCTAAGATGTTACAACTGATGGTAAAAATGTATGGAAGAGAAAAATAGACCCATTACAAATTTACAAAACTTGTAAAGATGTATGTAAGGTGTTTAATGCTACTCCCTATATCATTTGGTACTTTCCAGAACAATCTACTGCATGTGACTGAACCAATAGGGTTAACAGAGAATTTGACATTCCCTCTAGACTTCACCCTATTTTGAGCTAAGAACTGAAACAAAAACTTTTCTTAACGAGAAATATTGCCTTCATCCACTATTACTGTTTTGAAGGGCTTTGGAAATTAGCTTTTGCTGTGGACTTGATAATGTTTCTTAGTGAATTCAACCCAAAATTATAAGGTAAAAAAACACTTATGTGCAAAACTTATACTGCATTAAAGGCATTTCAATGGTAACTGACATTGTTTGAATCACAAGGCATGTCAAAGAGCTTTATTTCCTTTCTATGCTGTTCAAGTGAAAAGAAGCGGTGAGGTCTCAATTCTTACAGAAATTAGCAGTGGATATAATTTCTAAGCTCAAGGTACAGTTTTTTTCAACCATATTTGCATATTTCAATAATCATTTAACTGTATAGTTGGGAAGCTGCTACCTAATCTTCAGTTGGAAGATATTAACCTAAAAAACAATGACACCTAAAAGGAAAATATCAAGAGAAGCATCCAATAGAATTTGATAAATGTCTTTGGAGCAATGAGTGAGCTCAATTAAAGTCATAAACTCATGGACTGACATCGTATTTGGCAATGCCTATCTGTGTGAAAAGCCATTCTCTAAGATAAAATCTCATTGCAGATCAGCACTAACAGGTGAACACTTACAACAGTTCTAGGGAATAGGGAACACTAACTCTGAAGCCCAGTGAAGTAACGTGTCATCCCCCACCAAAAGGAGATTCCATCCTTTTCGTTACACCTGCATGGCAAAACTGCCTGAGATACTATATTTGGAATTCTGTCAATAAAAATTTTGTGAACATTTATTTTTCTCTTTTGTTATAAATACCTATGCAATAACCCCCATTTTGCCTGCTGGCCCACAAAACTTATAATATGCACTATCTGGCTGCTTTCTTTAAAAAGTTTGCCCATTTTCAACCTAGAATAAAACAGTTATGTTCTGGAAACATCACTTTGACTTCCTTAGAAAAATACTCTTGCTCAAGACACTGCACTTGGGTTGCAAGCAGATGCTGCAGCCTGGGACTTGTTTGTGCTTGTGGTGGGGACCACGCATCCATCATGTGCATCAACGTCCTCAGTTAGGCAGAGTTGCACTGCCTTCTGCCCCAGCATACATCCTGGGGGAACCTGGAAAAGACATTTACGAAGAACCAGGAGAGATGATTTACCTCTTTTTGGTTTCATATAAATGCCAGAAAAGTGACCATGAACTGAAATGCCCTTATAAAGGGTGACACAGGTGTCACGTACTGCTCTCTAACCTCTGACTTTGAAGAGGATAGTGGTGACCCTAATGCCATAGTCAAGGTCAGGCGAAGAAAAGGCAGGCTCTGGCAACGTTGCCTATGCCTTCAGAGCTCCAGGAGGGAGAGAAGGTACTCCACCCCATTCTGTCCTTTCCAAGCATGAGCACCCCCAGGCGGACCAAGTACTCCGGGCTCTGACGACACACGAGGCCAGGTCTTCGAGTAGACAGACATCCAGATGCAGCACACCTTCCAGAGGGGAGCACTCTCTGTGGCTTTCAAATGGTTTTTCTCCTTTTGTGCCACTACCTTTGATTTTACTGCTTTTCCTTGGAAGTCCATGCAGCTGTTACCAGAAAGGTTTTCCTTTGACTTGGGCCAATTAGGAGCCAGAATGGAGGTAGAGAGGGTGGCTTCTAGACATGGCTTTTATCTAAGACTTCAGCTAGACAGAGGGACAGCAGCAGCTCAAGGATCAAAGTGGATGCCAGGCAGTATCACATGGTGAAGAGTCACTTGGGGATGCAGGATCAGGCTTAGATAGTAAAAAAGGTGGCACACCTGCTGGACTAACATACCTGTCACAATCCATGGTGCAGGGTCCAGGGTGTCTCAGTTACAGCAGGTCTGGATATTCACAAGCCTTTTCTCACAAGTTGTCTCATCTGCACTCACAGTCACCCTTTCATCTAGGAACTGTGGGAAACAGGCATTTCCCCTCTTTCAGAAAAGGAGTTAAGTCAGAAGTTGAAAGTCCCTTAACATGGAAACCATCTTTACAAGTAACTATGAAGCATTTGGACTTGAAAGCAGTTTATTTGGGTAATGTGTTATAAATCCATTTTCACCGTTGACAGTGGGCTGAAGCCTACACAGTATTAGCCAGGTCCCAGGGAGCTACTCATCCGGCTGGGCATGGGATGGAAATCAACACTTGTTCTCCATCATGCTACAATTTTCCCATTTTATTTTTCTTCTGTTCCATGTAAACAAACAGATTTACTTTTCACCAAGTTATTTCAAATTACTCATGCAAATGTGCACGTCTTTGTATCTGCAAGGCAATGGGGAATGTGGAACATGTTTGATGAAGGGGTGAACCAAGAGCTTCCAGAAGCCTGAATCCCTGTGGAGCTTCAATGGCTAGGGCAGTCTGCTGTGTGTCTCCTTTGGGGTGAGTTTACAAGATTAGGCACGTCTAGAAAGTGCTTATCGCAGGTCCTGATTACAATATTTCCAATAATTCCTAATCATGTTGCATGCCTTTTTGACACTTCAAAACTACTGCTACTACCCTATTTAACACATCGGGACCTGGAGGGTCCGAGGAACACGAAGGTGCTGGCAATGGAGGCAGATGTGGCAGGCTTGAAGGCAAGGCCACCTTCCCAGGTAGTCTACCTACCACATCACAAGGACCTGGTGAGAAGCAGGATGGGGCAGAGCTGGCACTATCTGTCCACACCGTGATATATTAAATAGTTGTTAGAAGTCATTTTTACTAAGTATCTCTGCTAAGCCAGAAAAATACTAATTATATTAAATGACAAAAGTGGGATAGGAGATTTTGCATATTTTTATGTTTGTGCATCTTCACTGCTTAGAAAAAGTAATCAAAAATTTATTAAGAATACTGAGAGATGGGAATGAGATACACCCAACACAGTCATCGTTATCTTTCAGTAATGGAATTACAGGTGGTTTCATTTTCTTTCCTGAATTACTCTGCATTTTCTAAGTTTTCTACAGCGAGCATGTACTTCAACCATAGGTTTGTTTACACACAACACTGACCAATCCTTTAAGTCAGTGCTGACCTATTGCATTCAGAACAGACCAGGTGGACAAGAGGGAGGAATGGGATTCCCTGGGCTGAAGACCTGCAGTTGCTTAATGGAAGGGCTTGGGGAGAATTTGGCAAAATCAATTAGTAAGCAAACAAAGAGAATATTTGTGAGGACATCTGTGAATTTTAAGAGGAAAAAAGCACCCTATAAGCGCCCAGGAAGGACAACGAATCACCAAAAGAACAGAAGTCACCAAAGCTGGACTCTGTGTCTGTTCTCACTGCAGGGTGAGGCCTGGAGTTCTTGGCCTCCGTCTCACCCTCCTGAGCAGCACTGCGCGGTTTCTGTAACTTTTCAAGTAACCAGGAGTAATAGCTACATGAAACCACCTAGCTGGTAAACAAACACTGTGCCCGCCTTCTAGAGCTGATCTGCTTAAAGGGCAAAGACTTGAGGGAAAGCACTCCTTTCAGAGCTCGAATGTGGCCAACCCCTTGTAATAACTATTCCTTAAACATTTCAAGTCAGATTTCATAATCCCAGAAATAAGTTCCATGCCTGCTTAAATCAGAGTAAACTATAAGAATTATCTCTTGAAATGCTTCTGCAACAAACGAGTAACACCCCAGTTTTCTGCCAGCAACAAAATAGGTCATTCACTGAGCAAATGAGTTAATTCTCAAAATAAAAGAAACTGGACATCACCTCCCAGGACAATGAAACACTGGACCCCCAAATTTGGGAAACAAGGAAACATCTAATTTGATGATTTGGGAGTAATTTGGGTAATAGCAGATGCAATCATTTGCTATTTTTAAATTTTTACAACTGAAAATAATTTTAATAAATGATTATGCCTTTTAACTCAACAATTTGAGGTCATTGAAATGTACACCACTTCCTAGATTTGGATCAGTTCCTTTTTCTCATCTTTCCTTCTGTAAAAAACTCTTTTGCAATGATGATCAAATTACACAATTCCCAATAACGCTACATAGGTAAATAAGTACTTTGCATGAAAATGGCAAGGTTAGGATCTCAATGGATATTTCACTGTCATTCTATACTTTTGCATAAAAGCGTATCTTTACATCCCCAATAATGTGTACAGTGTCGGGTACACGAATCAATCCTCAGTAAATGTTTTCTGGATGAATACATAAAGATGCCCAGGTTTCCCCCCACCTTTAAGCAAATACCCCTTCCATCGACTGTGAGAACCCCCTCCATCTGGCTTCAGTCCTCCCCAACTCTCTCAAGAAGCTAAAACTCACCTAGGGCAGAGCCTGGCCACCCTCCTCAGAGTTCAGCACTTGGGCCCTCACAGACATTTGCCAAACTGTTAAGTTGCCACCACTTGGTCCTGGTCAGAGTCTCTCTTTGGAAAACACCACCTGGTTCATGCTTCTCCTGCCACCAGCCTGATTCCAGCTTCATTCTTACAGTCTCCTCTCTTATTCAGGCCTGTAACACCTGCATCGTCCCATATAAACGAAGGACTCCATCAACTGTTTCCCAGTTCGGCTGTATGGTTTGTAACAAGTACTAAATGCAGCTGGTGCTTCTGTTCTCTTCCAAGTGCTCATCGACTTAGGTCAGATGACTGTTTAATAAATTAGTTGCTTGGGTAGAATGGAAAATGTTTATCTTTTCTATTTGGAAATCTTCAATGTCCCCAAACTGGACAGGCAATGTGTACAGTAACATGTACGACTTAAAAAATAAAAACAACCCAGCAGTTTAAAAACTGCAACTGACTGGGCAAATCCTCGAGGGAAGAGTTTCTAAAGGCACTTATCTAGGCGCCAGGGGGTGTAGTCCCTGCAGTCTGTAGTCCAGTGGCCTTGCGTGAAACTCCGCAAGTGACTCTGGCCCTTTGGAAGGCTGCGTTTGTTCTTTCACTAGAGTGAGCCTAGAAAGGCTTTAACATCATGCCTTAAGTTCAAAATCTTCTGTTCCAGGCTTTCAAGCAAAACTCTGTAAAGTGTTCTCTTCATTTCCAATGCCATTTCTTCAAAAGTTCTTCATTGGCACTCGAAGCTGGCAACAGTGTGCGTGAAAGATACACAGAGTATGGAGGTGGATGGGTCCACTTGTGCGGCAATCTAAAACGGTATTATTTATTGCGTATTAAGCATTGAGATTTGCCAAATCCTTGAAAGCATTTAATGGAGCTGCCTTTAATGCCAATCCCATGGGCTGGTATCGGCATTGTGCCTGGTTCACAGATAGGGAAACATGATGGAGAGAAGCTTAGTAACTTATCTCAAGTCCCAAGTGATGGGGGTTAGGTAACACCTGGCAATGCAACTCCACAGTTTGCTTTTAGCCACGAGAGAAACAGATAGATGGATAGGCACAGGTTCTGGTATATGTATGAGTAAGTGTATACAGGCATGAGAGAGCTACTGATATTCAAATTGCAGCCACAAATTTGGTGATGCTGAACCACGTTGCCAAAAAATCCAGCATAATGACGGAAACTTTGCTTAATGAAATATTCTTGGAGTGTCAGGGGCATCGGTCTCAGAAATACTTTGTTGAACATGGACTCTGCTTACTTAAAGTGCCTGCATAAAAGCAGGTGAGGACCCATTGAACCAGGCAGGACTCCTGTGTCCTATTAATCATACCAAAGAGAGGCTCATAGACAAACGCACACAAGTGCAAGTATGCTTACTTCTTTCTAACCCTGTAAGCAGCGGGTGTGGTAAGGTGGGACCCAAAATCAGAGAGGTTCAGTATATAACCGAACCCTATGTTCAGTATATAACCCCAAGTTCACAGAATAATTGAGCCCAGCTCTCTTGATGCAGAGAGCTTTCTTTTTAACTATACAGCCTTCTGAAGTCTGAATCAAAAATTTTAAATTTTTATTTCCAGCCTTTATTCAGCCATTTGGTTTAACTGTAAAAACCAAAGCCTAAGACCTGGAGAGAGCCCAACTTATCAGAAGAACCTGAAAATCATAGACACAGCCACTGAAAAATTATTCTCAAGCCCTGGCTGGTGTGGCTCAGTGCCGGCCTGAGAACCAAAGGGTCGCCAGTTCGATTCCCAACCTAGAGCCCATGCCTGGGGTCCAGTCCTCAGCTGGAGGCAGACGGGCATGCGACAGGCAAGAATACATCGATGTTTCTCTCCCTCTCTTCCCCTCTCTAAAAGTAAATAAATAAAATACTTAACAAAACAAAATGCTTCTCAAAAGCCAAACAATTGGGAGTCATCTTTAAGATTTTATCAGTGTTTAAAGTCATTGCTTGGAAAGCCACTCCTGGTCATTGGCACTATACATAATGTGGAGGTGAAAGTCTTAAAAATGACCAATTTCTGCCCATGAATATTGTACAGGGGCATTCACAAAGTTCTTTCAGAAAAGCAGTTTTCCAAGTGATCTCCTAGCCAAGAGAAAACAACCCTGCTGACAAGAACATCAAAAGGAAAAGGCAGAAAAGGAATCAGACACATATTGTGTATGAGTTTTACCTTTGGCCAGACACTCTAGTCTTGAACAAAGTCCAGTATTATTGTATACCTAATACTTTCTAGGCTGAAACTTCTCTCTGCCCTATTTTTCCCGACTAATTATTTCTAAGCTAATTCCGGGGGCGAGGGGGGGGGGGGAGGCAGGATGTGTAGGGAGAGGACAACAGGGAATGAGGAATGGGGATTCCCAAAGGAGAGGATTCCAGGAACGCATCAGAAGGGAGAGGGTGCCTGGGGTGCGGGTGGGGCAGGGAAGAGCGCACAGTAGAGGCGCCGAGGATGAATGGGTGGGGAGAGGCTAGCAAGGAGGGAGGGAACTCTCATAGCGGCAGAGGCGCAGGGAAAAAGCAGCAAGCCGAGGGGACGCAAGCAAAGGGAGCCGGGCCGGGGGCTCAGAGAGGGGCGCGGAGCCGAGGCCCGTTACCGTTGCACGTAGTGGACGATGAACATAGCCAGGAGGATGCGGTTGGGCCACCGGCGTAGGCGCTCGGCAGGTGTGCCAGCGCACAAGAAAAACGGCACGGCCAACGAGGGCAGCTCCTGCAACGCCCAGGCGGTGGGCGCTGTCAGGTGCCAGCCTGAGTGCTGCGACGCGTAGCGCCCATAAGGCGAGCCCACCAGCTTGAGCAGCACGAAGGTCAGGATGCCTAGGGCGCACTCCAAGTAGGAGAGCGCGTCCAGCAGGGACTGCTCCACCAGCTCCATTGCGGAGGACCGCAGGCACGCCCCATCGCCCTATTGCCTTGGCGTGGCATATATAGGGCAGAGGTGAGAGGGAGCGAGGCGCGGTTCCCAGAGTCAGGCTAGAGCAGCCGGAGCCCCAACCCTGATGCGTTATTTTGGAGCAGTTCCGAGGCAGCACGTACGCCTCTCAGACGAGTTTGGCCAGTCACTAGCGTCCGCGTTTTACGCCGGTGTCGCGGCGGAAGGCGGGTCTGCAATTCTTTCGCTCCACCCACGCAGCGGAACCCCACCCCCGAGCCTGCCGCGCCCTCCCCATTCTGCGCGTGCGCGATCGCAGGTTGTCCTCGGAGGTGCCTGAAGCCGCGTGGGAAACCCGGACAGTCCACGCGGAGACGCCTCTGCGGCTGCTTTCTGTTGCCACTTGTCCACTCAGGTTGTCAGCGGGTCCTGTTGGTCGTTGTTTTCTAGGAGTACCGGTCGCGATGCTTTTGACTTACCTCTTGCAGGTCCTTACAGGCCCGGGAGAGGCAGAGGCGCGGACCTACGGGGGCCTCGAGCGGCAGCACGGAAGTGTGCGCGGCGGGAGGTGGCGGGTCGGTGGTTGCGGGCGGTGTGTGGTACCGCGTGGACCATGGGGCGGCGGGCGCGGGGCCGGCGGCTCCAGCAGCAGCAACAGCGGCGGCTCGAGGACTCGGAGGACGGAGGCGAGGGCTGCGGGAAGCGTAATGATACGGTAGGAGCTGGAGTGAGGGCGTGCCGGCTCCCCGAGAGGGACTCCGGGACCCCAAGACTTGCGGGGAGGCGAGAGGCAGCTCCTTGAGTCCTGAGTAGATTTCTTCTTTTGTTTCTCAGGGCTGGGAAGGCGGGTATCCCGAGATCGTCAAGGAAAACAAGCTCTTTGAGCACTACTACCAGGAGCTCAAGATTGTACCGGAGGGCGAGTGGGACCAATTCATGGAAGCGCTCAGGGAGCCCCTCCCGGCCACTTTAAGAATTACTGGTTACAAAAGGTAAGAGGCCTTGCATATATTTTCTCTAGAGTTGAGAGTAACGGGGTGTTTTTTGCCTGAGAGGTGTTACAGTGCTAGAGAACCGCTGCAGGTCAGCGATGTGCATCCTAGAGCTTGGAAATATACAGGAAGGAGCACAGGGTCCAGTGGAATAGGTCAGTGGGAAGCTAAAATAAATGAAAATGCAGTCTGAGAAAAGGTGGGTGGGTCCTTGAGGACGACTACCTTCGGAACACATGGAAATTTGTGACTTTGCCGAGTTTGGGTAAAGTTTCTGGTTCTCTCTTTTTGTGCATTTGTAGTTATGTTTTTCCAAGATGAGTTGCAAGTAAAAATGGGACTGTAGGAATATTTAGAAGGGAAGGGATGCAGTAATATTGCATTAGTTTATCATTCTTTAGGGATTAAACAGGATTGTTTAAGCTTTGAAAAAAGAGTGAAAAGGCAGTGATTAAAGAATGTTTTCTCTCCATATAAATATGGTTTTAGTTTTAAATCACTTAAAATCTTAAATTTGCAAAAAGATAAGCTATTAGTAGCTTTTCAGGTTGTTTTGAAACTTTCTTATTTTTTTCTAATAGCCATGCAAAAGAAATTTTACATTGCTTAAAGAACAAGTATTTCAAGGAATTGGAGAACCTGGAGGTGGATGGTCAGAAAGTTGAAGTTCCACAACCGCTGAGTTGGTAGGTACAAGGCATCATGTTGTTGGATGCATCTTTGGGATTTTAATTTTTTGTCACTTGAATGTACCCCTTAGTAATGCATCTGTTATTAGCACAAAAGAACCTGAACGTACTTCTGAGACATCTTCATGTTTTTTACCCAATGATTACTTTACACTGGGGTGCAAGTTTTCATGGATGATTTGCAGCTCTCTGTGCCTGAGTCATTGAGTTCAATTAATGTTTCCCAGTCAGTTCAACCCCTTTGCTTCCTTGACGTTACCACTTCTACCATTTCCGTTTAAGCCCTCCGTTTTCTCATGTCAAAACTTGCTGAGTGGCTTCCCTACTTTCAGAAAAATGACTTAACCTGGCAAATGTGCAACAGACTGCTCCAGCTGATTTTGTCTTCACTGTCTCTGGTGCCCCAGCACACTCCTGCCCTACTTGCTAAGCACCCCCCCCCCTTTTTTTTTTACCTGTTCTGTAGGTTACTTGTGTCATGGCCCAGTTCAATTCTTAGTTGTCTAAAGGTGATCCTTTATGTCAACAACCTAATTTTCAGTCTTGTCTTGTAAATGCCTTGAGTACTCAAGCACAGACCATAGAGCCAAACCCTGGGGAGTCATTAAAATAAATTGTTAAAGTTCTACATTTTAGACTATCAACTTTGAGGCACGTAAAATTCTCACAAACCTAAAAAAGATTTATATGGTTGCTCTAAAAAGGTGAACTTAACTGACATTACCTGACAATGTTTGGGGGTTTTGACTATTCAAGTGAATGATGTTATTTTTCCTTTTAAGATACCCTCCAGGGTCAGGTTTTCAAATAATGATGAGCTGTAGATACGCTTGCTTTTCTTTCTTTCATTGCCATTTGGAGTTTCAGTGTCCACATCACAGATGTGCACAGCATATACATTTTGAATGAATGATGAATGGCCACTGTTAAAGTCAGTATACAGCTGAGGTTGATTGGAGAATAAAAGTGAATCACTGTCCAATAATAGCCAGCTATTCTCTTTACATTATTGTTTGCTTTACTTTTCTGAACACAGCAGCCAAAGTGTGTGAACAGCATATTGTATAAGATTTGAATTCCTAATACTTAGTTTTTTTCATTGCTAGTGATAACTGCATGACAGTTTCACTGTATATTTATTTAATCAAATTCACTGGTCAAGTGTGGGATATCATACATCTCTCAGCAAGTAAAGCAGAAACATACCAAGATTTCTGATGGTTTTCTGTATTGCTTGTAATGCAGAAATAGATAATCTTCCTAACCTTTTGGTACATAGTGGAATAAAATTTACCTTAGTTTATGGGAACCCTGCTTTCTAGAAGGAATTTTAAATATAGGACTTATATCGTGTGGATTTCATTTTTTTTTCTTTTCATAGTCTCAGGACTATAAGAAATTTTTCTAAAGAGTTTCTATGAAAGTCATTTTGACAGTTGTAGAGAACACATCTATTATCATTCTTTTTGTTCTTTTTAACGTGTGGATTGAAGATGATTTTTCCATGGATATTGTATATACTTATATATTTTTTCCCCTTAAGAGTTTTCGAGGTGTAAAGGTGACAGTGGTGCTTTAAATTTACCCTCAAAATCAAAACAGACTTTTAGGAGGATTTTAGAGTCTCGTGAACTGAATTTGAATTGTGTAACTAAAAATTAAATATAGTTCTTTGCAACTCCTTTGTTGTTAAAATCTAAGACTTTAATAAATATTTGTTGGCTCAAAAAAGTTGTTTCTAAAGCTGTATTGGAAACATTTTTTTTTTTTTACTTAACAGCCTGTTTTTGTATTTAATTATTTGAACATTTTAAAATATACTCTTTTATAAGATTAACAGCTTTCATAATCACAATTAGAGTAGAATGTTTGTCTTGTTATAATAAATTTACATTTTTACCTATTAGAAATTCAATCTATAAGGCACACAAGGAAGTAATTTGCTCGTTGTGTGTAAACTGCTTATTTATATTTGAAAATAAGCAGTGATGTGCGGAATTCAAATTCGAGGTGTTGGTGATTTGGTACTGTGGTAACACATCTGTCATTGATCACAGATATTTCAGCCTTGCCAGAGGTTATACAGAAGTAACATTTAGATATTCAACTTGGTGAAGGTTGCAAGGGGGTAGCAGATCTTGTGGAATAGTACACAGCTAAAGCCAACTTTGAATGTCTCCCTACCACTTCACCTCTAATGAGACCAAAGGGAATATTTAAAATTAAAGTCTTTTTTAAAAATTGCCTGATAAGTATGATTGTATTTTGATTTTATATTTTTGAAGCAGGTTGAGTGTTAAACAAGGAAACAGGCGTAGAACCAAAGTGCTGGGGGCATGTGGAGGGTGGCTGTGAACAGATTTAGCCAGTTTAACTTTTAATTCTTTCTTTGGTAGAGAGAACTCTTAGTGTCTTAATGCCTGAGGTGGTTTCTGTCAAATAATCAGTGTTTCAAAGTAGTCAAATGTATTCTTTTTTCAGACTTTCTGGTTTCATCTTCATGGCTGTTACCTGAGCTGTATTTGACGCATGGAAACGTTGTGACCTTGCATTGTTAAGTCGAGCTCATTATTACACCAAAGACTTAATAAAAGTACTCAGATGGAAATAAGGTTTTATCACTGAGTGCCATGTCATGGTTAGGATGGCACTGGGTGAATTGAACACGGCACAGTGTGTCATCAGTGTTCTGACTTACGCAATTGGTCATCACTGGGCAGGTGCAAGCTGAGTTAAAAAATAACAATTCCTGATCAGTGGCGTTATCATTTGTAGAAAGTTCAAATATACGTATTTATGGAGATGTTTCGTTTTTAGCTCTGAGTAAATAACAAGCTAGGAGTTCAAATTAGTGCATTGGTAATTTCCAAGGTATTTTTGATAGGTAAAACATTTCAGTACATTATTGGACTGGCTTGTGTTAGAAATAGGGGAAAATATAGTAACAAAATTGTAATAAATTGTTTGCCAAACATTTTGATACCTATCCTACTACATTATTTTGATTTGTGTGATATGCACTTCTTTAAATTTAAGAAATTTGTTACGTCTTTTTTCTGATGACTTATAAACTGTTAAAGTTAGCATACATGGTGAAGAGCAGAGAACTCTCCACTTTTCATCAGATCTTGAACATTTCTTGTCATGGTTTTACTGTGCTGTCACATGCATGTGTCTCCTGTGACCACTGAGGCTCTCCAGTTTCTGCCTGGTCCATGATCCAGTTAGAAACATGTTCCTGTGTCCTGGGGAACATCATGCAGTGTTGGCTGACTGGTGGAGAGGATTTTGGATGAACAAGCAAAAAAAATTGAGTGTTTCATTGGCTGTATGATCTGGATCAAGAAGTAGTTCAGGAAGAGTGCTTTAATGTATACAATCCATAAATGTTTTGCTTTCTTTTTGGTCAGGTATCCTGAAGAACTTGCCTGGCACACAAATTTGAGCCGAAAAATCTTGAGAAAGTCTCCACAATTGGAAAAGTTTCACCAGTTTCTGGTTAGCGAAACAGAATCTGTGAGTAGAGTTCTTTAGACAAATTTATCTAGAGGATAAATTTAAGACAGGTTTCCTTAAAGCTTTAAATACGCATTAGTGTCATAGTTATATTTTTAACCATGCTTGTCACTGAGAGCAATCAAGTAGGTAACGCATGTAAGAAAGACACGTTTAACTGTATATTCCACCTGTAATTTGTGATTATATAGCTATTATCTTGTTCGGTTGTACTAACCATGAACTTTAATAGTGATGTTATCACAGTTGTCAGTTTGATTGTGTCTTGCTACTCCTGGGTCGGGCGGCTGTGGGACTGAGGTGCCCGTGGCATTCTGCCCGACAGCATGGCATTCGGGAGACGGCCACTCGGTTCACTCTCCCCTCTCTTAGGTGCATGTGCCCGGTGCTCGTACCGAGAAAGTCTCATGTTCTTATGGCTGTGTTACTTATTTTACTAAAACTGAGACTTTTAAAGTCAGTTTTTATCATTTCTGTTTTTTCTTGTTCCTGTCTATACTCCCACCTTTGCCATAACAAATGTATATACATAACAACAGCAACCAAAAAAACAACCTTAAATAGGACAGCTTTGGTTCTTCTAGAATGACACTATCTTCCCCCTCTTGGTTTCTGTGCCATCCCAGATTCCTGATTACAGAGAACATTTATCATTGAACTTTCTACCTTTAGCCTCAAACTTTTCCTAACAAAATAGCTATTTTTCTCACACAATACATGATTGAATAAATGCTCATAAACGTTGAATATTGTAAGTTTTGCTGTTCCTTTTTTATTCTTCTGGAATTCTTAACAGTCTCACATTTTCAATCAGAAGTTCTCCCTTCCTATTTTCCAGTCTAGCCAAGGAAACATCTGTGTGTCAGCAGATGATGTTATTTCTTTTTCCCCTTCTGTATTCTCTCAACAGAGTTAACATGGTTTTCATGTTTTTTTCCCCTGAAGCCACAACCAATTTAGAAAAACCTTTCACCTCACCCAGTTCTAACCTTGCCTTGTCTCACAGCTATTTCCTGCCATTGTGGCTTGGTGCTCATTTAGGTAACCTGGCAAACTGGGCTCCTGTTTGCCTGGCTTTCCACCCCACCCCCTATTATTAGGAATATACAGAACTGAATGCTGCCTCATTTATGATTCTGTACTTGGGCCTGTACTAAGAAGGGTTCTCTGACTCAACTTCCATTGAGAAGCAAGGTCAGGTAATGAAGATCAATGAACTGCCAAAGAGCAAGTTACAACTTGTTACAAGCGGAGTGTTTGTGGGGAATGGAGGGATAACAGGTGGATAGGTTGTAAAGAGCCAGATTTTAGCAGCTTAGAAAGGTGGAGGTTATGGGAGTTTAATGTTGATAGCGTGTATTATAGGGAAACAGTCCAGTTTTTGATCAGAAGTCAGCAGGATGAGATACTCTCTGGATTATTAAAGCTGGCTATCAAACCTCTTTAGGATGTGTTTAGGAAACAAGACTAATTGCTAGGATGTCTATAGTCAAGGTCCACTCTAATTAGAGTTTCCCACTCTAATGCTTTAATTGAAAATTAGGATGAAAACAGAAGGCAGGCTTATCAGAATCACAAAGCCTGGACTTAGTATGCCTAGTGAGTTGGTCAAGATTTAGTCTTCACAGACTCGTTGCTGGCCTGAAACCCGTAAGATGAAAATTAGCAGGTATGAACGTACAAGTCTGTGTTTAGATTCTGACAGGCAAATGCATAAGGTGAGTGATAGTTGTTCAAGTAGAAAAGACCCTTGTTGTAATGGGGCCGAAGCCTCCTGGTAGCCAGCCCCCTCCTGTGTAAGCATTCATTCTTCTGGCTGTTAAGATAGAGTTGTGATTGAGGCAAGTGCTGGAATTCATCAGGAAACTTGTTTGAATCTGAACAGCTGTACATCTTAACAGATGCCCTGGCCCACTAGTGAAGATCTTGAGGACAATTTATTGAGGAATTTTAGATAGTTTATCTTAGAAAAGGAAAGAGAGGAGCAGTGGTTGATGTGTGCATCTTTGTTAGAGGCAGTTCTCAGGAATAGAAAGCAGACATGGGCTGTACCTGAAAACGGGAACTGAGAAATAGAAGTTACAGTTTTAGCCGAGAGGGAAAAGCTTACTAACTGTGAGTTTGTCCTGCGCTCCCTTTGATTGCTCCTGTTGCTGAAGGTATTTAAGTGGCATTGTCTGCCTTTGAGACATGCTCATCCAGCTTCTGGATGTTCTGAGGGTGGGGAGTAGGGGCTGTGTCAGCTTACAACCCCTTTTATGAAATTTTAAAATTCAGTGTTTTTCTAACAGTGGGTTTTGGTGTGAATGTTCATCCTCACTTAGCCTTCAAGTAGCAGCCATTTATCCAGTAGTATGAACATCTATCCTATAATGTTTGGGTGAGCCAACTCTTATTCTGTGTATGATTGATTATATGATATTTTTCTGTTGCATTTGAAATTTTCTGCCTTTTGAATGTTATCCTTGACATTTTTTAAATTTTATTTTCCAAGGGAAATATCAGTCGGCAAGAAGCTGTCAGCATGATTCCACCATTGCTGCTTAATGCTCAGCCTCACCATAAGGTATTGCATGTTACACAGAACGCTGTGGGGGGCCGGGCGCTGCCTGTGTGTGTGGTGCGCTGTTTTGTTGGGACCTTCTTTCCTTAATATAGTGAGTTTTTGTTTTCTGTCACTTTGGATAAAGTAGGGAGGGATGTATTTCCCTTTAGGTTCTTTTTTGCATCTTTGTCCTATTTTCATAAATCACTTAACTATTTTCTTTGCTTTTAAAGTTTGTTTCTTAATTTATTTACTTACTATGCAGATTATCTTCAGTGGTCTCAATTGACTAAATCAGACTGAAAATTATAGTGAACATGCACTGAGAAGTGGTTATATGCCAAGTGTTGTTCTGCATTGTTTTCATGAATTAATTCATTTTATTGTCCACACATCTCTGGGGGAGCAGATGTTGCCACTGTCCTCAGATGAGGAAAGGAGACCAAGGAAAAGTTGAAGTAACTGGCCCAAAGTCGCAGGACTAGTCGGTCGTTGGCCAAGCTGAGATTCGATTCCAGGAAGCTCTCTCTTTAGCAGAGTGTTACAGTGCTGTTGCATTTGGTATCTTTACTCATTCATCCCTAAATGTATTGCCCTACTGGCTTCTAGTGCCATCTGTTCCTGTTCCCTATGGAGAGAGTATCTTTATCACTGTGATTTGGGGGCATTCTATATTATGAGCTCCCTCTCAGTTAAATACATCTAGATTCATTCTGTAAGAAAATATATTTAGGTCTTCGAATAGAAATCAAAATACTAGAAGGACTTGAACTTTTAAATTAAATGTATGTAGATTGTTTGATTTCTTAAGGGTCTCAAACATTTTCTTGCTTTTTAATAGATTTTAGATATGTGTGCAGCACCTGGATCAAAGACCACACAATTAATTGAAATGCTGCATGCCGACATGAATGTCCCTTTTCCAGGTATGCTTTGGACTGGGGGTTTGGAGGTAGAAATGCTACTTCGGTGGGTCGTAGACAGGAAAAGATTAGAACGTTACCTGAAGCCTCCCTGAAAGGAGAATAGGACATTTCACACCACCATCATTGATTAGTTTTCCAACCAGCCTTTAGTTTGGAATTATGTTAAGAGCTACTGTCCAACTACCCAGGTTCGTATCCCTCCACCATATTCATAAGTGAATTAGGTGACGTTACTAGTCATCACGTATGAAACGAGCCATCAGTCCTGAACTGGAGGATGTGGTATGAGATTGCAGAGTCCTCAGAAAATGGAAGCTATTACAGTATCACTGATGCTCCTTTGTAGGGGTTTATAAAGATAATGAAAAAACTATTCATAGTGTTCGTTGGTTTTACTACTTTTACGTACCTTTATCTCCTTTACTTCCTTTGAGAGAGAGAGATATTGATCATAAAATGTCACTGGGCATATTTACCATTTTGCTGGAGATGAGAGAGGAAGCAGAGGGCGAGCAGGTGGCACCCAGGACAGCTTCCCCCAGGTTGGTAGCTGTGGTTCGGCTCAGAGCCTCCCCGGGAGCATTCAGGAGCATTCGACCCCCCCCCCCCCAGGAGTCCGATTCACGGAGCCTAGGGTGGTGCTCCAGCACAAGCGCAGCGTTTTAGGTATTCGTCAGGTGATCTCATTTTTCTGCACCTTTCTCTCTGCCTTCGTCCTCCTCTTTTAGTTAATAGTTACTAATAGGAAAGATGTTTTTGGCATAATAATTGATACAAAGTGAATAATTGGTGAACAAATGAATCCTGAAGTTTCAGAATTTTTAGTGACCATGAAATCATGCTGAGCCACTGGGTTTCTTTCTTTCTTTTTTTTTTTTTTTGGACCACTTATGTAGTCCTGGCCAGTCTTACACCAGAAGTTTGGTGGAGCCTCACTTCTCACATGCCAACCTACAGGTCACGTGTTTCAGGAGTTTACTTGTGCTGCATGTCACCCCACACTACAATTTTATGTTCCCAGAGGGATTCGTCATCGCGAATGACGTGGACAACAAGCGCTGCTACCTGCTTGTTCATCAGGCCAAAAGGCTGAGCAGTCCCTGCATCATGGTGGTCAACCACGATGCATCCAGCATACCAAGACTCATGATAGATGTGAACGGAAGGAAAGAGGTTCTCTTCTACGATCGTATCTTATGTGATGTCCCTTGCAGGTATTTATATTATCATGAGGCCAGAAAGCCCAGAATCCACTAAGGAAATAAATGACATACAGACTAAAATGAAGGTGCACATGAACACACAATGGTACTTGTGATTCTTGTGTAAACTGATGTGAACAGAGACATTGTGACCTAAGGTGGAAGACAGGCACAGAATTTTAGTGGTACGACAGACTGTGCATGTGGAACACATAAAGGCGTGGTTTTGCTAGTCTAAAAAGAGATAAAGAAAATAGCTGCGAGGAAAGAAGCATCATAAACTCACACATTTCAAGATGTGATCACTTGGCATGATTTGCTCATCCAAGTGTTTTATGTTTGTACTTCAGTGAGTATGTAAAACAGTCATCAAATAATTACATCAGGTTTTCATTTTGAGTCTTACACTGTTTAGCACAGTGTAGGAGTTCAGGCTTAGAGAAATTCATTTTAGAGTTTACCTTTAAGAGAATTTCATGACACAACTGAATGAGTTTTTCCACAAAGATATGAATCAAACTAAAGATGGTGGTTAAGTTCCTGGAGGCAGTGACATAGGTAATGGTCACAGGGTTTATGTAATACCTTTTAAACACATGAATTAGGTGAGACTAGAATACAAAAACTTCCACAGAATCTTGTTAGCACTGAACAGTGCTTAACTGTGATACATCCATATTAAATTCATCGTGTTTAAACAGGTGGCACATTTACCGCTAGGAGCAGAACTCAGTTTGTAGCCAGTAGCACTGAATATGGCTGAGTTTTTAAATACCTGGAAAAATTCCCTTTTAAAGTAAAATTTAAAATCGATCATGAAGTGCATTCTTTTATGTCTGGGTTACAATTTTCTATTTTTTCCTGTGGATCAGATGTTTTCCTACCCTTGATCTTTTGATCGGAAGTGTAACTTGTTTCTTATTTCAGTATTGTGAGAATGAAGTGACCTTGTGAGCACTAAGTTGTAAGCTGAAAAAAAAATTTGTAAAATTATGGTGGAATTTTAAGCTACCACCGTACAAGTGAGGGACGTCATTTGATAGCCATTATATATCATAGGGCATTTCCATCCTGCAGACCCTGCATCTCAAGGACATGTGATGAGACCAAAGAAGAATTAAACTTTACAGAGAAAGCGACAGATGCAGGAGTTAATGCAGAAAAACTGGGTGGATAACATTAGACATGGACAGAAAAATTAATGAATCAAGTCTGTGTTATAAAATTTGTGAAATTTTCATTGAATAAATTAGGGAATTAAAAATGTTTAATTGATACGTGGAAAAATCTTGATAAAGAAATTAAGCTAATTTGCTGTGGAAAGTCCTTTATGAGTGTAAGTTTACATATTCATGTAATTCTGATGAAAATACCATTCTTGATTCACCGAGTTTCTAAGTAACAAGACCAAAATATGTTATGTGTATTCCTGCTTCGGTCCTAGGACTGAAAATAAGTTTTGCTAGTATGTCTGTTAAATGGAAGCAAATTATTGTCTCTGTAAGTGTTGAAAGAGGTTTGTATTTTCTTACTGAATTGAAATTTGAAGTACAATTAAAGAGCTTAATGTACTAGAGTATCCCCAAAACAAATAGGAAGGTGATTGTAATTTGAAAGCATTTAGGTTGTTTTCTAGTTGGTATGTACGATAATAATAATAACAATAGCTGTTTTATGATTTAGCTCGAATGTGACATATTTGTTAAACTCTGATTCTACCTGTAGAGAGTTTTAAGTTTTTAAATATCTGTCTTTTCAGTGGAGATGGCACTATGAGAAAAAACATTGATGTTTGGAAAAAGTGGACCACCCTAAATAGCTTGCAGCTGCATGGGTGAGTAAAACTTTGTAGCTGACAACACTGTTTGACAAGTAGATTGGTCAGGATTTATTGTTGAATCACCTAACTAGGTGCCCAGGTCTTTGACCGACTCTTAAGTAAGCATCAGTGAGGGCCACCTTCATTGGGAGCTTGCTCAAGCGTCAGATGTAGTTGCTTTTAAAACTGAAGATTGTACACATACTAGATACATATTGATTTAAAATGCCTTTTGTAAGAATTTCCTGTCACTTCAAACATTTTCTTATGAAATGACCATTTACCTTACTGTCTTACCTGTCTTTTTCCTGTTTTGTTTTTTTCTGTTGAATTATTTTGTTCAGTATTTTGATCTCAGAAATATTTTTTTACTGTCTTTTAAAAATTTTTTGAGAAATCTTGAAAAAGAATCTAATACCTCAAAGATAACTTTTGTCATGTCTAGTGTATTATAGTAGTTTTTGGTGCCTATGGATTTCTTAAGTACCTGTTTTATACAGGTTTGATTGTATGATCTGTAGAACTTTGTATTTTTTTATTTTAAAGTAAAATTATATATTCTTAAAAGAGCAATGCATGATTACATGTAAGCGTATTAATGAGTACATTAATACGCTTACATTAATAACTTCACGAGATTAATAATAACTTCACGAGATTTAACTTCTCTGTTAAATACCAGTTTTTGTGAAACAGGCATTAAGATTGGAATATATTAAGGGATACAAGATGTTCATGGAAAGAAAAATCAAGTATTTGCATAAGTATGGAGGCTTTTTAATAGTGAAATTTGATGTTGAATTCAGTTGTTAATCAGCTTATGCTTTCTTGATGAGATGCTGGGAAAGGTACACAGAACATCCAAACCGGTTTTATTTAATTAGGTGCTTTTTTATTTACATGACACATCTTTGTAGGTTTATCCTAACTTCATGTAGAACCGTAAGGGTTTTTTGGTTTTTTGTTTTTACAGGAATTATGTATTTTACTTAGAGTCATTTAAGTCTGTCCTAAAAAGTTGTAATAAATCTGTGACCTAGTGGGTGCTTCTAAAGTGTGTGCCGTCTGTCCGTGTACGGTCTCTGACTGAGTATTTCCAACCCTTAGCTTACAGCTGCGGATTGCTACCCGGGGTGCTGAGCAGCTAATGGAGGGCGGTAGGATGGTGTATTCTACATGTTCACTGAACCCCATTGAAGATGAAGCAGTCATAGCATCTTTACTGGAAAAGAGTGAAGGTAAGCATGCTGGATTAGTCTTTTAATAAAAGTATGTACTTCTCAAAAACTTCATTGCTATAGTGCAGTGATTTTCAACTGTTGTGCGCAACTAATTTGGTCAGGGGCACTGACCCTTTTTCCCTTAGATTGTCCAAAAAAATTAAAACAGCCAACACAACAATAGCCACCTGGTAAGAATGAATCAAAATTACACCTTTCTTTGTCAGAGAGGCAAAAAATGTAATTTTTGGTGTGGCACATAATTTTAGTAATTAATTTATGTGGGTCATGAGATGAAAAAGGTTGAAAATTGCTCCTTTAGACTTTTTCCTGGGTATTTACTTATTATTTTTAGCCTGTAGACCCTAAAATGAGATATCTTTAATGGAAAACAAGCTTATGTAATGGACCTGTTGTTCTTTCATGAACTGCAAGCTTTCTGCCCACTTCATTTATCAAGTGTGGACAATTAGATCCTATCACAATTTTTTAAATGTAAATGTGGTATAACACACATAACTTAATATTTACTGTTCAACTGTATTTAAATACACAGTTCAGTAAAGTACATTCACATTGTTGTGTAGCCAATCTCCAGAGCTCTTCCTCTTGAAAACTGAAATTCTGAACCCATTAAATGACTCCCCATCATCCCCTCCCCCTACCATGTTCTCTGTCTCTGTGAGTTTGACCAGTCTAGGTGTCTCATGTGAGTGGAAACCCAGCATTTGTCTTTTTGTGACTGGCTTACTTCACTTAGCATAATGTCTTCAGGGTGTATCCATGTGGTGGCAGGTGTCAGCTTCCTTCCTTTTTCAGGCTGAATGATACTCCGTTGTGTATGTAGACCACGGCATGTTTATCCATCATCCATCAGTGGACACTTGGCTTGCTTCTTCATTACGATGCTGCTGCTGCCATGGCGTGCAGCGACTGTGAAGCCCTGCTTTCCGTTCTTTGGGGTGACGTGATAATTCTGTTTCAGGACCTACTGTGCTGTTTTCCATAGTGGCTGTACCATTTTACAGTCCCACCAGCAGTGCACAAGGGTTCCTGCTGTCTGTGTCCTTGCCACTACTTGTTGTTTCCTGTGTGTCTGATAGTACCCATTCCAAAGGGTGTGCGATCTTATAGCGCCGTTCAATGAAATGTTTTGAAACAGCAATTTCCATAGTATTTTGATGTAAAGTATTAGTTTTTCTTTCATGTTTTCACTGAAACGATAACCTTTCCCATCATAGTCTCCTTAAAACAAATCATGGGAAATTTTCAACTTTCAGAGTAGAACACTACCATATTTACTACGTGAGTGTTTGTGAAGTTAAGACAAATGCGCATTTCCTGAGGTGGTACCCGCGACCATCTGGGCTGCCAGTGGCTTTCTCAGTGGCTGGCTGATCTGTACTGTGTAGTCAGCCCTCATCGTTGTCCTTTAGGTCTGAATTTGATGGATTTATTTTATTTTTTCTGTACTCATGGTGGTCTACAGAAAGAGTGCTTTATAGATGATTTTTTGGGGGTGGTCATAATGTTCACAGTTTTGGTGGTACTTTATCTTGGAAGGCATGTGAAAAGGAGGATTATGGGTGATATAATTGTGCAGTAAATGAACTGGGCATCACACTGGGTGATTATTTCCCGTTGGGCAGGTGGGTTTCCAGTTTAGATTTTGCTTTCACAGCCACCATTCTGCGTGTGGTTGTTTGAGACCTCACCGTAGACTCTTCATCTCAGTGCTTGGTCACAGGCTCCCTGTGCAGACATGGCTTCATGGGAGCACAGACTTTTGTTGAGCTTTGTGCTTGACAGTTGCTGGCAATTGTGACTGGATGGGGTGTGATCCCCACCTGAAGCACCCGGACACTTAGCTGGAGGAATGATAGCTGATAATGAAGATTCAGTCTGCAAACACCAGGCTGTGGTTGTCAGCTTCTGGTCCAAGTGCTGGCAGGAAGGCACCCTGAGCAGTATTTGGGAAAACCAGGTTCTGGAAACGCTATTATTTGGTGTTCACCTTTGAAAGTAAGGTTGCTCGGATATACTAGTGGAGGTCAGTTTTTGCCAAAGGTGTCTCACTGCTAGATCCCGCCTTGTGGAGTCTCTTACTTTGTTTCTGTAATTGTCTGTGGGTTTTCATGGCTTCTATGGGGTTTTGTTGGTGTTTCCCCTTCTGTGAGGCTGTCACACCTGTGTCTGTGATTTCTGAGTGGTAGTTCAGGAGAAAGGTTTCCTGTCCCATCCCACAGCTTTGGGGGTAATGCTGCTACTGTAGACATGCTTTTAAAACTGGACTGTTGTCCTGATGAGCAATTTTAGGAACTAACTTGGGCCTAAAAGTGAATGTTTAAAATTTCCCATAGTTTGCTTTTAAAATGCTGCTTTTTAGTTCTGGGATGTTTGTTAGCCATAAAGGCATGGAAAAGATTGGTGTGTGTCTGAAAACCAGGAGCAGACTTCTGAGTTCTCACCTGGTGTTGCCTTCAAGGTGATTTTGGTCAACTCTGCAACTCGTCCTATTCCAGGAGCTTTAGTGAGCTCTAGTTAATACCGTAACATTCACTTGTGTAGGTGTACAGACTTACCAAACTGTGCATAGCCCTTATTACTGCAGTCCAATTTTAGACCATTCTCTTCACCCCAAGCAGAACCCTTCTGCCCTTTGGCAGTTATTCCGTGTTCCCACCCTCACCTGGGAACCAGGAATGTGTCTTCTCTCTGTATTGTTCTCCCCTCCTCAGACATTTCCAACACATAGAATAACATAGTATGTGATCTTTTGCATCTTATTTCTTTCATGGGCATGTTGTGGAAAAATTTTTATTATATTTTAATTTTTGCTACATAGGTGCTCTGGAGCTTGCAGATGTGTCTTCTGAATTGCCAGGGCTGAAGTGGATGCCTGGACTCATGCAGTGGAAGGTAAGATTTCTGTGAGGACCCTGGCTCAAAAGAGCAGGCACAGCTTAACCTGGCTGTTGTGAAGGTTTTAAAGCATCCACATTTGGGAAACTTGAATAATGCTGCATTTGGTTATGAACTTTAAAATCAATGTCAAAATTATACATATTAAATGGTATGATTATACAAATATTTTTCTCTGGCAGTGAAAAAATTTTCCTGCCTTTGTTGTACTATTTGTTAGTTAAATATCAGCTTTGTTTATTCTTGCCCATATAAGTAAAATTTTGCTTTGTTGTTGTTGGCTGGGATTTGATCTCCATTTCTAATATGAAAGAATTAATTTTTTAGTTTTAAACTAGAAATAATCTGAGGCTTTTTTTTTTTTAATTCCCAAATGGAAAATGCTTTATAAAATAACTGTCCTGTTTTATGGAATTTTTATCTTTGCAAATAGTGTTCCTCACTTTGGAGAGAAATGAGAATCGCCATTTATCGTGTTTGAGACCAGGTACACTGGCGCCCTGTGATCTTTCATATTAGTGCTGGTGATTTAGAATCTTTTCCTCTTGCTTGGCAGGTGATGACGAAAGATGGACAGTGGTTTGCAGAGTGGGATGAGGTGCCTCGCAGCAGACATACCCAGATTCGGCCGACCATGTTCCCACCAAAGGACCCAGAGAAGTTACAGGCGATGCATCTAGAGAGGTGGTGCGTGTCTGGAACTCTCAGAGTTAGGGGATGGTGGGGAGGTTGGGCCCTTGGGCACTCCTGTGAGGCCCGGGCTGCGCCCGTGGCTGACCTCAGGTATGTGAACTTTTCGACACATGAGAACTTCTTACCTGTTGGCTGCTGGCATCAAGCCTTTGTGAATAATGAAGGTGGTTAGAACCTAATGTTAATACACTGGATACTGCATTAACTTTCTACGCATCGGCCATTTCCTGAATGAGGGCTGTGTGAATACTTACAAGGCATGACTTCTCTGTCACAGGTCGACTTTGTAGTATTTGTCTTAATATTTAATACTAAAAGAATGTATTTTGGATCAGTTAAAAAGTGAGAATTGTGTTTTTTTTAGTCTTAGAATATTACCACATCATCAAAATACTGGAGGGTTCTTTGTGGCAGTATTAGTGAAAAAGTCTTCAATGCCATGGAATAAACGTCCACCAAAGGTAAACATCTTCCAAAATACCACAGCATACCATGTGATCTCTTTGTGCGTTAAAAGCAGAAGCTGACAGAGGTCAGTGGAACTTTTTTGGCGGGTGGAGGGTGGCTGAGCCTGATGGTATGTGTAGGGATTCATTTAAATTTTGAGTTTCCCAAACAAAAAGCAATTTCTTAGAGAGGTGATCGGAAAAGGCAGACTTTGGAGAATGCGTTTCTTCTACATCTCACACCTAGTTCATTAATAAGAATTGAAAAGATGTAGAGACTGTTCTGCGGCTCAAAATTAAAACCTCCCCTTACTTCACCCTGCCCCACAGTGGCTCTGAACTCCAGTTCTCTGTGGGTTGGTTCAGTTTGGCCTGTTTCAGGTGATGGAACTCTGCTAATGTCAAACCTGTCTTAACCTTGGCCATGAGGGACAATTGCAGAATTTGTCCAAACATAGCTGGAAGGAAATGAATAAACCCTGATCTGTTATAATGGATCGGACTCCCTCCTGGGTCACCGTGAGGGCGGCCGTGAAGCAGAGCGGTTTAGAAGAGAGGGCTGCCTTTGGAGACACAAAGTTGTGCTTTAACGTGTGCTGTCCGCCTCATCAGCGCGGCCTTATTTTGTTAGTGTGTACGTCAGCCTTCCGCAATCGTAGAGGATGGCCTGGAGTCACAGTCTGAAGGTCTGTGTTTCTTTCAGATGCATGCTTAAAAATTAGGACAAATAATGCTTCGACTTTGGAGAAATAGTAAGTAAACACTTTCTGGGATATGGCTAATCCAGACATACGTACGAGTGTACAGCCTCAGACTGGCCCAGGATTGGCTCTGGGCAGTCACCATGGTGTTGGTGCTAGACTAGAGAGTGCTTCCCTTAGAGAGTGGAAGTCTCTACGTGGTATTCTTGACTCCGGTCGATCCCTGCTCCCTGGTCAGGAGCAGAGCTGTGGCTGCTCAGAGCACTGCTAACAAATGGAGCCCCAGACATGAGTTTCTGAGGTTTTTTGCAGCCATATTTAGAAAGTAAAAGAAGAAAAGTAAAAGTTTTTTTTTTTTACCCCAGGATATTTAAAATGTTATTTCCATGTAATCAAAATAAGTTATTGAGGTATTTTATATGCTTTCATACTTTTTTTTTAAAAAAATGTGTCAGTTTCATACTCTAGGATACACCTTCACCTATGCAGTTTTTGCGGGGTCAGAAAGCACATGGCTGGTGGCTCCTGTACTGTACAGCACAGGTTGAGAGCCAGCTACGTGCAGGCATACTTCAGATTCTCTTGGCTTTGGGGTTGTGTTGATACTTTGTCACCACCTGTGTAAGTGGGTTTTGAACTTTCCTTGAGTTCGCCACCTCTGATGTGGCGTCATGCCTTTTAGAACTACATGTTATTTAAATATTACTGCTCTACTTTTCTATCATTATATCAGTTTGTTACTCATTTTGTTAAGTATACTTTGGTTGCGTGTTCTGCTAGGCCCATTCTGAGATTCTTCGTCTTCAGGATGCGGGAATCTAGTGTAGGTGAAGGCATGTATCCAGTATCTGATTCAGGGAAAAGCCACATTGGCACAGTGCTGCTGGTATTTGGGGGAAGGCAGGATTAGGTTATTGTGATGGAACAAAGAAAGCTTCCTGGAGAAAGGGACATTTGAAATGGACTCTGAAAAAGAGGGCAGCATTTCGGGAAGCAGAGAAGGGGATAAGAAAAGACGCATTCCATTGGTGGCCTTGTTGAGAAGTTTTAGATGGTGATTTTTGTTTTTTGCTATTTTCTACATTTAAATAAACTGTAATCTTTAGGAAGCAGTGTTGGATAATGTTAATAGCTTTAGAATCTCATTCCACAGCTCATCCACTTGACAGCTTTGTGCTTAACTTCTCTGTGCTCAAGTGTCCAATTTGTAAACTCACTTCATAGGGACTGGGAATTACTACTTTTACCAGTCTTGGAAGTTCATTAGAAAGGACATGTAGTTTTAAATAATTTTTTATATAAGAGTTTATATCATAAAAAATATGAAATTTTGTTCCTCAAAACCACATTGGTACCGTTGCTCCGGTTTATTACTTAACTGGTATTTCCTTGGTTCCTGGGGGTACAGTCTTCTAATTTCCACAGCAGTTTCTCCAGGTGCCCTGGAACTGTGTTGCTATTTTTTCCTACGTTGTGCTTATTCCCATACTTGTCTTTTCAGCCCTCCTTACAATTTTAGGGATGGTGTTGACTCATTTGCATGCTTCATTGTGCAAGAGTTGGATGCCAGTAGCATTCAAAGACAAGCTGGCATTGTCTGCCAGCTATCTATGCTTTTATAGGGTTACAGTAGAATTGATTTTAACTTCAAAGAAACCGTGTCCATGAATTCTGTATATAATAGCAAGAATATTTAAAATACTGGTTTTGAAAAATTCAGTTGTCTTTTATATATTAAATGCTATAGAAAATTAGTTAAGATCGATTTTGTGAGCTCAGTGTTCTCAATTTTTTTTTTTTTTTTTGTAGCAGTGCAAAGCAGGTTATGCTTTGAGTGTAAATGGTCTTGTTATTCCTTCTCACAGCTGCAGGGGGAGTCTGCAAAGCCGAGAGACCCTGTGCAGTCCAGCCCTGCAGGTCCCACGGGAGAGAGAGCTGCAAGTCCCTCAGAGTTAGAAAGGAAGCTGGTTACTGGAATTGGCGACACAGAAATAGTAGAAAGGACTGAGGATTTAGAGAAAAATGGAAATAAGAAAGATGGCGTGTGTGGGTAAGAAACATGGTTACGTCTTGAGCATAACAGCATTCTAGTGTCTTCCCAGCCGGGTAGATGCACTGGGACCCCAGAGCCTTTCCTGCAGTGGTTTTCCAGCAGGCAGTGTGAAAACAAACACCTTTGGCTGGCAGAGTACTCGGTTCAGTGTTAATGAACTTGCCGTGCGAGTGCTGCTGTCTGTTGTCTGGAGAGAGAGAGACTTAAGGCCTGAAGAGGCTACATGTATTAACAACCCCGTGATGCACAGAGTTGGGGTGAGGGTTGAGTGGGCAGGGAAGAGTGTGCTGTTGGTAATTAGCAATATTCCTCAGATTCCAGACTGACTGATTCCATCCCAATTCCTTCTTAGTCCTCCTCCATCGAAGAAAATGAAGTTATTTGGATTTAAAGAAGATCCATTTGTGTTTATTCCTGAAGATGACCCTTTATTTCCACCTATCCAGTAAGGATTAATTCAACCTTTTTTAATTCTTTAAAGGAATTTCCTGAGGGGTTGTAAAAGCATAACTGGTCACATTTAACCATAGTTTTTTCTTTAGCTCTGTATAGCATTTTTCCTCTTTAATTGCATGTTAGAGCTGGGTGAAACTTTAGAGTGTGTTTTCTGAACCCTTCAATTTAAAGTGAGCAGTAATCAGACAAAATAAGCTGCACAAAGATAAAGACGTTGGTAAAGAGATGGAACAGCTCTGGACTCTGATCCCGAATATAACTAACTTAGTTGAGTTGCAAGATAAATGGACAGAGCTATGTTACTCGGTTCTGCTTTAGGAAATGAGAATAGGGGGTCTGGGTGGGACCTCAGTTGGGAATCTCCAGGCAGAACAGACTTCATGTTCTCCTCCTTATTCATTAAGTCTTTGTATATATTCATCCAAGTGGGCACTTAACAGTGTCTTGTGGATACCTAGCCCTTTGAATACATTTGTAAAACTCCCTCTTCAAACATCTCTAAGGCAGTGTTCTCAAGTCCTTGTCCATGTAGTAGCCATTGAGGGAGAGAAATTGCCCCTGTTAGTGTAGGGTCCTGATCTGGTTGTACCTTCAGAAAACATTGCTGGAGGTTTCGTGTGAAATCGACTGAGCTTAGAGTTTGAGTGCCCTTAAACCGCACTGAGTTTGAGAAATGTAGTTCTGTAGGAAAGAGTGATAGACTGCTTAAAGACAGTCTGTTAAGTTTTGAACTATATATACTGTTATAAACACCTTGGTCCTATTTATAGGAAATTTTATGCTCTAGATCCTTCATTCCCAAGGATGAATTTATTAACGCGAACTACAGAAGGGAAGAAAAGGCAACTCTACATGGTTTCCAAGGAGCTGAGAAACGTGCTGCTGAACAACAGCGAGAGGATGAAGGTATAGGTTGTAGTTGGGGACTAATGCATAATGGAGGGCCCCTGCTCAGGTTTCCCTGGAAGAAACAGATCCTGGCGCTGGTTCATCTGTGTCTAGTGCGGGCTGAGGTCCCTGAGCCTGCTGTGTGCTGTTAGAGTCCTTAGCAGGCCCATGCTGTGTGGCCTGCGTCCCTTCTGTTCCACTGTCCCTCCCACTGTTTGTATCATAGGAGGAAGGTGCTGTGAATTTGGAGGCTTTGGCTTCGTATTATTTGTCATTTCCATTTTCTATACGGTTTTCCTATTTTAAGGCCCTGTTTTCATTTGCTTTACTGTTTTCCCAACTTGTTTTTCCTTTTGCTTGTGTTACCTGGAGGTCCATGAGGTCAAAGTACTGTTGTGACAGTACTAAAACATTGTCTCCATATTGGGTGTCCGCAGTGGTTTCCAGGGTGACAGCATCCTTCCTCCTGATGGTCTATGGAATGTGCTGGCATATTCTTGTATTTTCAAAGATTGCTGGTTTTGTGCTATTAGTCAGTATAAGCCACATCAACCGAAGCCATTTGAAGAGGATCATTTGGGCTTTGAGGACTGCTCTTAACCCTGGTTTTAGTCAGATGACTTTTCAGGGGGTTTCCATTTCTCTTTTCCTTCTTTTCATCAGTTACAGCTCAGCCTCTTCAAAGTAGAAGGGATTATTTTAATTGCTTATCCTGACTTTATTTTTTCCCTTATAGGTTATTAACACTGGGATAAAAGTCTGGTGTCGAAATAACAGTGGAGAAGAGTTTGACTGTGCTTTCCGGTTAGCACAGGAGGTAATTTGGGGAACAGACTTGGATAGCACCGGCCACAAATAAATGGGAAGTAGCTGGGTGCAAGTAAGAGCTTCTGAGCCAGCCCGACAGGTCTGGAGGGCTCAGAGCTTGACTGGCACCTACCAGCCCTTTGCCCTCACCGTGTTGAGCTCTCTGAGGCTGGTTTTCTGGTCGGGGAGTATTTGCTTATAGATTCCAGGTAGGGTGCTGCACCTGCCTGGGGGCTCTGGTTGGGTGAGGGCTGGACATGGGGATGGGAAAGGCCCTGAGGGCAGGGCTCTCACTTTACAATTCATAACTGTGACCTTTCTTTGTTCCCACAGGGAATCTATACATTATATCCATTTATTAATTCAAGAATTATCAGTGTATCATTGGAAGATGTTAAAATTCTATTAACCCAGGAAAATCCATTTTTCAGAAAACTTAGTAGTGAGACTTACAGCCAAGCCAAGGACCTGGGTAAGCAGTTTGACTTGCATCGAGGCATAACTAGTTCTTACGGAGATAGTACAGCTGTGGATGTTCCCTTTTACGGGATCTTTCTCAACCTTATGTTCAGCACATTATGGCTTTCTTCTATTGACTGTCAGTTCCCAGAGGGTTTTGTGGAGACGTAAGTTATGTCTCAGTGTTTTGAGAATCTGATGCACTCCTGGGGTTGCCCTAATACCCGAACCCTGGTAGAGACCCTGCATCTCGCGGCTGCCACCAGTGGTCTGCAGGTGTTAGGACCTGGCCAGCCAACCAGCCAGAGCTCCATTTCCCCTGCCCACCACTGAGCAGCCAGCCAGGGAAGGAATATATGTGGAAGTAAAGAAAGCGAGGGGCTTGGATTCGCTTGCATCAGGAGGTGCAGGACACCAGCTAGCACAGGTTATTGGGTGGTTTGGCATTTTAATCAATCCTGTGAAAGCAGAATTTGCAGCCTTGCCAGCAGTTGCGATGGTTTTGCTAGCCAGCCAAGGGACATTCTCATGCAGATAGATTCTTGGTCCTATTGTTGATTTTATATTTCATAAATCTCCACTTCAAATCATTCTAGTGATGCTTTTATCTAAGAATAAAAATAATTTTACCAAGAATGCTGGTTTTTTGACTTCTGGTCAAGATGGTGGCATAGGCAGACATAGCTTGCCTGCTTGCACAACCACATCAAAATTAAAACTAAAATACAGAACAACCATCACTCAGAACCATCAGAAATCAAGTTGAATGGAAGGAAGTCTGACAGCTACAGAATTAAAGAAACCACATCCATTGAGACTGGTAGGACGGGTGCAGATGGGGAACAGGCTGGCCCCTCACCCATGTGTGGTGGATAAAAATTTGGGAGGGTTATCTCAGGAGCGAGGAGTCCCAGCCCCACACTAGGCCCCACAGCTCAAGCTTCTAGTTCCAGGAAGATAGGTCCCCAAAACTTCTGGCTGCAAAAACCAGTGAAGATTATCAGTGGAAGAAAGTTCTGGAGTCCCAAACAGTTCCCCTTAAAGAACCCACACATGGACTCCTCTACTCAGACTCACACGCTCTGAGCTGCAGCACCAGGGTAGCAGCTCGAACGGCACCAGTGGCACACAGGGCGAAACTGAGGTATCTGGTATCAAGGCAGGCAGAGGCCATTGTCCCTTTTCTAAACCCTCCCCCGACAGATCGGCAAGCTGGTGCCATATCTCGAGACTCCATCAACCTGGCTAACACTGTTTGACCTACCTTGAAGCTCCCCAGAGACTGCCCCACACAACTTACGGGCCTATCCCTAAACAGCTACTTCATGGACCGGGAGTTGAGAACACTGCTTTAGAGATGTTTGAAGAGGGAGTTCTGCAAATGTAGTTAAAGGGCTGGTTATCCATAAGACAATTTTAAGTGCCTACTTGGATGAATATATACAAAGATTTAATGAATAAGGAAGAGAGCATGAGACTGGACTCTGTTCTGTTTGGAGATTCCCAATTAAGGTCCCACCCAGTCCCCTTATTTCTCATTTCCTAAACCACTGAAAATGTTTTTCCATATGAACGGCTAATCTTGGGTCATGCTTCACAACTTCTTAAATCCTTTCAAATAAGCAACATCTTGACTCAGACCCAGGCACTGCACTGGCTTGGCTTGCCTGGTAATTTACAAGCCCAGCACAGGTAGCATCTCAGATTGCTTTATAACTCAGGAGAGTTGGCAGCAGGCAAAACATACCTTGGCTTGCATCACCCAGGAAACTCCAGGACCAGTGCAACTAGTAGACAGCTACAGACCATGTTGAAGCACCACCACCCTGCTCCTGCACAGCTGATCCTCCACGGAGGGTGGAGGTTGGTGGTAAACAGCCAATACTTGCAGATGACTGGCCTGGGTAATTCCCTCCCATTGACCTGCTGACAGCAACCAAGGCTCAACTACAAGAGGAGGGTGTACTTGGTCCACACAAAATACCTAGCTTGGATGATAGGGGAGGCTATGCCACAGAGCACTATAGAATACCTACTACATGAGGCTACACTACCAAGACATGGAATCAAAGCAGCTCTACTTAATACGTAGAAACAGAGAAGCTGCCAAAATGAGACAAAAAGAATGTGGCCCAAATGAAAGAACAGATCAAAACTCCAGGGAAAGAGCTAAATGAAATGGAGGTAAGCAGAGTTGGAAACACTGGTTATAAGGGTGCTCAAGGAACTTAGGACCTCAGCAGCATAGAAAAGATCTGGTCGGAAACAAAGGGTATGCTGGTTGAAATAATTTACAGGGAATCAACAGTGGAGTGGATGAAGCCAAGGTTCAAAAAAATGAGGATAGTATAAGCAGCCTCTAGGACAACCTCCAGAGGTCCGACATCTGTGTCAGGGGTGCCAGAAAGAGAAGAAAAAGCAAGAAATTGGAAATCTGTTTGAAAACATAAAGAAAACTTACATAATTTGGTGAAGGAAATAGACATGCAAGTCCAGGAAGCACAGAAAGTCCCAAACAAGATGGATGCAAAGAGGCCCATGCCAAGACACATCATAATTAAAAGCTCAAAGGTTAAAGATGGAGGATCTTAAAAGCAACAGAAAAGAAGTTACCTACAGGGGAGTTCCCATAAGACACTTGATTTCTCAGAAGAAACTTTACGGGTTAGAAGGGATTGGTAAGAAATACTCAAAAGTCATGGAAAGCAGGGACCTATAGCTGAGATTGCTCTACCCAAGAAAGTTATTTAGAATTGAAGGGCAGATAAAAAGCTCCACAGACAAGAAAAAAACTAAAGGAGTTCATCATCAAGATACCATCATTACATGAAATGTTGAAGGAATTTGCTTTTTATAAAAGATCAGCTCTGGCTGGTGTAACTGGGATTGAGCACAGGCTTGTGAAGCAAAGGGTGTCCTAGTCAGGGCATATTCCTGGGTTGCAGGCCAGGTCCCCAGCTGGGGTCACCTGTGAGAGGGAACCACACATTGATGCTTCTCTCCCTAAAAGTCTCTAAAAAGAAAGATCAAAATGTTTAATAAACAGAATGGCAAAAAGCAAAAATCTATCAACAATTGAATTGAAAAAGCGAACTAAACAAGACCAGAGACAGAATCATGGCTACAGAGAGATTTTGTTGGTGACCAGATGGAAGGTAGGTATCGGGGAATTAGTAAAGAGGTGAGGGGATTAAGAAGTACAAATAGTTGCAGAATAGCCCTGGGGATGTAAAGCTCCGTGTAGGAAATGGAGTTGCTAAAGAACTTGCACACATGACCCACGGACATGAACAAGGGTGGGGTGTTGCCTCGGAGCGAGGAGTGCTGGGTGGAGGCAGGCAAAAGGGGAAAATCGGGACAACTAGTAGCATCATCAATAAAATACAGTTTAAAAAACTTTTTTACTCTTAATTTTTTATTGAATTTATTTGGGTGATGTCGGTTAATAAAATTGTGTAGGTTTTTAGGTGTACAGTTCTGTAACTATATCTATATTGCGTGTTCAGCACTGCAAGTCAAGTCTCCCTCCAGTTACCATTAATCTCTACCCCCTCCCCTACCCTTTTTCCTTTAATAATCTGGGAGGTTTTTTTGATTTGCTTAATCTCTTTCATTCTTACCAGTTTTTACATTATTGTTCCATATTTCTGGCTCAATTTGATGAAGACTGAACAAATGAGTTATTGTGGTTTAATTGTATCTAAAGCTAGAGGCCTAAGGAATATAACATACTGTTTGAGTGCATCTCCTCTTTTCTTAGGCATGACCTCAGTTTAAAGTAGAGATTATTTTAAGGGATAAAGGAACTGTTTATTTTTGTTTTGTTTTTTTTTTTTTTTAACCTACATGTAGAGATGATTGTGGTGTAATTTTTGACATTTTCTAATGTGCTGTTTCTGGGAGTTTTGAGAACTAACCAGTAGCTAGTTGCCACCTCCCTGTGCTGAGAGAGACTTGAGTAGCTTTGCCTAAGTCCCTGACCGTCTGACGTGGTCCTCTTCCACAAAGTCCTGAACCACGCTGTCCTGATGGCCCTACTTGGTGCTTGCCTGGCTAGTGGCTTCATGTGTTTAGAAAGGTCTCTCTCCATCGAGATCCTTGAATCCAAGAGTATAGATTATGTGTTGCTCTCTTGCAACAATTCTGGGCAAATAAATTTGCTCAACAGAGGTGTTCACTGACCAGAAATCTTGGCCAATGCTTATTTGTTTCTCTTCTAGCCAAGGGGAGTGTCGTCCTGAAGTATGAGCCAGACCCTACGTAAGTGAGGGTGCTCCTGCCATTGGGCCTCAGTGTTCTTGTCGGAGGGTGGGGGTGGTGATGGTGCCCTTAGGAGCCTTCTATTTCATTAATGCTCCCTGCAAACTGTTGGGGAAATTTAGAACTGAAATACTAGTCTTGTACATCACCATGAAAATATTTTTTAGTAGAACATTCAGCTGAGGCCAAATGTATTTTTATTAAGAGAATAAAACATATAGTATGTATTTTCTTTGCTTTAGAATCTAATTCTAATGTCTGTCTGAAACAATAAATGTAGATTGAACAATTAAGAGAGGCTGAGCTCTGTCTCTCTCTGTTGGTTCAGTGTGTGGGTTACCAGTTAGGCATCAGGCACTCTTCTAGGGTGGGGCACGGGGGTCCCTGTGGCTCACACTGACAGCCACCAGGTGACCAGCCCTGCTTTCATGTAGCCACCAGCATGTGACAGGAATACTGCAAGGAGTAGGTCCCAGGTCGTCAGTACTTTGCAGAAATGGGACAGATAACTCAGGTGGGTGCCCACAGTGCCTCAGCTAGTGCACAGCAGAATCAGCATTTGCTCCCAGGAGTCTGGTCTTTGTGAAATTAAACACTGTTTCTGGGAGGAGGAGGTGGTAAAATGCAATAGTACAGGCTACAGAAGAATTTGGGGAAGGGTTTAGGTGGAGCCATGGCAGGCTGTCCGGGAAGGTAGCATTAAACCTAAGTCTGAAAGGGGAGAAGGAAGCTGAGAAGCACAGACTTGAGACAGGAAGAGCTGGAAGGCAGTCTGTGGAGCTTGGAAGAGGGCAGGCCAAGCACCCTGCATGGTCTGACAGGGCCACGAGCTTCAGATTTCACATGGTCTCTGGGTGCTGCGAAGAGCAGTCTGTGTGGGTGGAGGCAAGGGGTGTGGGGCGAGAGGAGGATGGCAGGGAGATGAGGGCAAGGTGGTGTACGGGGGGTCCCTTTGGGGTATGTTGGAGTAGATCCAAGGAGATGGATTATGGGCAGGGAAGGGACGGGAGCGCTCAGTGCTGGCTTTTGGGTATTTGCGTTGAGCAGTTGCCATCTAAAGAGGGAAGTGAGGGAAGCACAAACATAGGAATTTGAATTGCTGGAATGGACATCAAATAGACTTGAGTAGGCTGCTGGATTGCAATTTCAGGAGTTGAGGGGAGAGGACATTCTCATGCAGGCTTTTGGGATTCATGAGTGGGTGGATCCTGTTTAAAGCCATGAGGCTTGGTGGGATAACTGAGGAAGATGTTACAGGTGGAGAAGAGAAGGGTCTGCAGGACCTTGCCCTGGAATGTGTCAGCCCTAGAGCAGCAGTAAATGGGAGCTGCGGGGGAGGTGGGAGATGAAGCAGGAGACAGAATATTGCAGAAGCCAAGGGGAAGCGGGACTGTGGGAACTCAGCTGGGAGGAAAGGGTGTTCCTGGTGAAGGCTCTTGGCATTGGCTGGGTGATGGCGGGAGTGGGCGTGGCGGCTGGGACAGCACAGTGGAGAGTTTATTTCGAGATGCTTGGTTGAAGCACAGTGCATGGGGCTTCCTAGGGTGAGTGGATGGGTCAAGAGAAGCTTTAAAGTGGAAGGTGTTGGGGCATGCTTCATGCTGACCGGAAAACAAGGAAGGACTGCCAGTGTCTCAGGAACGTGAGGGCTTTACAAAACCGTTGTGGCAGTGACCTAGAAATGGTAATTTGAAAATCATGGTACTATGTGGCTCACATAGAAAACCTTAGGATGTTTTGTGCTAGTTTCTAGTAGTTGAAAGTGGAAGTTGGGAAACTTGTGTTTCTCTCTCATTTTTTATCAATTTACTGTCCATGCTTTACCCTAGGGAAAATGAAAAGGTGCTGATGTGTTTCCTTCTCTTTGATGTTTATTTCTTTTAGTTCAGGCCCTTCCCTTTTTCTGTTTGTTTTTTAAAGACATAATTGAGCTCCCCCCTACTGTGTTTGTTTCTTTCTCAGCCTGTGGCACTGATTTCTGGCCTCAAGTAGGTTTGGGACATACGCTTAATTATATGGAGTCTTTAGGAGCCTAAAAAGTATACCAGAGTCACATCTGAAGGGAAGTACATGATATGTATAGTGAGTAATGTTCATGGTACTTGGTAAGTGGTGCACGAGTAATAGAAGCAGTAGCTACCCCCTCAGTTCAGGAAAGGAGAGTTGGTGCTGCCTGGCGAGCAGGGGGCGCATCTGTAAGGGATTGAGCAGCTGGGGGAGATGGGAATGCTTTGGACCTAGGCAACGCTTCCTGCTGGGAGTGGGCACTGCTCCCCAGGGAGTCGTACTGTTATGTGGGTGTGTAACCAAGAAGAGTTAGGTCACTCAGACCAAATTATGCGAAGCACTGAGTCTCAAAATCCGCGGACCGTCCTGGGTCGCAGTCCTGGTTCCCCCGTCTGCTGGCACTGTTTCTTAGGGTGACATTATCCAGCCTCAGGGAGCCTCAGTTTCTTCATCTGAAAATGGAGGGCGATGTGTGAGGGGCCTTGAAGTCAGGGGATGGAGATGTCTGGTGGTGGATAGGATGAGGCTTCACAGATAGGTCTTCAAATTTGGGAAGAGTAAATATGTACTGAAAATGTGAATCTGCCGATTTGGGGGGCATTCCACTGTGAGCATTTAGAAGGAAAAACTGGCCAAGCTGAGGGTTTTGATAATATTCAGGACATGAAGGACGAAGCTGATCTTCCTTTGAGAAAACCCTTCATAGGATCACAGACTGAAGTGACTCCCCAGTGGTTCAGTAGTATAATTTTCCGAGAGTTGGCATATTGATACCTCTTTAGAGGCAATTATGAGGACTTCTAATATTTACACAAAGCGATTTTGTTTGTAGGAAACCAGATACCCTGCAGTGTCCCATTGTGTTATGCGGGTGGCGTGGAAAGGCCTCAATTCGAACTTTTGTGCCCAAGAACGAAAGGCTGCATTATCTCAGGATGATGGGGCTGGAGGTGTCAGCAGAGAAGAGGAAGGAGAGGACTGCCGTGACAAATGAGAGCGATGAGAGCGCAGCCAGCTCTGGACCACCGGAAGACGAGGTGAATGCTGACCAGGGGGCAGAACAGACTGCCAGTCCAGATGCTGCCAGCGCAGGCAGTGACTCGGCTGGGGCTCCCCTGCCCAGCAAGGAGACCCAGGGAGACTCTGGGGCGGGCGGCACTGCAGGGGCCGCCCCCTTGGTGTCTACAGCCGAATCCGGAACTGGCCTGTAAGGTACATGTGTTTAAAGACCAGCCACTGATGGAATGATAGGAGCATCTATGAATGATCTCAGTAATGCTTTCATATGAGCTTACAAAAAGTATTTTTTTAGCTTGTTAGAAGTTGCTCATTTTACTTTGCTCTTTGGCAAAGCTGGGTCCAGTGTGCCTGTTGCAGGTGGTAGACTTTCACAGTTAAAGTCTTAACTTCCATCAAGAAATAGAACTGCCCTTGCAGAAGTTTTCACGTCCCTTTTGTTATGCCTACATTGCTCTTAAAGTCCACTGTTTCTTTTAATTATTTATAGAAAGAGTCTTTATCTCCTGATGAGACGTTGAAAACTGTACCCTGAGCTTTAATAATTGTATTAAGCTGCACCATAGCGGTGTGGCATTAATATGCAGCAGGGTGAATATCTGAGGTCTCAGATGACTTTTGTGCCTTTGTAATAAAGGGAAAAGTCAATTTTGTCAGTAAACGCTATATCATGAATTGTGATGCTCATTATGAGGGTTTTATGTGCTTTTATTGAATGGGATGCTTTGCAATTTTAATTTTAAATGGTGTTTGGGATCCTTGAAACATTCAAATAAAGAATTATGAATAATAAACATACGTGTGTGTTTGACTTAATTCTATCCTTCATGAAGCAGAAGGAACAAACTTATTTTGGGTTAAGTCGAAATGTTAGAATTATGGCATTCGTACCTTTGCCAGTAGAAGGGATTTCCATGGGAAGGCTACCCTTGAGTCATCAAGTGAGTAGTTTTGTGTGAAAGTTCTTGGAAGGTCTTCCCTGCGCGTTTACCTTGCATCCTCTAGGCAGGGGAGTCCACCTTCTGGCGTCTTGGGCCACACGTTAAACACATTGTGACATATAATCACACAAAAACCTCTTAATGTTTTAAGTAAATTTACGATTTTGTGTTGGGCTGTGTTCATAGCCATCCTGGGCTGCATGTGGCCTGTGGGCCGCGGGTTGGACACCCCTGCTGGAGGATGGTGTCAGTGCGGCAGCTAAGCTATAGTGAGACACATCTGGGTAGATCGGGGTCACTTAACAATTTGAATGGGCTCCCTTGGGCAGTGTCAGAGAGCCTGCAGGTGATGTTAATCAGGCAGAAGCTGCACAACCATTTCCGTTTGTCACTGACTGATTCAGTTCCTGCTGTGTGCCCGGCAGGGTTCCGGGCAGCTGATCGATACAGACCATTTCAAACTTTCGAAAAAGAAGAATCTAGTATGGTGGACCTTCATGTCCCTTTCATTTCGCTTTCACACTTATTAACAGCATCTTGTTTTATTAAATTCTGCCCCTTATTTCTCCACCCCATGCTCGTAGTTTGGAAGAATCGATATTGTTAAAAAGTCCCTGCTACCCAATGTGATCCACAGAGTCAGTGTAGTACTGATAAAAATTCCAGGGGCAATTTTCAAAGAAATAGAAAAAAGAACCTTAAAATTTGTGTGAAACCACAGACTCCTGATAGCCAAAGTAATCTGGAAAAAAGAATAAAGCTAGAGGCATCATATTTCCCGGTTCAAACGATATTTTCTTAGAAAGCTGTGGGGAACAGAGCAGTATGCTACTGGCATGAGACCAGACACAGATCGGCAGTAGAGAACAGATTGCTCAGGCATAACCCGTGCCTGTATGGTCAATTTTTGACAAATGAGCTAAGAGTATACAATGGAAAAAGGAGAGTCTCTTCAATAGTGTTGGGAAAGCTGGACAGCCACATGCAAGAGAATAAAACAGTCTCTGATATACAGCATATGCAAAAAAACTCAAAATGGATTAAAGACTTAGATGTGAGACCTGATATCAAACTAGAAGGAAACACAGTGGGTAAGCTCCTTGGCAATGACTTTTTTGGATTTCACACACACAAGCAAAAATAAGTGGGACTATGAAGTTAAAAAGCTGCTCAGCAAAGGGTGGGAGGAATGGGGACATCTGCAGTAGTGTCAACAATAAAAATTTAAAAGCTGCTTAGCAAAGGAAACCAACAAAATGAAAGGGCTACTTATGAGATGGGAGAAAATATTTGCACACCACAACCACGTATCTGATAAGGGACTGATACCCAATATAATTCAGGGAACTCATACAATACAGGGAAAAACAAAACAGTTAAAAATGAGCAGAGGATCTGAATAGGCAGTTTTCCAAAGAAAACAAGATAGCCAACAGATAAAACAGGGAAAGATACTCAACATCCCTGGTCAGGGAGATGCAAATCGAAACCACAGTGAGCTACCACCTCACACCTGACAACGCTACCACCAATAAGTGAAAGTTGGTGTGTATGGGAGAAGAGAACCCTCGTGCACATGGTTGGTGGGATTGTAAATTAGTGCAGCATGGAAGGAACTTGAGGGTGTTAACACTAAGTGATGAAAGCCAGAGAGAGAGACTACCGTATGGTATCACATGTGGAATTTGAAAAAAAAAAAAAAATTTCTTAGTTCAAGTTTCCTCTCCAGGGTGTCTTTAAAAATGGGATCTCTGGCCCTACTTCTTGGAGATTCTATTTCATATGGCTGGGCTAGAGCCTACACCCCATGTGGTTCTGATGTGTATCCAGGTTGTGGGACCTTTGATTTAAATAACTAGCTCATCTGTAATGACAAATTACAACCCGTCGTGCTTATTTTCTAGTAAGGATGGCTAATGTTTGGTTGAGATGACTTACGAACGTTATTTTGTGTAGTTATAATCTAACTGCAGCCATGGTCAGATTGTCAAGACCAAAAGCCTCAGGACAAAGCCAAGATTCAAATCCAGGAATATCCACACTGCATCCTGATTACTGTGGGCTCATTTGGACAACAAAACACCCTTGGGTATTCTGACAGATATCATCCCAATTTGACATATAAGCAAACCAGGCCCAGATAATAACAGACATCTAACAGGACAGTACCTGGCATTGCAAAGGATTTTTAATTAAGTGATATATTGACTCATATCAGTCAGGGTCGGATCAGGAGAAACCACACAACAATTTGAACAGGGAAAGTTTAATAGAATTACTAGTTTAAGTGGGTTGGGGTAGCAAGGGGTTGGCCAGTAAAAAAGCAGAGGATGCTGAAGAATGTAGGTATGACAGACAGAAAGCCAGCCATGACCCAGGGTTGCAATAGAGCACCTTGGGAAGAACTTGCTGCCCCCCATCCTGGGATGTGTTGGGGTGGGCGTGACCACCACTCGGTGAATGACAGAGATGTTGCTGTGGTGCTGCATGGGCTGAACTTGCCAGAAACCCACCCTTCAGGGTGCTGAGGGGATGTTTCTATGGAGCGGCGTCTCAGCGGAGGCGCTGCTATGACAGCATCAAGGGGGCACGGCGGGTGGCCGCTGGCCACTGGCTATAGTGCTTGCTGCAGGAGCCAAGCGCAGGGAAGCCTCATAGAGTGAAGTAGCCTAGAGAATGGGCACCAAGGACCAAGAAGAAAAACCACATCTTCCTGCGATGACTTTCCAGCGCCCTCCTCCACCCACACAAGCGTAGCATGGTGCCAGCTGTCAAAAGATTGTCCAGGGCCCAGATCCGTTTTGGCAGAGAGGGTAATGACAGATGAATGCGGACCCATGAGATAGTAAATTGATAACTGACAGGTGACTCATTTAATCCAAAAACCTAATGGAGGGTAGTCGTAACTACACACACTTAAAGGTTAGAAAAGCGAAGCAAACATGAAGTAATGACATCAGAGAGGAAGTGACGCGCAGCCAGGATTCCCGTGTTAAGAAGTCCTGGCCCACAGAAGCAGAACCTGGAGTTGATGGGTGCGTGGGAGGCTCAGCCCCGGGGCACCGTCCCTCCAACCCGCACTTGCCGTGCAGCAGCTGCTTTTCAGTGACTCACTTTCATGATTTTAGCAGCTTTTCCAAACTTCAGGAAATGAGTGAGACTCCAGAGGAACAAATATGATATTTGAGTGTATGTTTTCTTGCTTCTTTTAAAATTAAGGGTATTTAAAGCCTCTAAGCTTCCCCCCACCCGCCCCAAATGTACACCTAGGAACTTTTCTTAAAGTGAGGGTAATTAGGAGGGCCAGTGTGGATTGAGATACAGATTGAATCCATACACCTAACTTACAGTTTCCCAGCCCCTATTAAATCTACACTAACAGTGTTTTAACAGACAAAAACAGAAGGAAGGGGAGTATAGAAGCAACATGATTTGAGAGCGAGAAGGCCAACGCACAGGTGGTAATGATAGAACCAGGAGAGCAAAACCCTAAGCCAGTGGTGAGAACAGCCGGCAAGCAGCCCATGGTGCTCCACAGAATTCTTACAAGGCACAGCCCCAGCTGAACCAGGATTGTTGAAGTGGTTTGAGAAGCAGCTAAATCCCAGGTTTCCTTCATCCGAGCTGCCAGAGCAGGGGTGCTGAGCACGGTGGAACATTTGGATGCCACACGGGTGGCTGACTTGTTTAAGGTGGGTTAGGACCGCCCACACCCTGCCCTTTCCTTGGCTCCCGGAATGCTTAGGACAGGAAGACCTTGGCCTCCAGAAGGAGTTCATTAGAAGACACTTCTCTGGGGAACCTGTCCAGGTCCAGGAAAAAAGATCTAAATAAAGCTCACGGCCTGAGGGCTCCCAAGAAATGGCCCACTCACACCCCCTCAGAGATGATGGTCCTGCCAACAGGCCTTGTAACCCTGGCTTCGGAGAAGAAAAGCTAGGATTGCCAGGCGTCTGAAAGCGGCCTCTGGCATTGAAGACAGGGATCAGAGCAAACAGGAAAAAGCAGCTAGGAGGAAGCACAGGCTGCACAGGGAGGAAACTTGAAAATCCCTTTTATTAAACATAAGCTAGATGACAATGGTGTGTAGCTAAGCCTGATGAGACAGTTTTTAAAAACCAAAAAGAAAAAAAGTCCAAACATGAACAATTACACTGAAAGTTCTTTTCTTCAGTTTTAATCAACATTTTGACAAGGGGCCTCTGCTCAAAAATGAAGCTATTGGGCAAGAAAAGACAGCTTTGGCTGAAGAAGGGTTTCCCACCCAATTGCAGGCCATCTCTGAAGTACACCCACTGATCGGTAACCTCATGGTGGGTGAGCAACAAGGGAGGCATTTTTCACTCAAGACCCTCTGCTTCCTTTGGACTTTGAAACACCTATTGAGAAGATGAGTGAAATAAATTTTCTGGAAAAGAGTGACAAATATACATCACTTTGACCTAGCAAGTCAACTTCGTAGAGTTGCTGAAGTATATAACGTGTGTCTACATCTTTTGATGCAACATTGTTTATATAGCAGAGCACTGGAAAGACCCTCAGTGTCCACACCCAGGAAATTGTTGACAGGCCCATTCAGACTCTATGCCTAGATTCTACAGCAGCACAGAAAAAATTGTGTATTTGCTCAGGGTGGGGATAACCCAGAGAGCCTGAAAGACCTAATAGCACCATATTTTAAGAGCTTTCAGTCCTACACAATACACTTCTTGAATCCAGAGTGTCTGTTAATCTTGGAGGAGAGGTTTGGAAGCTGAGACCCGGCCACAAGACTTATAAACAGCACACTGGATCTGGAGCTTCTCAAGTCGAGGCTCCTTCCATCACGGCACAGTCTTAATTACCACAGTTTCACAATAAGATGACATCTCCAAGCAAATCTTCCTCCCCCTTGTTCATCTTTAGAATATTCACAGATATTCTGTCCTTTGATGTTCCCCAGAATTCAGGTCAAGTTCGTGAAAACCCTGCTGTAATTCTGAAGGGAGCTACATGAAATCTAGAGATCTATTTGGAAAGATTTATATTTTCATGCAATTAAGTTGCCGTATTCATGAACACAGGATATCCATCCATGTATTTGGTCTTTCTTTAATGTCTCTGTGTGCAGGATTTCTGCATATGGGTTTTACAAATGATTTCTTAGATTTGTTCCAAAGTAACTTACGGATTTTTTTTCTATTATACATTTTTAGATATTAACTTTTTATGTCAATTTTATATCCAGCCACTTTACTGAACATTCATTTTTTTCTAATGATTATAGACTTTAGTGTTATCTCGGTAGATAATAATATCATCTGCAAACAAAGACAAATTTCCCTCATTTTCTTTCATATCCTTTCCTTATATACGATGTCAAAAAGCATAGAGATATGAGGCAATCTTGTATTGTTGCTGATTTTAAAGTGATGCTCACAATGTGTCATCATTCAAATGATTTGTTTGTTATTTTCAGGTGTCCTTTGTCAGTTAAGAACATTAGTGTTATCTTATTGTAATAAGAAAATCCTTATGGTTCATTTTATCAGAGCTATTTCTACATCTACTTAGATGACTTTCTCTTTCAAAACAATGACAATGTTCAGATTTTCTAATATTAAATCTTCCTTACATTCCGAGACAGTTCCTAGGTGTTGGTTATTGTCATTTTTACACAGTCTGGCACCCAGTTTGGTAATATTTCATCTTCATAAGTAAGATAGGCCTGCAGTTTGGTTTTCTTGTACTCCTGGTTTAGTTTCGGTTTCAAGGTTATTCCTACCTCACGAAGGAGCAAAGGCTAGGTCTCAAATAAATGACTTTTCTGTCTCCAATGGCTGACCTACTCAAGTTAACCTGGCCATCTCCGTAAGCAAGGTGGGAAGGAGTTCAGAAGGAAGGAAGAGGGATATTTTATAAGATATTAAAATATAAACCCCTGTTTCATAGAGTCCTATTTCAGTGCTTTTCAACCCTGGCTGAAAATGAGAATCACCTGGAGAGCTTTAAAAAAAGTGTTTATGAAAGTCACTCGCAGGCCAATTAAATTCGAATCTCCAGGGTGGGCCCAGCCATTGTATTTATTAAAAGCCCCCTGAGTGCATCTAATCTGCAGCCAGAATTTAAAAAACTGGCACATAAGAATCTGAGGTTTTTTTTTTTTTTCCCATGAAGCAGTCTCACAGATCTTCATCTTATTAATGGACCAGACTGTCAATTTATCAACCAGTGAGTATTTGCCAACTGCTGACTTATTCCTCTGTGGTCACCCTAGTGCTGATCACAGCAAAAACAACACACACTTGACAATATACAGTCAAAGGAATTGTGGCTCATTTATTCAGTGAAATGTAAGCATCCACCAAAGGAAAGTTCAATAAAGATGTTAGTGATCTAGAGCTTATGCAGATGACATAACAGTAGGTGCTGATTATAACATTTCATAAAATATTGTATTTAGATAGGGAACGAAGTTGCATAGGTAAGCAGCAACCATGTTTACTGCTTTGTGTTGAAAGTAGAAAGTTTTTAGTTTGCTTTTATGGGTTTCCCCCTAGCCTGTTTGGAATGCATAGGAATTGCTTATGCAAAAATATGCAAAATATAATAAGAGACTTAAATAGTAGCTTATTTTATTCAAGGCACTTTTGTTACAAAAAAAGCAAATTTGCTCATTTTATCTCTAGTGTCAGGGAGCAGGGTTTTTCTTTGGATTTGCACAGATATCAAGAGCTGAATTCAGTCAAACCAGCACGAAAGGAGGACCTGGAAATTCAGGGGGAGCCCTTCTCTGGGCTCCTGTCTCTGTCCTCTGAGGACCTGCCCCTGCCTCAGTCTCCCCAAAGTCCAGTCTACCCAAGTGCGTAGTTTCCCATGGAGGGCCTCACACACAAATCATGATCACATGATCTTTCAAATCCAATGTGGTCCCTCTCGGCAAGTTGCTAAACCTCCCTAAGATTTAGTTTGTCATTTGTAAGCGGGGACCTAGTAGAAAGACTTCAAATATTTGAGAATGAAATCTCTAGCAAAGTACTTGTTGCATTAAAATGTTAGGCAAGTGTTCACTATAAAAACGTTGTGTTATTAATCAAAGATGTGCAGTTAAACCTCAGCATTTCCCAGTGGGAAGAGGGGAATGTGGACACTCTGTGGGGGGCACAACAGGAGGGACCAACATTGTCCATCCAGGAGAGCCAGTGGGGAGGGAGGCTGAAGCTCAGTGGAGAAGGGGCAGCTGGAAGGATGGCTCCTGGAAATGAAACAGAAGAGCTGGGTGTGGAAGGAACAAGACCCACAGCCCTTCCTGGGCATGAGGCTGCGAAGGGCAGTGGCCACCCCTCCACCCTTGCCATCAATGATTCGTCACCACAAGCCTGGATTTTATGGCCAGAAGAGACATGGAGGATGGACTCAGACATAAACCAGGATAGGTGTAACCTCCTCATAAGCTTGACGCCTCATCAGTCACAGGCTCTGCCTGCTGTCCTGTGAGGAGGTTATAAAGGGCATGTCCTTTAGGGGATGGAAATCTTGGGGGGTCACCTTAAATTCTGCCTACCACAGCTTCCTGTGTATATTAGCAAGTCCCACTGAATCAAATTTAACCTGCAATAAACAGGGGCTGCCCACTGAGTTCTCCACTTGGCTTGTAGAGCCTCCTGGGAAAGGTTTTACTGCAGGACAGAAAAGGGATAAAAATGAGTCTTTACCCTTCCGAAGGGCCCAGCCTGCGTTGAAGACCTCAGGAGCGACATTTGCAAGACACAGGTTACCTGAAGGGCCAGTGCAAGCCACTCCATCACCCCGGGAAAGAGAGCCCCTTGTGGTTTCCAATTAGCTGTGCTTGCTGGCTTAATAGTCTGGCTCCAGCTGTTGCCTAGACTTGAAAGAAAAAAAAAAACTGGGTCAAACAAATGATTTTGAGAATCCAGAGTAGTTAGTATTTCTGCTGATCATTGTGTCTGTGCTCTGGCCACTGTCCGTGCTTGGAGGATGGCTGGACAGTGGTCTCCAGCGGGGAGACCCTGAAGAAGCCTCAGCCCCTGGGCCCCACCCACTCAGACCCTCTGATTCTCTAGGCTGGGCCCCCGGGTGCTCTCAAAGCTGTTCCGGGAATTCAAATGGGTGGCCAGAGTGGGGAACCACTAGGCTGGATAATCATTTGGGGAACAACTTCTAATAAGATAAAAATTAGGATGCAAGCTGATTTCATGGCAGGGATATTTAGCTTATTAGAGCAAGAAGTGGAGCCCTTCGGGGGGTGGGAGTGCAGCCTGGAAAGAAATTGGTTCCCTGCAAATGGGGAGGAAACGGCTGTTGCAGCACATTCACAGTTATTCCCACAGTCATTCAGCGAGGATTTACGGAGCTCCCCCAGTGCAGGCTGTGGAGACACAGCCAGTTGTGCCCCAGATTGACAGGGCCTGGTGGAGCTGAGGTCCCCCTGGGGACGCGCAGTAGCGACGTGATGTGTCCTTACAGCTGCTAAGATCCTAGCTTTTTTTTTTTCCTTAACTGAAGCACAACGGCATTCAACTCTGCATTTTACACTTTTTAGGTGAGAAAATCAGATCACGGTGTGTTAAGAGAAAGCACATCTCCTCTTAGAAATTTATGAATGAAATAGTATAACAACTTGCAGTTGCTTTAAAATGAGCTGGAGCGTGTGTGTGTGTGTGTGTGTATGTGTGTGTAAGGGTCTATGTTACTTATCGGAGTTAGGCGATGGCTATGTGAGGAGGGTTCATTGTACCATTCTCCCCACTTTTGCATGTTTGAAATATTTTATAATAAAAATTTAAAATTGAATCTATGAATCAAGATACATTATCAAAACTGTTGTTTATAATGTATCAAAAATTAAAAAAGGAAAAAGCTGAGTTCATAGTGGGGCAGAGGATTGCTGCGGTACAAGAAGACCCCTAGCGATGCTGAGCTCTAACTGCTGGGCATCATTACTTGACACAAATATGAAAGTCCACATTGGGCTGGGAGCTCTGCCCCCACCTCGGGGCTGCCATGACCCAGTGGCTCATGACACAGGGATCTCCCCTTCAGCTGTGGGCCTCCCCTCTGACAAGTGCTGATGGGGAGGAGGGTCAGCGTCCGTTCCTCTTTGTACCCTCAGTGCTTGGCATGCCCTCTGGCCCAGAGAAGTGCCCGAAAAATCAATGGATATTGATAGAACTGAGATGAACCAACACAAGCATTCAATTTTTTTCTTCTCCTACTAGGTCTGATCAGGTCCTTGCAGAAAACACTTCCAGTTTGGGGAGCCTCATTTCTGGAGGATGTAAACATACCTGAGAGGGTCCAAATGTTGAAGAAAAGAGGCCTTAGCCGTGGAGCAAAGACGAACAGCACAAGTGCCCAAGTCTGTGATGGCCTGGACGAGGACAGTGGCTGCCTGTTCCTCCGCAGGGCACCCAGCGGAAGACAAACGGGTTTGGAAATCGGCGTGAGCCTTGTGGGAGGCATACTAAAAATCTTTGCTGAGAGGTGAACTCCACAGGGCAGAGCATGCCTGACCATTCCAGGTGGCACACTGTGAAAGGAATGAAGGCAGGGAGAGAGAGGAGGAGGGTGGAGAGAAGGTGGGTTTGTGGTAGACGGGCTCCCCTGCACACGAGCCCAGCACCCTTTCACTGGGAAGCCAGGTGCCACGTGGAAATGGCTGTGAGTGTGGAGGAGACCTGCATGTCCTGGGCTCCTGCCCCATCGTCCAGCTCTGTGACTTTGAATGAATGCACTTAGCTACCCAGAATGTCATTTCCTTGCCTACAGATGAGGAAGCAGGGATAAGAAAGCATTGAAATTCTGTGTCTTGGTGGATGATATTCTCCCCCATAATTATAGAAGTTTATAGTTGTCATATTTTTGTTTTCATGACATTTTTTTGGTGTTAGCTATGATTTGTTTGATGCCAAGTCCTTGCTGTAATAGGTGACTCCCAGTAATTTTGTACTATCTATTATTCCCATTGTTCCTTCAGGAAAGTGCTGCCTGCCTTTCGAAGCACATCTAGGAGTGCACTACAGCAAATGCCTGTGTCATGTGTGCCTGTCCCTCCTGGTCACCTGGGTGACCGAGCTTCAGTTACAGTCAAGGTCATTTTGAGGGTTCTCTGCTGTGGGTAACACCCCATGGCAGTGGTTCCGAAGGCATGCAGCAATGTAGGGGCTGGGGGGAGAAGAAGGTCAAGGTTACAAGGCCTTCCAAGTCGCTTCCTGTCACTCTGATGCTGTGATGGGGAAGTGGGGCACTGAGTGGACTCAGCTTAAAGCATTTCAAACATCTGCAAGTACTTCTCAAACCACTGTACTTACTATAGAAGAGATCAATCCACGTGGCTCCAAGAGATCCAATCCAACAGATCAAGTCACACACATCTGGGAAGCTGCTAGAATGTCAGCATGTACTTACCCTCAGAAGAAACGCAAGATCCAGCAAAAACAAATTTGCCTTCCACAAAACAGGACGATCTCCCTCAGCCATAGTGCATGCGAGTCCTGGCACAGGGAGGGGCCTTGCACAACAGCTGGCGTTCGTCACCACAGTGAGGTTAACGGCTGTCGTGGATTTTGGTGGAAATCGGTGGTAGCAGCAGGTCAGCCAGTGAAGGAAGGACCGTGGCTCAGGGGTCCTGCGTTTCTTCAGTGGCTTCCACCCATATTTTATGTTGTGTCTGTTACCAGTCTGCAGTCCCAGTGAGCAGGGCCACAGACGAGCCTGGTGCCTGGCCCATCCCAGGCCAGGCACAAGACTGCAGGGTGAGCGCATACACTACGGGAATTTGCCAACATCTCTCCAAGAGGCTAAGGAGCCAGTTCAACAGTGCACAGCAATTTCACCCACCATGGGACTCTGGAGCAGGCACTCAGTGTAAGCTGGGCGCAGGAAAGCAGAACGAGTCCCAGTCCCTACATGGACATCAAGCTGCCTGGGAGATTATTCTAGAGTTTGAAGCTATGTTCTTTTATGTTTAACCCCAAGCCAACTCCTTCATCTGAGGCTCAGCTGAGGAAGCAATCCGTTCTATCTCCTACATGGCACCTTCCCTGGCATATGTCATTCTGGTCACGTAAAATGGTTTGCATGAGAACTTTTGTCTCAGTCTGCTTAGGTTGCTATAACAGAATTTCGTAGACAGGGTGACTTAAATAACAGACATTTATTCCTCTCAGTTTGGGGGGCTGGAAGTCCAAGATCATGGTGCCAGCATGGTTCGGTTCTGGCTCTCTTCCTGACTGACTTGCAGGCAGCCACCTTCCAGCTGTGTTTTCACAGGACGGAGAGCAGAGGGGAAGCAAGCTCTCTCCAGTCTCTCCCATAAAGTCTCTAATCCATCATGGGGGCCTCACCTCCTAACCTAATTACCTCCTGAAGTCCTTGTCTCCTAATACCATCTCATTGGGGATTAAGGTTTCAACCTATGAATTATGGGAGGATATAAACATTCAGTCCACAGCAACATTATTATTTTTAAGTATTCTATTTATTCTTAACAGGTAATACATGCAACAGAACAAAATATAAAGGTATACAACACATTCCTCTCTGATTCCTGTCCCCCCAGATGCCCAGTCTCCTTCAGGGGACAAGAGCCATGACAAGTTCCACGGGTATCTCTCCTTCCAGAGCTATCCGTGTCAAAATGCAAATGCTGGCAGCCTATCTGAGCCTCTCTTCACCTTGCTTTTTTGAATTTACCAGCATATGTAGAAGGTGCGCATCAGTAAATACAGAGCTGCCTCGTCCTTTTAGCGACTGCATAGTATGACTTCATCAGGGACACATGATAGTCCGTTTCATCAATTCCCTGCTAGCCGGTGGTTTCCGATCTTATGCTCTTACCTCACTGAGGTGATTGATGTTGCTCACATCCTCTCACACTCACCAAGCTACCTGTTGGATAAGTCCCTGGAAGTATAATTCCAGGGTTTGTTCAGTGAAAGAATATGGCACTTCAGATTTGATGGGCATTGTCAAACTGTCACTGGCCAGAGCGTGTGGTCCGCGTGGATCCCCATCAGCAGCGTGCGAGGGCCCTTGCCAATACCATGCTGCAGAGGGAAAGACGAATTGTAGTTCACCGCTTAAATTTGCATTCCCTCATGAGATTGAGCATGCTTCACATGTTTATCGGCTCTTAGTATTTGCATAGTTTTTCCTATTTCTCTGCTTGCTAATCTTTTACTTTGTGATTTGGAAACACTGTATTTATCAGAGAACTGAGCCATTTGATTTGGCAAGCCTTCCAATTTGTCTATTACCTTAACTATTTTATTAGGGTTTTTTTTATTCAAGAATTTTTATGTAGTTGCATTTATGAATCTTTTCTTTCGGGCTCATGAATTTGGGGTCACATTTGAAATAACCTTCCCTACTCCAAGACTGTAAAAATCAGCTGACTTTACAGCCCTCTCCACACACACATGCACACACACACTGTATTAAATGTAACTCTACCGCGGTTGCATGGCTTGATATTCACCCACGCAACTAGCGAGCTTATGAGCTGGAAGGGAGATCAAAGATCAATACATGGAGCCTCTTGTTTTAGCAGTGAGAGAACCGAGACCCCTGAAGTGACAGTCATCACCTGACATCACATAGGCAGCTGGCCATGTGGCTATGTGAGCACAGGCCACAGGGAAGCCACCCTCTGTCCTCTGAATTGTGCCCAGCCCCACATCACCTCCATGCCTGCTGTCTCTGAGGAATGCAGGAGAGGGGCTGAACTATGGCTTCTGCTCTGTAATCCTCACATACAGCTCAAGTTGAAATTCAATTGATTTTAGAATAAAGCAATGCCTTAGGTTGTGGGATTTGGCAGGAATTTTGCGATACAGATGGAATTCCAGGGAACAAAGAAGAGAAATTCTTTTCCTGCCAATTCTTTTTCAGGAGAATTAAAAAGAAACAAACAAGTTTTTGCAAAAGCTGATTCTAGTTTTGGGCTTCCCTGGGAGAGTGACACAGGATTAAGGGGTTAGAGAAGAGGGCCCACACTGTGCCTGCCACCCCTTGGGGAGAACCCAGTGGAAGACACCTGGGTGTCTGACTAGCCAGCAGCGGTCGGTACAGGAACTGGGGGCGAGAATGGAGGCACAGTGGCCTTTGAAGCTTTTTTCAGACATTGAGGATGTTAATTGCTGGTTGGCAGTTCAATGGAATCCAGCCCACCTGTCACTCAACTTTGATCTTAGAGAAGCCCCTGGACTGGGGTTGGAAGGTGGCTGCTTTGCTGGCAAGCTTTTCCTTCCTCCTCTCTGTAAAGTGGAATCATTCATTACCCATCTCATGGGGCAATTCATCTCCCAATGACTCTAATTCAAAAAGCTATGTTCTCTAACCATCCAGTCCATGATCTCAAACAGATCCACATGGCCTTCCACTCACACCGTAAGTCCTCGGGGCCCAGGACTCAAAGAACCGGCACAGCGCCCCAGCACCAGTTAGGGGAGGTCAAAGCCACCACCCACAGAGGGGAGCCAGCTGTTGCGAATCAGGTCAGGGAGGTCAGGCCTTGGAGAGAGGCATCTTTTGTGATTCTCCATGGCTCTGCTCCCACCAGGCGAAGGTGAAAGTGGGAAGGCAGACTGGAAGGGACAAGGGGGTGGGAACAGTATGCGGGGAAGGGGAGGGTTTGTTCAGAGGGCATATCAACCCCCTCTGGGGTCTGATCTCTGCTATTCACCATACACCAGGGTGCCACGTGGCCCGTGGCTAGAGTCAGCCCTGTACAAGAACACATACCATACCTGTGTGGCCTCGTAAGCTAGGGGTGCACAGTCCCCACTACCCCTGCAGATCTCACCTTTCCAGGCACTGGGGGCTCACCCTATGCCCCCACCACTTCCACAGCCCATGCATAGGCAACCATCCAGCTCCTGTCTCACCTGGCACCTCCCTCTCTCTCCAAAAAGTTGCCCAGGGCTCCTGGGCAAGTGGGTCCCTCCTCCAATCCAGCCCACCTGGTCAAAACTCTGAGCTGCCACCCACTGTCTCCTGAGCTGAGAGCCTAAGAGTGGCCAGTCAGGTAAAGCCAAGCTTGCAGCTGCAGGGACCCGTGGGAACAGGGATGGTATCCAGGCAGAGGGGTCCCAGTGGACTGCGGTTGTATGTGCTTCTGCAGTTCCTGGGGTTGGTGCATTGTCCTTTGTCCCCAGAGACTCAGGTTGCAAAGCCTACTTCTTACAACTGCACAGTTGTGCTGGGTGGAAGGGAAAGGCAGAGGGCTTTGGATGTCAGTTATAGGTAGCAACCCCCAGCACGCACTCCAGACTTGGAGACCTTTTCACATGCCCCATTTGCCCCTTCCAGATGACAAAGAGTCAGTGATCAGAGCCTCTGAGACCCACCTGGCCTGCTTGCAGAACCCTGGCTGGCCTTCCTGTCCTCCAGCTCAGAGGTGTTCCTGGACCTTGTAAAACCATCTCTGTGAAAGTCAGCATCTCTCCCTCCACACCCACCACCCAGGGGTGTTGGTCCACTCCTTGTGTGAGTGGGGTGACCCAGGCCAGGAAGAGTGTCTTCTGCGATATATAGCTCAACCTGCCAAGAAGATTCTGATAAGCTTAATTTTCGGCAATTAATGTTCTTAAAATGTTTTTAGTGTAAACTTCCAATTGTAAATTTTATATTCATAATGCTGAATAAGTATATTTTTTAAACTACATCCACACAAGACTCCACAGGGAGTGTCTCTGCTCCCTCTAATGCTATCTTTGGAAGGCAGGAGAGAAACCCAGCGATGGTCAGCCATGAGCAACCCCTTTGAAGGTTCCTCCTGCTTCCTTGTCCTCAAACGTGGGTGTAGCTAGCAATGGCCACCTTGTAGCAGGTGTTCATGTTGAAATGAGACAGCAGATGCTCAGCGGATATTGGCTAAGGAGATGATGGGGGGCTTCAAGTGGGGGATTCAAGTGGGGAATCACCCATAGGGTAGATGCCGCATGAGCATTGCCTGAATCAGATCTGACACCTTGAGGCAGGAGAGAGAAGTCAGTTTACAAACCTGCTTATGTGGTTGTTGATAGGAGTCAGTTCTGGGGGAGCTGATGGACTGAGGAGGCCTCAGTCACTGGCTTCTCCAACACAGAACTCACTTCTCACCGAAGTGACTAAGCCAGGGTGGCAGATGTACAGGGAAGAGTTAATACAACAGGCCTGAGATGAGTGCAGGTAGGCCATTGGCTGGCTTCTTGAAACTGGGGTTTTGGGAGTGTTCCCCCTAGCTTAACTGTCAAGGAGGGTTCACTGCACCAAACTGTTTATGCAAACGGTTAACTGAATACCTGCTTCCCTCGTAGAAATATCAAAACTCAGAGGGTCACTAGGACCAGCCCCAGTAAAAAGCCTGGGTGCTGAGTCTCTATTGAGCATCCCTGGTGGGCAACATTTCTCATGTGTTGTCACAACTCACTGGATGAATCAAGTGCATCCTGGGCAGCACCCCAGCGAGAGGCCTCCTGGCAGGTCAAGCCTACTTTCCTCTGGATGTCTCCCTCTGTGCCGTTTTCTTCTTTGTGAGTTTGTAATCCATTCACTCTAATAAGTCAGAGCTGTGAGTCCAAGTCTAATCTGAGTCTTCCTAAGGAACCATTGAACCTAGGGATGGTCAGGGACACCTCACCCAGCAAGACAGAAGTCACCATCTTCTATAACCTTATCTTGGCAGTACATTTGCTGCCACCTGTGCCTTGGAAGCAAGTTGCTAGGTCCAGTACACACACACACACACACACACACACACACACAGAATACCCAAGGGCCTGACTCCATGGCAGTGGGGATCACTGGGGGTCATTTAGGAAGGCCGCCACCAGGCGGCAGAGCCAGGGTGCAATATGAACTGTAGCCTCCAGCGGCCAGGTTCCTACCCTCCACACCAAGCTGCTCCCCATTCGCCAAAGGTATCGTGAGCAGGAACAGAAGGGCAGACCAGAGTGCCGCTTCCTGAGAAGTGCTCTGAGGAAGGGTCTGCATTTACTGATTTAAATAGGTATCATCTAGAGGTCATGGATGTCCATGGAGAACTGTGCTCTGTGGTCTCACTTCCACACATAATGTTTTACATCACATACTCATTTATTGAACAGGTCCCACACTCCTGTAGTCTAATACTCAACATCTCTATCCTCACCTTGGCCTCAGCCCACGTAGATCCCCTCCCCCGAGGCAGTCACTATTACCCATTGTTTTTTCTGTTTCCTTCCCGAGTTGACAGGAAAGTAGCATTACGTTCCCTACAGCTTGTTGTAGATGAGGCCCAGAGTCTGCTCTGTACACACTCCTTGCAGAAGTCTCTGTTGACTTGCAAAGAACTTCCATCCCAGACACTAAACTGTCCCTTGCCGGCTCCTGCTCTTGGCTGACCTGCGGTGACCCCTGGCTTTTCTTTTTGAGCAAACATCAGCCTGCTGGTCATTATGAGGTCTTTTCTACAGAGACGTGATCAACCCAGTTCATTTTCACTGATGCATTTATCTTCTGTTTTACTTGAATGTCTTCTATATGGAAGTTACTTAATGATCAATTATTAAAGAAACTTGTTCATGCTCAAATACTGGGTTCTTGAGCAAACAATTTTATGTTAGTCAAAGAGAGAACCTGGCAGAAAGTAGTGTATTAATGAACCGACTGAAGAGCCCCGGTGAGGTCTCTAGGAGTTAGGTGTTGCAAGTGGACAGTTTAAAATTTAAGGACCTTTTCAGCGATCTAGCTTCTCTCTGCCATGCCACACGGTGCTGGTGATGCCTAGTCGCATCTCTCAAAAGAGATTCACAGTGATAAAGGAAAGGAAAGTAGAACATCTGAGTAGGCGTGCTCCGGGATAGACAGGTGATAGCAATTACTACAATCTCAACAACCCTTATTAGTCACTACTTGTTCCAGTTACTGCCAAATATCTAGTCATCCTAAAACTTAGTGGCTTGAAGCAAAAACAATGATTTTATTGCTTTCAAATTCCTATCGTTTCCTCTTCTCCTCCTTATGGGGGTTGACTGGGCTCAGTGGGGGTGTCCGTGGGGTCTCTCACATGATGGCACTCAGGTGGTGATTGGGAAGAGTGTCCCTCAAAGCTGTCCTCACTCACATGTCCGGTGGCTGGTGCTGGTTGTTAGCTCGAACCTCAGCCGTGCTGTTAGCCAGGACATTCCATGTGGCCTGGGCTTCCTCCCAGCATGGCGGCTGGGTAACACTGAGCCCCAGGATACAGGAAGGAGAAGCTTCCTCTTTCTCAAGGCATGGGCTTGGAAACTGGCACCAGGGTCACACTGTGGCTCCATGGATGGGATATGAACACAAAAGTATGTGCGTGAGCCTGGCTGGCTTTGGGACTTCAGTCCTAGCTGCAATTCCCTCCAGACAACTATGATGCATTTGCTGTCCACCAAGTCTGGCGGGGGCAGCTCCCCCACAGCCCATCACGTGACGCCTTGCAGCCTCCTGTGGTTGGGCCTGTGAGATCACACATGGGATTGGGGGCTGGAGATGGACTCAGCCACCGAAGCAGGCCCACCAAGTGAGGTTGTAGGGGTGGGATGGACAGGAAGGAGCCTGGCTCCAGGGCCCATGTGGCAGCACTTACCCCTACCTCAGGCAAGACCCTGCATCCCCCAGCACCTCTGCCACCAGGAGATGCTCCTGCCTCTTCTCTAGGCTCCATCTCCTGACCTCCTCTTCAGGATGGGCACCACAGGACTCTGTCCTTGGGATGTTATTCATCAATTTATCACCTCCCCGTCCCTTAAGTTACCCCAGCTCCTTCACACCATCATGCTGTAACTATATATTTCTCTTGGTTGGAGGAAGGAAAACTTAAAAACTTTCTCTCTGTCCCTTTGCAACCTCAGAGTATAGCCTACACCCACCGCCTGCCCGTTCCTGCCCTGTTCACTGCTCAGCCCGGAAGCCTGGCATCCCTGCCCCTTCACTGCCTTAGGGTCACCGAGTCACCCATTTCCCTGAAAAGGACCTCTCTCTGTGTTTGGGGCAGATGCTGCTGCTTGCCTGTCCAGCATTCATCTCTCTTCCTTACCAATAGAAACCCAATTTTATCTGAGGCACCACTATGTCCCTTGAAAAAATGAACGTTCCCAGTGTTCCTCGAAGCTAAGGTGGGAGGGATGCTGATCACCCCTATGCGGCCCCTTGGAAAAGGAGCAAGGCCCCTGGATTCCTCCCCCAAAAGCAACGAGTATTTTTTGAAGGAGGGGCTAAGCTCTCAGCTGCCAGGGGCTTCAGCCCAAGGGCTTTTTTGCAGACACCCCTGGCCATCCATCATATGAGGCACCAATCAGAGGGAAAAACGAGGTCCCTGCGGGGGTTTGGTGACTGTTCAGGTTTCACTGCTTCGGTTTGTTGCCTTGCGGACTGTCTGGGCCAAGGCACGACTCCCAGAGCCACCGGGCTTCCGAAAGGCTTTGCTGGAGGAAAACCCTGAAAGTTAGTTTCAGCGTCATTACTCCTCAGAGTGTTATGGGCCAGCCGTGCTGAGAAGGCCATGCTCTGTCATCTCTGCCAAGAATGCCACAAGCTCTTTTGGAAAAACAGCTCATCTTGGCCAGAGCTCTGGCGTCTAGACGGCCAGCTTGCCAAGTTCCAGGGCCTGCATCAAGTGGAACTGGGGAGGTGGCAGACAGGTTTGGTCACAGAGCTCTCGGTGCTGACGCACCATGAACACTCCGGGCTGGGATAGACATCCTGGAGGGCTGCCTCCTCCCCCAGGGAAGGGCATCTTCCATCCATGTCTGTGGGACACCAGCGCACGCTGGTGAGGGCTCAGACTCCCGTGTTAGCGGGAAGCCTCTGGACACCATGGCTCATTTGGGGTTCAGTCAGAGCAGATGTTTCCAGGAGCCCCCTGGGCCTGAAGACTGGCTCCCCAAGGAAGAGGTGAAAGTGGGAAACGGTCATTCTGTGGCTTTGGGAGACTCAGACAGCAGAGGAGGCAAAAGTGGATGCTGGGGTCTGAGGTCTTGTCAGCTCCCCAGTTCCCTGGCTGCCCTGTGCTGTGCTCAGCTAGGGCCTCACCTGACCCCCCCACACACACACCTTCCCCAGAAACAGGCCTCCTCCCTCCTGGCTGGCCACAGTGGGAGGTTGCAGGCAGCTTCTTTACGGCCTGCAGGGAAGTGGGGAGGGAACCCCATCCCCCTCCCTGGGGCTGACTATTCCTAAGGGTACCCACAATATCCTAGCAAGCCAAGGCACAAAGCTACCTGATAGGGACATTTGCAATTTGGAATTTGAAGCCGCATCATTGTCACTCAAGGACTGCCCACTGGGGGAGAGTCAAGTCACAGTTAAGTCACAGCTGGGACAGCATGCGCCCCAGCCACATGGGTTTGTCCCTGTGGTAGGGTCGGCTTGCAGCTCTGGGTGCCAAGAACTCAGGGGAGGCCCATGAGGTCCCGGGTAGTATTTTTGTTTCTTTCAGATAAATAGCCAGAAGTGGGATTGATGGATCATGTGGTAGATATATTTTTAGTTTCTTGAGGAATCTCCACACTGTTTTCCACAGTGGCTGCGCCAATTTAACATTCCCATCAGCCATTCACAACGATTCTCTTCTCCACGCCCTCCCTTGCATCCTTTCTTGCATCTCGCTTCTGTTGTTTTTATTCGTCAGTTTAGAAATAGATGGAGAGCTGGCCTGCAAGCAAGGCCTCAAGTACTCACCATGTGCATGCCCTGGACTAGTGAGCCCCTCTTCCCTAGATACGTGGGGAGAAAACTAGGGAGATGGATGGGGAGATGCGTGTGCTTCTCTGTCTCCTGCTGGTCTCCGTCTGTCGTTGTGGTGGCGTGCGGGATCACGAAGATGTTCATTACTGCCGGGCCTTTCTGCTCTGTCCGAGTCAAAGGAGGGTGTATGGAAATAGTAGGAGAACATGGAGAGAAAGCTGTTTTCCCAAGAAGAAACACTCTTCACTTGATTAACTAAGCTTTGTTCAATCGCTGCAATAGAAAAGGAAAATTTGCAGTTTGGAAAATGCTGGGGGAAAATTCCATGCCTCCGTGTGTCCAGTTTTTTATAAAGTTTTCTGTGCTTTTCCCTGCTGTGCTGGCCTGGAAAACGCATCGTCGCAGAGGGGCCACCGTAACCTTGCCATGGCCGATTTATGGGCGCTCAGCAGTTTTCACAGACTTGACAGATATAAATGCTTTACAATAACTTTTTTATTGCATTTTAGCAGAAACAAGTTTCTAAATATCTGTGTCTGTGACCTTCAATGCAGAGCTGAGGAGGATGGGGTGGAAGCCAGAACTGCTTGTTCCTGGTCGGCCAGCAAGTGGTGACACGGCTGCACGTGGGCTCCATCCCGCTCCGGCTCATAAATCCTCCCGCCATTTTGCCCAAATCTGCAAAACATCTCAGACTAATGGAGAGACCTGGAGACATATACTCATAGTCGAAGATGAATTCTTTTCTCACTCTAGCTTTTAAAATGCTTAAATTCTGCTTTTAAAGCTTCAGTCTTGCAATTCCCTTTCAGCAAGTTCATTGTTACATGTTTCCTGGCTGTATTTGTGCTCTGGAGGGGTCCAGGCTGCTGCATACTCTCTCCTCTCACACTGAACATGTGCTACTTTGGAGCCTGGGAAGCAGACAAGGCCCAGGAATGGAGGAGAGTAGACATGGAACAGAGCAAATTCCTACGACCAAGGTGCTGAACCTACATCCCAGTGGGATTGGTCTTTCATTTTTTTTTCATTTATTTCCTGTATCCAGTTTTTCACATGACTCAAATAATGCTTCTATTGAAATGACATTTTAAAGCAGTTTTATTGAGATCTAACTCACATACCATACAATTCACCTTTAAAGTGTAAACTCCAACAGTTTCAATATATTCAGATATGTGCAACCATGGCAAATTTTAGAACAATTTCATCACTTCAGAAAGAAGCCCATAGCCTTTAGCGAGCACCTGCCTGCCCCCTGGGCTTGCCTGAGCCACACCAATATACTTTTGTCTCTGGGATTTCCCTGTTCTGCATGTCCTGCCCACCATTGCACCCACAGCACCCCCAGCACCTGCACCTAGCAGGGTCAAATACTCTCTGGGACAAATAAATGATTCTGTGAAGGAAGCCAACCACAGTGCTGCAGAGATTTGAATTACTGGCAAGAAGAGGAAGTGAAGCAGAGAAGGGAGAGTTTCCTGGTCACAGCTGACATTCAAGGTCACCCAGGTGCCAAGCACTGCTTTAACCACTTCATGCAAATTAGATTATTTGACATGGAGAGTAGTCTTCAGCAGAACTCACCTCAGCCTCCTTTGACAAATAAAGAAACTAAGGCACAGAGGGGTGTAGGTGCTTCAGTAGGTCACACAGCAAGTGGCGGTGGAGTCACATGCAAAGCCCGGTGGTCCGCCTTGCCAGGCTCCCTCCTCCCCACGTCACCTTTGCCACCTGCTTTCTTGTTCATACCCTCAGTCATCGCGTACAAAGTGGAAGGGACTTGAGAAGCCGTCCCTCTTCTTTGTTTTAATCCCAGCCAACGCTGCATGGTTGCACATCCAGAGGGCTGGGCCAGGTTCCAGCTCTGCGCCCACAGTGCACTTCCATTTCCTCGTCCATTAAAAACAGACATTCTGCTGTGGGTTAAATGGAAGCTGTGGTTGGCAGACACCTCTTTTGTCTGGCACTCTGGCCTTGACGTCCTGGGAGAGCAATGGTCTTGCACCACCGCTTCCTTGTTCCTGGGCTGCTTCTGTAAATGCTTGGACTACCCAAGGTTGTGTCTACCTGATGTTCTGTGCTCCTGAGAGCCATGGGTTTTGGATTATTTGTTGGTGGCTGCGTGTGGTGGCTCTTTGCAGAGGCCTGAGGAACCAGGGAGCTGAGGTTTCAGCTGCCTTGGGTCTTGCCCCCAGGGGCACAGAACATTCTATTCGAAGAGGCCATGAAAGTTGACTGGGAGAGTAGACTGTGGCTCACTGCCTCATGGGTGGCATCTACATAGCCCCCTTGTCTCTGCACCAACTGAGCTAGGAGGACCACTGGACAGGAAGTCAGGACCAGAGACCCCACCCCAGCTGCCCATCAGCAAGTCCTTGTCCTGTCTGGGCCCCATTTCCTCCCTCTTTATGGTGGATGATGTTGGCACTGCACCCCAAAGCCACCTGGGAGCCTTTAGATGATACACGACACCCTTCCCACCCTTACCTGAGAATGTTATTTCATGGGCCTGGCAAGTCCTGGGCATTAGCATTTCAAAGGCTCCCCTGTGCAGCCAGGGCAGGGAATTACAGGCTAGATGAATCCCAGGGTCCCTTTAACTGGACAACTAGACACTTTTCTTAACTTTTAACCTGGAAAATAAACAGGTTCCCCAAATAGCTGATCTTGTCTGGCACAAGAGAAATAAATTTATTCATTCATTCAACGAATGTTTGTTTGCTGGCTGGCAGAAAGTGAAATTGACAGCTAATGTTTATATCCAGGGCCTGTGAGCACATCGTGATGGTCACCCCCAACTTGTCTCCCCTTTACAGCTCTGGCGGAGGAGCATGGGTCCCTTCATCACCTCTCCAGGAAGTATGTCCTTGCTGGGAAGTAGAAAATCACACAGTCCCAGGGCCAGTCCTTAGAGGGCCCCTGGGCAGAAACGCTGTGTCAGCAGTCTCAGAATAGCTGAGCAGCTATCTGCTCCTCCCCTGCCGAACATGCCCAGTTTAGTACAAAGGAAAAAGTTACTCCAGAAGAGTTATCAAAAGTCTGCAAGGTCCGCTGTGTTCCTCCCTGAAGAATATAAATAATACATGCTGCACAGGGAAGAGAATAATTCACATTTATAAATTTCTATCAAGAATTCTGCTTGCCTAGGAATGAGACCAGCAAGCATTGTGTTTTTGTTTTTAAAGAACAGGGAAAAAATGTGCCCCCTGGAGACTCCGTGGTGATTGTCCACCCTCATTAAGCCAGCTCTGCATTGGAAGGTCGGAGAGCAGGGAAAGAGCAGAATGCTCACACCGTAGAATTGCCACCTGGTGATGCCAGCAGAGGCTCTGCCATGGCCTGGGGGCCATTTGTCATTCTCCACCCAAGGCTGAATGACGGAGCTCATTTAGATGTCCTGGACAGCTCTAGGACTGAGAATCTGCACCCTTGGGCACAGGGCAGGAGTGCAGCCAGCCATAACCAGGTGTCGCTGTATGCAGAATTCTGTAGGAATAGGTCCAGGATAAAGAAGATCACTGGACTGGTCTTTGTCTCTTGGTATCCTCCAAATTCTCCATCATTGTGGTGACAGCAGCTCTAAGTCCAGGCTGTCCCAGAGAAAGGAGAGTCTCTCATTTGGTGGACCCTGGGGCATTTCAACATGGACAATGGAGAGACGGAGGACCTGGGTGATCGGACGTGGGATGAGGAGAGTGAGTCCCTGTAGGGGATTTATAAGGCACCGGGTAGGCAGCTCTGGATGCCAAGTAAAACCCTGAGATGTTAATTAATAGACACAGTGCAGGTCTTCATGAAGGCTGGAATGTGGGGCCAGCAGCCCTGGGTTAGAAGACCCCATAGGCTGTAAAGACAGCAGTGCCCCAGGTTCTAGCCTTCGGGGGCCATGAGTCTGCCCCCCACACTCAGGCCTCTGTTTTCACTGACCCTCGTGGGTATCCCCCTGTGGGCAGGTAGTGCCTGCATGTAGTACAGGTGTGTCCTCTTCCCCCGCTCCACCCCGCCATGAGCCCAATCCCCGTGTGTAAGCTCTTTTCAAATTTGTCCTCATCGCTGAGAATTCTTCTCCTGAGTCACCTGAAGAACCGCAGGCAGCTCCTGGCTAAGCGAGGTGCTGTGACCTGTGGTCTCCAGGCCCGCCCCAGCGTTTTGTCAGGAGACCTCCCTCCCGAGGTCGGCCCCCAACCCCTGCTGAGTGCACACGTGGAGCTGCTATACTCTTGCAGAGGCCACTGGGGACCTTGGAGGAACGATTTTGCTGGAAACTTCTGGAACCTTCCTTTATTCCCTTGTTCCACCCACCCCCCTTTACCAGCCTCAACCTAAATCTGGAGTCTCCCATCCTTCAGGCCTCTTTATTGGCCTGACATAGCAACAGCACCCTCGGTGCTTTAGTTCCCCCATTGCCCCGCCCCACCCCCACCGCATTAGCCTGGTGCATACATGGACAGTCTCTGGAGGCTCATGACCATGCAGTTTCCTCTTCTGTTTTCTCATGGCTCCCTCGCCATTTTTTTTTTTAAGTAAAAATTTACAGGAAATATATATCTTTTTCCCTACTGAAATGGAAAGAAATAAAAAAAAGAGAACCCACACAGATGGAACGTTAGAAAGCTCAAGTGAGCAATTTGGGCCCATTCTGCCTGAATTCTGCGGTTTCAGGGCCCACGCAGCCTTCCTCCCAGCTCTTTGTTCTGATGGCCCTGCTGTGTCCCTGGGAAATACACATCTCCACCTGGCACCCGGAGCAGGACAGGAACCTTTAATTGATGCATCTCTTACTTCCGCCTGATGTTCAGAATTGCAGGGAAGGAAAGGAAGCTTTGGAAAGAAAAAATATATAGTTCTCCATATGAGAGGGAAAGTAAATTACAGGGTGAGCTCTAGACGGATATTTTTGCCCAGGTCCTTATTGTGTGGCTGGCTCGTGTACTGTTTGCGGTGGGAAGTGCTGTCTTCTGTTTTAGGCTGGGGATCAGAAGGAATGCGTCCTCCTGCGGGCCACGCCCAGCAGCAGACCCCTGATCTGGCCAGCCCCAGGGCTCTGAGCAGCGTGGTCTCTGGGACCACCCTCTGGTGGGAACCCTGAGAACCAAGTCCAAGTCAGGAGGTACGTCTGCCCTTCCTCATTCTGGTGAAGAGAAGCCGATCCCACTGCAGCTTGATGATTTCACACACCTCTCCCAGGCTCCTGTAGTCCGGGCCTGGATCGACTTTGGGAAGAAAAGTAATTAACCTCTTCCAGAACCACCCACACATCGGCACACGCCGCCGCCGTTCAGAAGGTGCCAGCTTAGAAAAGGGGCTGGGGCTGAGCCTCCCTCTTTCCAGGTTCCTAGTCCCTGTTGGCCTCTAATTAAAATGCTCTTTCTAGTTAACCCTTCACCAGGCCTTACAGCACCTGCTACACACAAGTCAGTCAGACATGGGTGGGACTGAGTCCTGGTGGGCAGGTGAGAACTGGCAAGGGCTAGGAGAATGGCAAACATGGGGGTGATGTAGTGTGGGGGGCAAACCCTGCACAGATTCATTTTGGTAGATCAAACCTTCTGCAGGTGGAGAGAGAGGGACAAGTACCCTGGGTTGCCAGGAGACTCTTCCCAAAGGAGCAGTCTTTTTCTCAGTGTGTTTAGGCCCAAGCGGTGGGTCTGCCGTGGGCGGAAGGGCAGTTAGGGCATTTTTTTTTTTTTTTCCTCTCTCACTGGTGAGCAATATGTCCTCCCAGTTGCTGGTGATGGATTTACAGGATTGGCAGTTTCCCTTCCTGGAGAAGATTTACCTTTTCACATCAAAATCGAACGTTCCTTTCTCTTCCTCCTGATGCTTTAATTGTCCCAGAAGATGTGTGCTCATAGCCAGGAGGGTGGTAGGAGGGAGGGCGATGACTCAGGACCGGGAGGAGGTATCTGCAGGACCCCACTTCGAGACTGGGGCCCTTGCTGGTGAGTCAGCACACAACTCCCCCCAGGTGTTTGTTACTGAGCGCAAATGTGACAGAGGGAGATATCCTTAAAGGAGAGGTGCCCAGGGTAGGTGGTGATTCACTCCCCAAAGGAGTCATCATGGGGACTCCTATAGACACGAGCGGACCTGGAGAGCGCTTCTTTCACCAGTCGGAGTCATGCTGGCTGTGCCTCCTGCTTTCTCCTCACAGCCGCCACCAGAGACGCTGTGGGCCCAGTGTCCCTCCTTTTGCAGGACCTTGGGTGAACTGATGCAAGTGAGTGGGGAGAGGCACTGCCAGCCCCGCACCCCACCCCCAACCCCAGCTCTGGGATGCTGAGAAGACAGACCTGGGCTTCCAGGTCTAATGCTTGCGGAGAAGCCAACATGGACAGAGCTCCCCCAAGAGAAGGATCTATAGATCAGGGAGGAGGGAAGGCTCTGCTGCGGAGCCAGTGGCAGAAAGCACTGTGGTTCAGGTGTGTGTACAGATTTCCGTGTTGACAATGACGCCTAGTAGGCTGGTAGCCTCATCACTCTAATCCCTGCTTCTGCATTCCCGTCACTGTCTCCCTGTGCTTCTGTTCTCAAATCTCCCTCTCTCTTACCAGGACTCTTGTCATAGGATGGAGGACTCAGCTTAAATCCTAGAGGACCCCATCTTGAGATCCTTAACTTAATTACATCTGTGAAGACTCTTTTTAAAAAATAACTTCACATTTACACATTTCTGGAGTTAGGGCAAAGACATAATTTTTGGGTACCACTATTCAGCCCAGTACTATATACACGTATTTTTTTCTCTCCATGTTCCAAGATAGTGCCCAGTTCTTAGATGTATCACATAAATTTGTGTGTGTAGATATACTTTATACTCTAAGGCCACATGACTAAAAGACACAAGGTCCCCATTTCTGGTCCCAGGTTTACAATAGATTAGATGAGGCCCCTGGCCCCTGAATTTAATTTCCTGTACCTTAAAACACCCTTATGAAAAAATGAGATCTTGAGGTTACAGTTCTCTTGTCACAAAGAATCCTTTCACTGTTAGAAGTCAGTGGAACAGGATAGATTTAAAACCTTCTATGTGATGGGAAGAAAGCATATTTGAACAGGCTTTGAGTTTGGGACTCTCAGCCTGAGGCAGTCTGCACCAAATTAAATGGCAGGGTCATTTCCACTGACCTCTGAGGCCCTTTCCAGCTCATTTATTAAATAAATAATTGGCATGGAGATTGGAAGTCAGAGCCTTTGCTCTTGTTTCCCACATTAACTTTCTAGAGTAAATTTTAGCAAGCTCCAAGCTATCAGTTGCCAAAAGCAGCATGTAGTCCCACCATTTGAATGTGGTGGGAAGGTCAGGGACTTTGGATGCCATGAAGTCCAGGACTCTGGGGACAGCTGACAGGGCACAAGCCCCTGGCAGGTGAGAACGGAGACCCCCTGGAGGCTCCAGGTCACGGATAAGAGGAGAACAGAGGAGGCAGCATTGCATGGAATGGTGTGTTGTTCCAGAAATCATATTTTATGGAAAAGCAACACCGTAAAATGTAGAAACTAAAGTGAGAAAAAAACAATGAGAATAAGAGTACTTAAATCAGCTGTGTGTGTGTGTGTGTGTGTGTGTGTGTAGATACGCAGAATTTGCTCCCAAATTACTGTCAAATGCAAAATGATCTTTAGTATTTAAAAGGAATGAAGCCTAAAAAGTTGTCACTGCAAATATCCCTTGTAGTCAGAGGTTTCAAAGTTGTTTTGGTGACAGGAAAATAATTGACCATGTGGAAGAAAATCGCATTAGAAAAATCATTACCTTTAAATGCCCGTTTCCTGTCTACAATCTTGGCATAGTACTCTGCCCAGCAGCACTGCCTATGTTCTAAAAGGGCTTTGAGAAATTTCAAACTTTGCAAATGTAGGAAAAGAAAACAAAACAGGAGTGGTTTTCCATGGGAATGTTGTTTAGAATTACTTGATTGCATTTAACCTTCAAAATTATTTGTTAGAAAATCTTTCATGACAAAACAAAAACAAAAACCTCTTTTAAAAATGCTCTGGCATATGTTTAAACAAAAATAGTTGTATTTTCGAGTCACTGAATCCTGACCCTGTTGCCTCGATCCTGGTCAACCCGTGTTAACCAGGATCTCTACAGAATACATGATCTCTACAGAAGGCTGAGCAGATTGACTTTAACCCCATTTGTGCCAATGGATTGTGTATCCAACTACCTCAATAGCCCTATTATTTCCCTGTGTTTAAGTAAAAATAACTTGTTTCCATTAATATGTAGCACTTATTCTGGCATGGAAATAAAATTCATTAAGACAAATACTTAGTGACAGACAGGCAGAGCTCACCAGTATGCATTTTCTGTAGGTTTAACCAGTCGCTATTCTACTGATGCAGAGACCACACCTTGAATTCTCAGCATTAGGATCCAGGTGCAATCCTGTTGGCTCTTTTACTTTTGCCTTAAGAAAACTATGTCTCTGGTCCAGACTGGTGCGGCTTAGTTGGTTGGGCATTGTTCTGCAAATCGGAAGTTTGCCAGTTCAATTCCTGGTAGGGACACATGTCTGGGTTATGGGTTTCTCTCCCTCTCTTTCTCCATCCCTGCCCCTCTCACTAGAAGTAAATAAAATCATTAAAAAAAGAAAACTATGTTCCTGAACATAGATTAGCCAAGCTTAAGCCAGTGCAGTCACCTCCAGCTAGGGCTGGAGATGACCTGAGGGGAGTGAGTCACTCATCCATCTCCATCACCCAAGGGAAATTCAGAACCAGCGCCCTATTGATGGTGATTTGCTGTGTCTTTAACCAAAGAGAAGGCTGCAGATCCACTGGGTATGAAACGAACAACCTGAAGTAGAGTCGAACAGCAACTCCAGCTGTCCACTTATGGTACCAGACCACTCTCACTGTTATTTCCCAAATCACGTGTTGAGTATCAGTTACATGCCCCGCATGGGGCTACACGATTTCCACGCATTGCCTGTCTTGTCACAGAAAGCCTCAACGGTAGACATTGGCTTCTCAAGTTTAGTCTGGAAAGTGAAAAGTAAGTGTCTTGGAGCCTCAGTTTCTTATCCACAGGTGATAAGAGGCAGAGGGAATTCAAGGCTGTTTGATTTCAAAACTTATGTCTATTCAATAGGAAAATCATCATAGTCTCAGATTTTACATGAAAAAATAGGCTCTTAGTTGGAAAATAATCTCAAATATTGACTCAAGGGTGGAGAAATTCCTCTGATAAGCAGTTTAAAATAAAAACTGAAAGCCAGCTTCTATACTCATACAAAAAGTTAGTTGAGGTACCCTCTAAGTAGATGGAGCTTAGGGATGTGAAAATTGTCACTTTGCAGAATTACTGCTCTATAACAATTTCCAGAGAAGTATCTCTGCAAACCTTATTAGTTTAGGCTTCAGTGTTGTGCTAAGCACACAGTTTCAATTACATTAAGAAACTTTAATGGGGATCTTTGGCAAACACATTAATAAATCTTTATAATGCAAATGGAGGCTGAAGGAGAAATCTTCTAAATCACACTAATGCTTAATTAGATTCAAGTCAGTTACATTTCATTGACTTTTATGGAGAATATCCATGACATGCTTTAAAACATAAATAAATCAAAGCACAAAAGGTCAGAGGGCACCGTGTGATATAAAGCCACCCACAATGGAGCACAGAGGATAATGCATATGGAAACATAAGGAATTCGACAGATACTGCACATAAAACATGCAAGGGCACAACAAACATTTCATGGAAAGACATTTATTGATTTTAAAGTCTTTCTTTTGAGAATCCTTGTCTTTCCAATTAGGACAGTGTCTCTAGACTACTTGACTCATGCATTCACCCTCTTCCAATAATCAACGTTTCTTTCCTATTTATTTCACGGCACCTGCAATTTTCCCCCTCTCCTTTTGAGGACCACAGAATAGTACAGCTTTGGAAAAGGTATACACCAAAGCCACAACATGAATTGTGGTGACAGTCTGAAAGCTTACAGTAGCCCACAGTATGTAGATCAGCAGTCTACCGTGGTGGTATGGTGACAATGTTCATGGAATAAAGTCACATCAGTCGGGGAGGCACGCAGGAACGAAACCTAGAACATCAAGTTACAGCAGCTCTATTTAGCTCAGTGAGCATTATCGCCAGTGTTGCCGGAGATATACCGGTGCAAAGAGATTGCCTGTCTACAGAGGAGGACAGCCACTTAATTTGCCTCCAGTAGAGGAATAGGGAAGTGCCAGAGTTAACCAGTGGTGGGAAGCAGTGCAGGTATTCATTCCTTCACCACATACTACCATACTGACCCAAGGGGATGACCCTGGAGGTTGACTCCCCCAATCATTCTATTTTTCTAGCCCTGTTAGGACCTTGAAATAAGGTCTTGCTTCCCTTTGGATCTACATTCCGTTCACACACTCTGCTTTGATTATGTCTCTTTGGTCAGGACACTTTGCTCCTGTGTTTCCTCTGGAAGGAGGCTAACGTTGCTCATTGCTTTCCTGGATGTCAACCATGTTTATTTGGCCTTTTCAGTCCATTGACTACAACCTGCAGGTCAGATGGGCCCTGGGACTGAGTGATACTCAATACTATGTAAACTGGAGCCTGCCAAAATCAGAATGATAAGGTAGAACACAGCATAAAGCCAAGGAACAGAGCTGTATATTATCTTAATGACTTTGGAGGAAAAAACAAATACTGATTGTGATCCCATGGGCTGAGGTTTAAGTCCCTCACCACAGCTTTCCCGAAGCAGTCAGGAGTGGAAGCTCCACTCTTTGCACCAACTTGCTTTTGACACATAATGGGTCACTTTGGGTGTTTCTCAGCCAGCTGGGAAGACTTGTGGCTCTACTAACTCAGCCCTGGGCTAAGGATGTGGACCGTGTGAATTGCCAAATGGTTCATGGGTGGCATCACGGAGGATCAAACAGCGCCAGCAAGAGAGAAGCCTTGGCTTGTTTCTCCAGCTGACTTTGGAAAAACAACCCAACCTCTCTTAGCTTATTTCCTCCATTGTAGAGCATCTGAAGTCCAGACTAAGTGGCCTCCCAAATTTGACGGTTCTGCCCTCCTCTGAACTAGCAAGCCAGTTCTACTTCTCCAGACAGCAAATTCTATTTAGATTTTGCATGCTGTTCAGATAAAACACTGGAATATAATTCTTAGGTAAGGGGCCAGCCCCACTGCCATGTTAGGCTGTGAGACTGGACTGCATCCTGCAGATCCACAGGCAGAGTCCCTGCAGGTGAGAAGTGGCAAGGAGCTGCCCGCTCATCCCTCCATGGTCAGTATGGACAAAGACCATGCCCACTATTCAGGGACCTCAGCCCTCCCCCATTTCTATACCCGTCCTTTCCTCTTGCCCAACTGTGGCTCAAGCCTGACTTACTCCATAAAAATTTCCCTGGTTATCAGTTAGGAATCCTCAGGTTGAACAATGTCTGCCCTGCAGCTTAGCATTTAGATGTCTTTGGTTTCTACTCAGTTGTTGCTGGTTTCCGTGCATTTTTCTTATCTTATGAGTTCCTATATGAAAGGAGACCAGTCTTGTACTTCTGCATTCCCTATATCTGAGTGAGTGGAGGGAAGGTCAGTAAGTTTGGTTCATTGACTCAAAGTTGGGGATTGGAGATAGAAAGCCAATACATGGTAATTATAATTGTTCAGTCTGAGCCTTTAACCAAGTGTGTTCTAATGAAAGCTAGTTAAAATATAAATTTTCCAGTAACAAGAAAATTGACATGTAAAGTCCACATGATAATTTTGGGTTTGCCAAGCACTTTCCCTCATAATGCAGTCAATTCTTACACCAGTTTTGTAGGAGTTTATAGTAGAGGGAACTGAGGCTCAAGCAAGTAAAGTATGCAGTTGGCTTTCTATCGAGGGTCTTTTTTCACCAGTCCACAGATTTTCCTTGAAAAAAAAAAAATAAGGTTGAAATTTAATAGATGGAGTGAACTTGGGAGCAGAAAAATTGAGGCATATATATATATATATATATATATATATATTTAGAAATGGATTGTAGAGGTTGTGAATCTTCTAGAGAGTGTGTGCATGTGAATGGATAAATGCATGTGTGGAACTGAGCAATAACTTTGCTGCTCACATAGAACTTCCTAAGCCCGAAGTGATCTTGATCTTCCAGAAAGCCATAACCACGTGTGGGTCTCATCCACAGCTCTTGGTCTGTAGTGGGGGAGGGGTGGCCATCTGGGAACAAGGGTGGTTAGGCCAGGAACACCATTAGATGGAAAGGAGTTTTGGGCTGATGGGAAGTGCACATGAGTTTGGCTCTGTGGCCTTTGGGGGCACTGGAGTTCCCACTGATAATTGGGGTGTAGAGCTGACAAGACATGGTCTCTGTACCTTGGTCTAATTACTCTCCTGTGGTCCACCTGAAGAGGGATGGATTTCTTGGCCTGCATGGGAGTGTGACCCCAGCCAGCACACTTGCTGGGTCTGGGTATAGTTTCTCCCTCACCGAGCTCTGCAGGCAGATGCCCACTTAAGAGGAGTGCGACTCGCCTGGCCACAGACACGACCCCCCACAGGGTCATTGGCACATCCAGACTGGGCTGGCTGCTTGGCCAACACCATCATGCTTGCTTATGAGTCACCAGACAACAGGAAGGGAGTTGTTGCTTCTGACCAAAGGTCAAAGCAATAGTCAAGTGTTCAATGATTCCCCACTGCTTTGAAAATGAGAATGTCTTGCCAATTTAAGTGAAAAATGCTATTTCTTCCACTGGAGGATATTTCATCTGTAACTTCCAGTTTCTAATAAACCTAATGGAAATGCCAAGCAGAAGACATCAAATTCAGGGTGATCAGAGAATAGAGATGGAACCAAATGTCTCCTGCTCCTGTTGGCAGTGGCTTAGCGACAACCCTGCGGGCTGCCCCCATGGGTGGCACCCCCTAAAACAACATACACAAGCTTTTCCACCAGCTAATAGACAGCGCCGAGGTGACCCAGCTTTGGATGTAAAAAAATACCTTCAAGTACACGCATGTGGTTCCTTAAAGGAAGTTGCCTTTAATTTTACATTAGAAGAGGAAACTGTCTGGAAAGAAATGAACTCGGGTGCTTCTCTGGTAAGCTGTTTCTGTCCTAGCTCTTTAATGTCCACAGTGTGGTTCCATTACAATAAATCACCAGGGGTCTGAAACCTCCGGCTAAATGTCAGATTTCCAGGACGGTGAATTCCTCTGCAGAGGATCAGATGAATGAATGCTTTAAATTCACCGTCATTGAATTTCACTGACCATTGTTACTCAGAGGGAACTTGAGCATTCTCAATACACTGTCATTTGGGCAGAACAGAGCTGCATGTGTTTTGGGGCACATAAAAAAGTGGTCAAAAGAATAAAAGTAGCCATAAAAGGCAGATTTGGTGAATGTCCAATCATGCTGGGAGGACTCTACCGTTGTCCTTTGAACCAGGTTAGATCTCTGACAACACTGGACAGTGAGCAGGTAGTTTTTCAAGTAGCCAAGACTGCCTGAAGAATGGTGTGTCATCAGCAAAGATTTCTCGTCCTTTAGAGTGGTACGATATCATTGGCCAACATTCAAGTGCGGCCAAATCATCCTTTTACGTGCCAGTTTCTAGTTATCTCCCTGGCTGTTTCCGGGGACCATTTTAACCCACTGGAGTTTTGTAAAGACCGTGGGTTCCTGGGACTCATCTGCTGTGTCTCACTGCAGAATGCTGTTGTGCTAGTCGTAGTATTTGAAATATAACAATTGTTAAAATAGACTAAATATTTTAAATAGAAGCGTAGCCCACAATGACTGGATTCTTGAGGCAGTGTGTCAGGTATGCATGATTTTATTTAAAATGTGTCCAGTGAGATTTTCCACTTGGGATGAACACTTTTCTCTTCCCGCATATTATTATAAACAGTACTTCTTCATTTCATGGAGCTTCTTAGAAAGGTCTAAGTAACTTAACAGAGGAGAGAAATGAAACTGTGGGGAGATTAAATAACAGGAAGTTTATGTCACAGTGGGGTGCTCACGCACCCCAGCCTCCGGGGACACACAAGTGACTACAGGGTGAAGAATTAAACCCGGTCATGCAAATCGTCAAACGATCACTTGGGACCCTTTGGCAGTTCTGGCGTTCCCTGTCACTAGCACACATGAGAAAATGAGTCTGATGACTTCAGTTAGTGGAAAATTGTCTTTTGTTTTTGGTGGTGGGTTGACCAGCAGAGAGAAGACAGGAATAGAAACTCGCTGTCGCAGGAGCATCTCAAGATATCAGAAGAGACTGTCCACATGCCACCACCCTTTGCTCCGAGCCCCAGGGAGCGCGCACCTGCTGTCTGCAGGATTGTGCACCCCACTGCGGCCACAGCAGCCCTGCCTTTCACCTGCAGGCTCTGGTTTCTCTGTGGACACCACCCCATCAACATAGAGAGTACATCTGAACCAAGAGGGCAGTTGTTTTAAATCACTAGAACCTGGCAATATTAAAACTTTGTTTTCATGAGCCAAAGGTCATAGCACAAATGAGGTCTACATGTTGTCACGTGGGGCCACAGAAAGACATGTCTTCAAGTGATGTTGCCCTGCCAGGGAGAGAAACAGAGAGAGAGCACAGCAAACACATACCGGCGATGCAGGGCGCTCCTATGGAATATGAACGGCGCCACTGACACGAAATGGATCGAGCTGGGGGCGTCGAGTTGCCTGCCTGCTCTTTGGAGCTGCTGTCATGGAAAGAAGCTAAGGGCAGTGTGGTCAGGGTGGAGGGGCAGGTGGGCTGGGAAATGTCACCATCTCAATATTTGTTCTACAGTGACTTAGAGATGATCATTCATTTATGATCGAAACTTAATCCCGAACAGCATTTGCTCCCTCTTTCTGTCTGTAAACACATCTGTTCATAAATAACTTAAATGTCTCCTTGGCATTCAGGATTCAGTTCCGGCTGGAGTAAAAAAGGATGGAGGATGCTCAGCGTCGAGGAGGAGATGGCGGGTGTCTGTGTGTGTGGAGAGGCCGCCGAAGCGTCTGAGGCGGCACATTGCAAACATCAGCCATCAGAAACGGGAGGGGTGACCCAGCCGTACTTTTCATGCGTCTTCACCAAACTCTTAAAGGTGGCTTCCGCTTCCTTGCGACTGAAGGACTTTTTTGATTTGCCGGCTTTTCTACAGATCCGCCCCTGTGTGAGAGGAAAAAGAAGCCAGTTTAGAACTTCGGTAGGAATCCTGTTTTCCATCATCTGTGTTCAAAGACGTAAAGTTGTAGTCATTGTTAATGTCTGAATCTGTGTGCTGTAAACAGAGATACGGAGCATTAGAGCTTTGGTACAAGACACATGGAGGGAGACCAGTGGCTGGCAAGCTTCTAGGGCAGGGGACAGGCAGGTCTTCACAAACCCATGGCACTGACTTCCTCTGAACTTGCTCCTTCCATGATTCTGGAAAGCAACCTCTGCCAGCTCCCGAGAGGCAGGTCTGGCTTTACCAAAGCATCAATGCAGAACCCAGTGTGCCATCCCCAAGGCAGATACTGTTCTAACTTCCTGCTCTCCCAAAGAATGCCTTTAATTATAGCTTTTAGTTCCTCTCAAAAACAGTAAAGATTTCTACATTTCTACATAGATGAGCATATTTATATAGTCATACACACATTTTAAAAATCTGACTTTAAGTTCAAGCTTAGGAGAAATTAATACATTTCTTAGATGTCACACCACTGGGGAGTTGGTGGAGCCATTTACACGGAGGGCTAAGTCTGTCCTGAAGTTCCAAGTGAGGGGGTAAATGTGAGAGGTCAGTGATTGCTCACACAAACTTTGGAGACAGACACCCAGGGACAGCTCCACATCCCACTTACAGTGACCAGGTGCGTTCTGGTCTGAAGGTGGGACATTTGGGTCTGCAGAAGGACAGGTCGTATGCATTTTAGGATGCACACAGGAGGTTCTAGACCACAAGAGACATGGAACCAGAGACACTGCTAACATGACCGTGTCTCAGGCCATCACCACTCTTCCAGATAGCCCTCCAAAAAGGAGGTGTACTGGGCCTCAGAAAGAACAAGCAGACTGAAGTCAGTGAGGAGTCTGGGCAGCGCCTGGCCCTCAGTCGGACAGAGTTTTTGCTACTCCCACTGTTCCAGCCTTAGACATTCTTCATTAGGCCTCTCACTGGCGGATCAACCGAAACTCACTCTGAGCCTCTTGGGCACATTTCCTTGCACTTGACTTCCCTTTGCTCCTCCTGGAATATCTGGCCTTTCTGAGTGTCTCACGTGTGGGTTTTGCTGCTGGGTGGAAACACCTGGAAAGGCTCAGCTAGTTTCCTCCGCCTGCAAGTGCACACATACTACTCCCAACATTCTCCCGTTGTTTGTAAATGTCTACTAAGAATTATCTCCGTGTGGGCCCTCTGCATTCCCGATAGGTAATGTTTTTGTGATAGCACACCTGGGGGCAGGTGCCATCTGTGTCTAATGGTGACCTGAATCAGAGCCAGGCCTCACTGGGTCACACTGCAAACCTGTTCCCTTGGACAGGCACTGAGGGCAGCAACCGCCCAGGTTCCGTATGATGGGCAAGTTCCACCCAGTCTTAGGTTTCTCTGATACCCCACTGATAGCTCTGTACTGGCCTCATATTCCATGGGGAAAACAGCAGCTGATCACTAGAAACTGGGAATGGAAGAGTGTCCCACATACTTAAATTCAGTGCTTACGGTTCCTTTCAACAGTGGAGACTCAGACCAGTGCCCCAGTGAGGAGTCAGAAATCTAGAGTTACAGTTGTTCTCTATCCCCCCAACCTCTGGACACCCCTGGATGAATCTGTCCATCTGCCGATCAAGGGCAGCACCACTTTTTCGAATTTGCTGCCTGGTTCGCATGAAGGGAGCTGCTGAAAGGGTGAAGGGAGACAGGAAGAGAAGACAGGAAACTGCCACTTACTGACTCTAGAAACTTCCCCACATCTCACCAGGACATGACGCCTAGTTTTAATTTTATAACATCCTATGGTGCTTATTTGGTGTAGTTATACTTGATTAAAGGGGACCACCACAAGCTAATGTGCTTATAATCATCACCATGGGCTGAGATCAAAGTGCAAAGTTACTTCATTAAAAATATGCAAATGCATCTGTGTAGGAATATTGGCATCAATTTCTACATGAGTGAAAACAAATATTAACAGCTATGTTTTTTGAATAAAATGCAAATTCGAATTGCCTCTATGATTCTTTTCTATAATGATGAAAATTCACGGTGTGATTTGAGAATTCTGTACTAATAGCAGCCAGACAAATACAGGCTGATGATAATCTTGGAATATTCTGTCACTTTTGGCATGAACATATACGTGGCCTATTCTTTGTGAAAGTCCCAATTGTTACAAAAAAACAACAGACAAAACCCCAAATGAACAGACTGCTCTTTGTGGCCTCTTTCCCTGGGAAGAATTATGAACATAAAGCGCCAGCACTCAGTCTATTCAGCAGCTGGGAGACAGAGCCTGCTGTCAGCTCGTCGGAGGTCTCCACGCCTTCACTGCGCTCAGCTGTCCACAAAGAGCCCTCCTCTCCTCTCCTGTTTCCTACACCCCACTACAGTGAACAGACACCTTTTCATAGGCTGCCTGCCTTCTGCTGATTGGCTATTTAAGTATCACCCAGTGCAACCCTGAGCTCGAAAATGACCACTTACATTTCCTGGCTCTGCCAGGGTGGCTGAGCCTTTAGCTGAAATGCCCTCGAGGGACCCACTGTGCCAGGAAGGGGAGGATTGCTCCATCCATCCTGGGCCCCTGCTGTCCCAGGGTCTAGCCTCCTAGGATCTGGGCTTTGAGGAAACCTTCAGCCTCACTCCTCTAACTCTCTGTTTTTCCCTCTAAAAAGTGGGGACAATAACTGCTTCACAGTAACCCTATGGATGTCTGATAAGATACTGAATTTGGAAATATTTTGAGAATTTTAAAGTATATACACTTGATTAAGAACTATTTTCCTTTTTATAACATACATATTTCTTCCTTTTCTGCTTCCATTTAACTAAAAATCAAGCAGTTTATTGTGGGCATTTTTTGTTGGAATAACTCTTATTTTTCCTAAAATTCCTACTTGTGCTTAATGCCGAAAGACCCGGATGTGACAATTTACTCAGCCCACTGTGATCGCACTGTTGACTTTAGGAAGTTAGAGAAGTACACACTCTCCCGAACCATAGGCTGTAAATGTAGAATTGTGAATAACGTAAGATTTCCCCCCAAGAACCTGAAAAATCTCACCATTATATGGATGCAGAACATGTTGACGAGAATACAGCTTTCTGGGGCTGCATCTGTCAGACAAAACCATTAGCTGGTTCTTTGGTTTGACCATTTTGGGAGCCAATCACCATGGTCAACCCGAAAACACTGCTACACAGCTAATACGCTTCCCCAGACTCAGGTCCTCAGTTCAGCCAGCTGAACTTACAGGGTTTTCATCACCTCAATGCGCACACTGAATTTCCATCTGGCTTTGTCACTCTGCATTTCTCATTCAATCATTCATTCATTCTGTTGGGTGCCTAAAAGACGAAGTGATCTGGGTCCTGGCCTTGGGAGCTTTGAGTCCATTCTGGGGAGATAACTGGGTATTTGCAGCTGCTGAGACAGACGGTGTACATCAGGGTTGCTCAGCCTCAGTACCATTGACGTCATGGGCTAGAGAATTTTTTGCTGTGGGTGAGGGGGTGGGCTATCCCGTGTATTGTGGGATACTTAGCAGCACTCTTAGCCTCCACCCACTAGGTGCTAGCAGCACTCCTTGAGTTAGGATAACCAAATTGTCTCCAGACATTGGCAAGTAAAATCACCCCTCAATGACAACCTCTGGTGTACAGAATAAAGATAGCCCAGAGCAAGGGGGAGTCGGTTCATTCCCTGTTTGGCAAATGATTGCTACAAGTCTTCTCATTAGGCACTGTGGCGGTTACTGGGACTGCAAGACCATCCAAGGTGGAGATGATTCTGGTCCTCATTCAGCTCAGGGGGTGGGGATTAAAGTTTACCATCGGGGAGAGAAAAAGAAAAGGTGAGGAGAGGGCTAGTGTCAGTTGTCTGGGCATCCAGAAAGATTTCTTTACCTAATTACACTTGAGCTGAGCTTTGAAATCTGGGTGGGTAGGTGTTTACCAGGTCCCGATGATGCGGATGAGGGCTCCCAAGGCAGAGGTTGAAACAGCCGGCTATAGTCAGGGAATCATGGGTAGACCCCTTGGTAAAGCTGGGGCACAGAGTGCATGTGTGTGCATGAGCATGTGAGTGTGCATACATGTGCATTTAGGGTTGGAGGGGGTACAGAATTCAACAGACCTGGCTTACAATCCCTGCTCCCACACTTCCTAGCTGTGTGACCTTGGGCGAGTTACTTAACCTCTCTGAATCTTAATTTTCTCATCTGTAAAATAAGCATAATAATAGTATTATATGACACTAGGTTTTACAAATATTTAGTATGCTAAAGCATACGATATGCTTGGCACAGTGCCAGCTACAATATACAATGAATTGTGCATTTTATCTTTTAAACTATCATAGGGTCTTCTTTGGAAAAGTTAGTTTCATTGCATCCTTTTGAAAGGAAACACAAAATTTTCTTTCTTTGTTGTGGATATTATAACTTGGTTTATTTGGTCACAAAAATGTCTTCAGGCAAATCCAATATTGAAATTGATGTGGTTAATTTCTCAGTCTTTTAAATAATGTCTATTTTAAGTTGACACAAATGCATTCACCCTCTATTTCTCCCTTAATTAGATTTTTCTTACCTTTTTTCCTTTGCAAAGATACCTTCATGGCATTTTTGTGTTTCATTTACCTATGAATTACAGGCTTCTGCTCTTTTAAAAATAGAACTTCCAGACAACTGGTGCAAAGTTTTGAAGTTCCTTCACTCATTTCCTGGACTGAATTACAGAGTAGCTATTTGTTTTCAAAGTCTTAGAAAGTGTCATTATTGGTCTACTAGCACTCGCAAACCCTAACCCCTGCAACGCGGGTTACAAATGTGTGTGAGGCTCCTTTCGGGCAGGGGAGACTTCCTGAAGGAGGTTGCTCAGGAGCTGGACTCAGAGGACAAGGGGAATAATCCGGCCGGAATGCCGAAAGCCAGGAGGAGCTCTAGGAGTCTGCGTCCAGGTGCCCCTGGGAGGAGAGGGGAAGAGGAGGCAGCAAAGAGAGGACATTAGTTCCTGGGGCTGTCAGAACAGAGTGTCGTAGTGGGTGGCCTCAAACAACAGCAATATATATTCTCACAGCTCTGGGGGCCAGAAGTCCAAAACCAAGGTGTGAGCAGGGCTGTTTCAGGAGGCCCTAGGGCAGGACATGTTCCACGCCACCCCCTAACTCCTGTGGTTTGCTGGCAACTGTTGGTATCCCTTGGCTTGTAGACAAGTCACTCGGATCTCTGCCTTCATTTTCCCACAGCCTTCTCCCCGTGCACTTCTCTGTTTCTGTGTCAAATTCCCCTTTTCTTACCAGGACACCAGTCATTGCATTAGGGCCCATCCTCATCCAGGATGACTTCATCTTAACTTTACATCTGCAAAGACCCCAAATAAGGGCACAATCACAGCGGGGTTGGGGAGGGTTAGGACTTCAATATGTCTTTTTGGGGAACACAGGTTTCCCCGCTATAAGAGGTAAGGTTGTTAGAAAGGTCTTCAACCCCCTCTTGCAGCATCTGGACTCTCTTGGGGGTGGCAGAGCACCCAGTCAGGTTGTCTTTTGGAATGGGTCACTTGGGGGTTGGGTGGCCATCAGGTTAGGGTATTGGCAAGTTAGGTTATGGTCACAGTTCAGAGAAGATGGGCAAAGGCCTGGCTTGTGGCAAAGGCAATGTAGATGGTGAGAATGGGCCAGTGGAGGCCATGTCATTGAAAGGAGGGAGGACTAAGGCATAAAGGTTTCTGACCCGGGAGAAAACAGGTTTCTAGGATGAGCTACCGAGTCCCTTTGGGTGGGCTGAGCTTGGCCTGTTTATCATAAATCCAGGACTGCAGGCAGGAGGCTCTTGATGTAGTGCTTGGTGCTCTCATATCACAGGAAATGGGCATGGTGGAGGGTCCACCAAGAGAGATGCAAGGGGCCAGAACTCCACTCTGACCACTAGCTACAGGCTTTGAGCAAGTCACCCTCCCTGTGCCTCAGTCTCCACATCTGATCACGTGCCCACTGACACCTGTGGTGTGGGGTGAGCCTTTGAAGAAGGATAAATCACTGACCGGGTGTGCAGGGTGGCAGGTGGGCACAGTGGTGGTGTGACCAGTGACACGGGACAGCTTGTGGGTGACACTGTCTTAGAAGATGCTCCAGAAAGGGCCTGGGGAGTTGGGGTGGTGGGGGACGTCAGGCACGAGGGCAAGCAGAAAGCCAAGGGCACAGGGGCCGGCCCTGCAAGGGGGCATCAGGGAGGGTGCGGAAGGGAGTCTGAGTGCAGGTTGCAGCTAGGTGCCCAGAAAGCTCTGGTGCCAGCCCTCAGGAGGAAACGGTAGTCTCGGAAGTGTGATGCTTGCTTGGTTTATGACAAAATCAGAACTTTATAATCTCTTTCTGATATCATTTTTTAAAGCAATCTTTGCACATGAAAGAAAAATCTGGTTCTTTAGAAGAGTGCAGTTTAATAATAAAAAAGTCCCAAGACAGCAATTTGTATTTCCCACAGATTAATTAAGTGATTGCCACCCAACGGACCTTGTGCGCATTGCTGGAGACACCCAGTGACCCCAGGTGACCCAGGTGAGATGTGCAGGGCTTAGCCAGGGGCCTGGTGGGTGGTGGCAGTGGGTGAATGAATAAATGAATGAATGAATGCAACTGGCCAGATTCTAGCTGGCTCCCTTGGCAGGGTCACAGACCAGCTCAACTGTGGCAGTGACTCTTAGCAGGACAAAGTACAAGATTAACACCCACAATGCAAAACCATATCACTCAAGAAGGGATGTTGCCTTAGTGGAACATTCTAAAATTTTCCATTGAGAAATATTATGTAACCACAGACTCTCTATTAACGTCTCTAAAATATTTTCTCAAGTATTAGGCAGTAAACATCTTCAGATATTTGCTCTTAAATTTATGAAAACTCTCCAGATAACAACAAAGCCAGCATCAGTTTTGTTATGAGAACTTGCATAATATTCAATTTTATCATTAAAAACTCCTCAAGCCACTGGCAGCACCAGGGGCACAGTTCTTGGATATTTTTGATGCAAAACATAAGCATCTCTTCCTTCTACATTTCAAAGAAAGTTCTGGCAATTACTGATTCTGTTTTGAGACATATTGTATTTCCCTGGCAGAAGCAAACAGAGAAAAAGGAGCTTTCTGCTAAAAATTTAAACATCAGATAATCATTTCCAAAATATTTTTTTGGAGATTCTACTAATCCTTATACTTCTGCTCAAGCTGCCGGGTCCCAGTGGGTTTCATTAGCTGCGCTGGAGCTCAGGAAGCGACAGCTAGACCTACTTATTAAAGGCACCCACGGTGCTCTGACTAGTGCTTGCTGCGTGCCAGGACGGGGCTTGAACACCTTCATTAAAACCTTGCTGAAACCCCGCCAAGTGGGCTCAGCCTTGATTTACGGACGAAGAAGCAGACATGGAGAGCTCAGTAGTGTGCTCAGAGTCACACAGGATTCCAGCGCTGGGCCGGAGGCCACACTCTGAACCCAAGGCCCAGCTGGCTCGCAGAAACATGGAGAAGGATCACAGAAATAAGAGAAGAAAACTGAGACACTGACCATTCACTCCACAAATGCTGCCTGCCCTGGCTTTCCCCTACTGGGCAAAGGATGAGTCACGGACACCGAACCCCCTCTGGCCCTCCACACCCTCTTTTCAATGTGGAGCTCCTGGCCTCCACCCCATGTTCACCACGGGCTGTTTAAGCCCTGAGGTGATCAGTGCATTGAATTTCTCTCCACCGCCAAGAGCCCGGTCTTCCTGCCCCAGGCATGTGGACCCTCCTGGGCTTTGGTTCCTGTGTGATCAGAGCAGCTGAACCTGCCTCATGAGATGCTCGCTCATTCACAGGCCCTGTTCCTGCAGACAACTGGCAATCCGGGGGTCTGTTTTTGCTAGACACAGAATGCTGCTTTTGACAGGCCAAGCCAAGGACACCATGTTCCATTTTCACAGTTAAAATGCTTCTTTAGTGCAAAAAAGCCACTTCTGTGTTTTCTACTTACAAGCTAATTCCAACTGCCTCTGCATGAGGTTCAGAAAAGCCTCGTGGGCATACCCTCTGCCCCTGATAGCGCAGACAGTGGACCTGGCTCCACTGGAAGAACATGTGTTCGCCTCCTTGGCCTCAGCAACCTGGCCTCTCTACTGAGGACCTCTCTGCCTCTGCTCTACACTCAATGAGAGACTGGCAGCAAACGGTGGTGTTTTCCCAGCCAACTTGACCTCTTAGGTTGGAACCCAGGCCAAACCACCTCCCTACACATGCGAACTTTCTTAGGGAACCACATTTTCCCTTCTTCTTGGAACACATTTTGAAAAGGATGAGAATCAGGATCCTTCCCCACAGCGCCCCACTGGTTTTTCAATCCACACACTTTCTCAATGACTTAATCATGTTCTGTGTGTGGGACCCTGTTGACCTCAACCTGCTGCCACCGTGATGCTTGAGGCTACCTCCAACCAGCCATGTGGCCTTAATTAAGCATGGGGCACTCTGCACTTTCTGCTGCAGGGCGTCAGAATAAAGGAAGGGATGTGTGGGGTGGGGCATTTGTGGGAGAACCCGGGTCTTCCTCTCTTCCAGGGAAGGCAGAGGCCCTGGGCAGTCAGGACAAACCAGCAGAGCTGATGGCTGCCCGAGAGACAAACTGCCCACTCCCCACACCTCCTACCTTCTGCTTACTTCCCCACAGAAAGCAGCTGCGCTGACAAGGGTCACTCACTCTTGAAAGCTTTTTTTTTTTTTTTTTAATTAAATTTTATTTTAATTGTTGTTCTTATACAGTTTTCTGTTTTCTACTCCCATCCCATCCCTCCGCCCCAGCCCTCCCCAGCTCCCTCCCATTTCCCCCCCCCCCCCCAGCTTTTGTCCATGTGTCTTTTATACTTGTTGCTCTAATCCCTTCCCCTTTCCCCTGGATATTCCTATCCCTCTCCTCTCTTGTTCTCAATTTCAGTGTCTTTGGTTATATTATGCTTGTTTGTTTGTTTTGTTGATTAGGTTCCTGTTAAAGGTGAGATCATATGGTATTTGTCTTTCACCTCCTGGCTTATTTCGCTTAGCATAATGCTCTCCAGTTCCATCCATGCTGTTGCGAAGGGTAGGAGCTCCTTCTTTCTTTCTGCTGCATAGAAAGCTTTACCCCACATGCTTGAGGGGCCATCTGTCTCCAGTCAGGGGCCCCTCCCCCAGGCTCACTGTTGATTTTATGACCCTCTGTAACCAGGTGATCCTGACACTCTCCATGGCCCATTCCCACAGACATGTGGTTCTGGGGCAGCACAGACAACAGTGAGGGAATGCCACAGAAGGGAACTCCAAAGACATGATGGAGACCCGCACTCTCACCAGAACTCAGGGCAGGAATCAGTGCTGGGAACTAACCTGTCAAAACAGAGGACAGCTGCCTTCCACCCTTAGCCTCTGCTAAGCAAGGGCTTCATGCAATTGAAAAAAATAATCCTCCACTCGGTTGTTCTGGAAACATTGCATCAGGTCACAAAGATTTTCACAGAGAAACAAGGTAATATCAGCATCATGTTTTTACCCTCAAGAAGGCTTGTAGTTTCAGGAGCCGTGTCTGTCTGTGCGACTTATGGTGACATTTCACAGCCTCACTATCTTTCCCAAACAGCATGACTTGTGATGACAGAGAATGTTGACACCAAAACACAGTAACATAGAAAGTTTAAGATGCAAAGGAAAATTCTACAACATTAAGTAAATAAAGCTGATGAGATTTTCTGGAAACACTGGAAGTCTTACAATAGATTTTGTGGGAAAAATTCAAATGTACAAGGGGGGGCCCCCAAACCCCTGGAATTTACTTATAAAAAATTCTGTATTTATTCTTACATGTTTCAACTTCAGTCACCATCAAAGTATTCTCCATCTGATGCAACATACCTACTGAGATTTTTTTCCACTGCTCAAAACGGGTTTTGAACTTGATTTTGATGCCTCTTAGTGCTTCTGCCATTTTTTGTTTCACCTCTTCCATGTCAGCAAAACATTTCCCTTTGACGACATTTCTCTTCCAAGGAAAGAAAAATGTTGCTTAGGGTGAGACTGGATGAGTAGAGAGGGTGGGGCACATGCTGTTTCGGTCAAAAACTGCTGAACATCAGTGCAGTATGGGCAGGTGTGCACATAAATTACCCATCATGAAGTGGGCAAATGTTTGAAAGAGTCTTAAAAAAAGAATCCACTGAAAGCCAAATGCAGCCTCTCACAACAACGCCAGCTAGCATACTAACACAGATGGGTTCCTAGAACACTCACCTAGCCGGGGAAGCCTGTATTAAAAGGGGGCCTCCCTCCGGAAGATAATTCCAATTTTTGTGTGTCCCCCCTCATAAAAACGTTATGATTTGGGTACAAGTTATCTAAGATATACATTACTTTTGAGAAGGGTCTGTTTGGTTATAGAAACACAGCAATAACAAGACTTCTGGTCAATATGGAGGCGAAGGACGCTTCTCCTCTTTGCACAATCACTGAAAGAATTACAAGTAGATATCAAACCAAATAAAATCCAGAACCACCAGAAAATTGAGCTGTATGGAAGTCTGACAACCAAGGATTTAAAGAAGTCACATTAGCCCAGACGGGTAGGAGGGGTGGAGATGCGAGGATGGACAGGGGTGTGCGGAGAGGCACAGAGACAAGGTGTGGCACAGAGAGGTGGGGGCAGAATTGGAAGGTCCCATATTCACAGGTGGTGGATAAAAACTGGGAGGGATACCTTGGGAGTGACCAGTTCCAACCTCAGGCCAGACCACAGAGGCCAGGGTTCCAGGAGTGCAAGGAAGATAAATCCCTATAACTTCTGGCTGTAAAAACCAGTGGGGGTTGGGGTGGTGGAGGAAACTGCCAGATTTTCATAAGCCTCCACTTAAAGGGGCTGCAAGAACTTCAAATGTATGTAGACCCACTCCCTCTGGGATTTAGCACCAAGGCATCCATTCCACAGAGTGAGTTCTGGGCAAATCTTAAGAAGCCAGGCAGTGGCATTATCTCCTCTCCAAGCCCCCCCCCACCCCCGACAGAACCACAAAGCAGTGAAGTGGGCCCCAGCCTGGCAATTACCTAAGGCTCCACCTCACACAATTTACAGGGGCCTTTTCTATGGTATGCCTTGCTACTAAGACAGGAAGTCAAAGCAACTCTTCCTAATAAACAGAGACAAACACAGGGAGTCTGCCAAATTGAGGAATACAGTCCAAATGAAATACAGCCCAAATGAAAGAATAGAACAAAACCCCAGAAAAAGAACTAAATGAAATGGAGATAGCCAACCTATCAATGCAGAGTTCAAAACACTGGTGATCAGGATGCTCAAAGAAGTCACTGAGTGTGGCAACAACACAAAGGAAGAAGTGAAGACTACACTAAGTGAGATACAAAAGAAATCTATAGGGAAACAACAGCAGTGAGGATGAAGCCACAATTCAAATAAAAGACTGGGAACATAAGGAAGAAATAAGCATTCAATCAGAACAGAAAGAAGAAACAAAATTTAAAAAGCAAGGATAAGCTTAGGAACCTCTGGGACATCTCCAAACATGCCAACATACAAATCACAGGGATGCCAGAAGGAGAAGAGGAAGAGCAAGAAATTGAAAACTTATTTGAAAAAATAATGAAAAAAAAAAAAAACTTCCCTAATTTGGTGAAGAAAATAGACATACAAGTCCAGGAAGCACAGAGGGTCCCAAACAAGTTGGACACAAAGAGAACCACATCAAGACACATCATAATTAAAATGCCAAAGGTTAAAGATAAAGACAGGATCTTAAAAGCAGCAAGAGAAAAGCAGAGTTACCTACAAAGGAGTTTCCATTAGACTATCAGCTGATTTCTCAAAAGAAACTTTGCAGGTAAGAAGGAACTGGCAAGAAGTATTCAAAGTGATGAAAAGCAAGGACCTACAACTAGGTTATTCTATCCAGCAAGGCTATCCTTTAGAATGGAAGGGTACATAAAGTGCTTCCCAGGCAAGATAAAACTAAAGGAGTTCATCATCACCAAGCCATTATTATATGAAATATTAAGGGGGCTTATTTTAGAAAAAGAAGATCAAAACTATGAATGTCAACATGGCAAGACATTCACAACTATCAACAACTAAATCTAAAAAAAAAAAAACAAACTAAGCAAACCACCAAAACGGGAACAAATCATAGATATGGAAATCATCTGGAGCATTATCAGTTGGGTGGAGGAATGGGAAGAATGGAAGAAAAGGTGCAGGGAATAAGAAGCATAATTGGTAGGTACAAAATAGACAGGAGGATGTTAAGAGTATTATAGGAAATGGAGAAACCAAAGAATTTATATGCACAAGCCATGGACATAAACTAAGGGAGGAGGAATGCTGGAGGAAATGGGGGTACTGGGTAGAGGGGAGTTAAGAGGGAAAATTGGGACAACTGTAATAATATAATCAATAAAATGTATTTTAAAAAGAAATATAGCAAAAACAAAGACTCTACATGGACTATTTACTTTCTCTCTTTATTACTTTTTTGATGCTTAATAAAGAAGCAATGCTTATAAGGATGTAAAATTTTATTTCTGGCCACTGGAGATGCCCCTCCTGCCTTTCATGTTGTTTGAATGGGATAGGCCTGAGCAGAGATCAAGGCTTATCTTTGACTTGGTCTTCCTTCCTGTAGTGCTGAGTAAAGTTGGAACCCATCGTTATGAGGACATGGATGAAGCCTCCTAGAACAGCCCTGAACACTCAGTTCGTCTTCAAAGAACCATGCAGTCCAGGTCATCAGTCCACTCTGTCTTTGGTTCCCTTGTGCCCAGGTGGGGTTCTCACCCTGGAATTCTCACCATCATCCTCCACCTCACTCCCTAATGTCAGTCCCCTTCCTGCCAGTCACTTTCACCAGGTCAACCATTGTTGCCTCTGTGTGGACACTGTTAGGATAAAACTCATCACCTTTTTCCCCAAAGAGTTTCTCTTTTGCTTCCCCATTTTGAACAAAGCCCACCAAACCTATAGACAACCATTTCTTCAAAGTCTGGAACATCACCAAGAGGCCCTCAGCCAAAGACACCTGATGGCAGGAACCAATCCCTCATATTTCAAAACTGGGGATGGCGGTCAGTGGGTCAGGAAGAAAGCGGGGCAGCTTCCAACTGGTCCCCCACCTAAGCCCACTGCATCTGCCGCAGACCTCTGCAGGCTGCCTCCTGCGTGAGGGCTGGGTGTGGGTACAATGCACCAAGAGCCTCTGACATGGCTGAAATCGCGAGCTTGGCTTAAGATGGCAGCCCCCCCATATCGGTTTGACTGGAGGGAGTTCACAGACTGGAACCAAGCTCTGTTTGTGAGTCTTGTGGATGCCCAATTAGTCTGAGGCAGAGGCTGTGAGGGTATGTGTGGAGGGTGTGCCCTGTTGGCTCTGTCCTCCCCAGGGAATCAGGTACCTTCATGTGACCACAGGCCTACAACCCTGATGTGAGCTAGTGTTCCCAGAGCTCATGGGTCAGGACACTTGGGTGAGGATGGGTGGAGACTGTGATTTCTGAGTCTCTGGAGTTGGGTTCAGTGGTTTTCATTTCTCCCCCAAATGGGGGCTGCTCCTGCCATGTGTGCAAATCATTGATGGCAACCAGTGTCCAGTGAAGACAATGGTGGTTTGGTTTTACAAATCCAAAGAATGCTTTCCTGCTGAGGAATCTAATTAACAAGTGGGCATGGTGAACAGCATATGACTGAAGGTCACACCATGCATGAAAGAACCGGAAAGCATCACCAGGAGCAGGCTGTGCATTCACCATGTATTTCTGCTTCCTGCCTCACTTTCACAAAAACTGTCATAGCCTGATTTGGCACACTCAGGGAAGGTTGTGTGTGACTCTTTCACAGCCCCTCCCCCCAAACCCCACCCCAGAGTTTCCACTTTGTGAGACCATCCATAACGAGTCACTGGGGCCCTACAAGCTCTGCACTGCAGTCATACTAGCCCGGCAGGAGCAGCCCAACAGCGTCTTCGAATGCGATGCTCTCTCCCTGTGGGAAAACTGGCCCTCTAAGTGCTGAAAACTTTGAATAACAAACGCCTTCTAAAAAATTTCACAGTGCTTGGTACATTTGCCTGAGAAAACACTTTTGGTTGTTTTGTGTACCAGCTGCTAATGAGGCACTAATGAGGTGCCAAGGTTGAAGATGCTGGGGGAGGCACTGCTCTGCACAGAGATCAGAGGCCCCACCTGCTGGGAAGGTGGGAAGACGAGGAGCAGGAGCAAGGAGCGGAGCGTGATCATGATGGCAGCCCTCTGCCCTGGAGATTTCCAGACCCTCACCTACATCGTAGCAGGTGCCGCCCGACCTGCATGTTCCAGGCCATTTCAGGAGTGCGATGGCTTATCCTCACTCAACCAGTCCAAATGCACTTTCCTTTAAACACTAAGTGTATCATAAAACAGCTTTCTGGAGGGTCTGGGGGTGAAACTCAGCTCCCACAAGAAGGGCTGCCCTGGAAAGCCAGCTCATTTCTGTACCGGGGGCATGTACCGCAGCGCGTCAGCATTTCGCTTCCATGGCTGATGTTACTTCCCTCCCCCTCCCCCCCACCCCGTATCCCACCCCTGTCTCCCCTGGTTCCCCCTTGCTCCCACCCTTCCATCACCCACAGACCCTGCCTTCCAATCCCCCACACCGTGCATCTACACGGGTTTCTTGTTAAATCAAGAACTCTGAACACAGAGAGTCCTCCTGGCCGTGTGCCATGAATGACCGGATAAAAGTGAAGGACTCCAATTATTGCAGAGCAGCACACCGCCATCCTGCCTCCCACATTGGCTGGTGTCACACGGAGGATGGTTCCAGTGCAGCCGGAACCCAGCACATGCTTTTTCTGTTTGCAAGAAAATGCAGAGCCAAGAAACTGGGCATAAAATAGCTTGCTTGGGGTTGAGAAAGCAAGGGGTGGGGATGCCTCTGGACAACGTGGTGCTCTGTTACCACAACATAGTCCGAAGATTGTAATTGAGAACGGAAGTCAGTCCTAAATTCAGATTTCTAGTCTCTGACTGCAAAGCTTAGAAAACCGAGGAACTGATTTTGACTGACCTAATAAAAATTAAGAAGTGATTTTCTATAAGCAACTGGGATGGCTATTATTACTTTTAGGTCACTACTTTGGGGATGCTGTGATTTCACTCTATTATTTGTGTAAGGGTGTTGCTCCAGAGCCTTTTCTTTTTGACTGAGTAAGAATTACAGTAAGTAGAGACAAGAATTCAGTCAGTGATTTTTATAAACATCACGGGGAATCCTCAAACAATACATACTTTACAATACAGTGCAGGTAAAGTGTGTCCCAGTTACTGTTCCAAGGGCTTTACAAGAGTAAGCGAGCTCAGTCCCCACAGGGGAGGGACTGCTACAACCTCATTCCTGATGAGGAAACTGCAGTGCAGAGTTAAAGTGCCCCAGTTCATGTGGCAGATGGTGGAGTCGGAACTCACACAGTTGGGTTCTGGAGTTCCTGCTCATAAGCGCTCCGCTGTACTGGAAAAGGTAACAGCGAGTGATAAAAGGATGAATACTGGAGGGCCCACCATCAGGGCCCACATCCAAATGTGCCTTGATTATCAACATCGATGCAATTTTTAATGGAGCATTTCACAACTGTATTTAAATAGTAAGCAGATTTTTAAGCAATAATATATCTAATTGTGCCAGGCCCTTCTGGAGGAAAAGAAAGTCACTTTATTTCTTTATATCAGATTACTGGATCATTTCCTAGACCCACCCCTTCCTGCACCCACACACCCTGTCAGGATTCTATGTGATTCATTTGATTATTCCCCAGATTCATTTTCCTCTTTTGTACAAGGGCTTTGCACTTTGGGGACAGAGGAGGAAGTTTTTCCGCTCCTCTAGTCTCTTCTGTGATAATAGTTGACTTGATGGGAGGGTCTTATCTTTAATCAAAACACCTGAGTGCTGAGAACAACAGCCACAGACCCCGGAAGGACACGTGTCACGCATCTTGGTTGTGAATGAATGTGTTAAAGCAGCAATGCAGGCATTACAATGGAGATGGGATTGCCAGGTTTACTTCTGTTCTACCGGCCTTTCCAATGCTGTGTAAAGGAACTGCGTTTTACAGCTTGATTATCATCCTTGCAGAGCTTCCTGTTGTTTTTGCATCTTTTCCAAATTACTTTTCTCATCTGCACCTCACTCCTTGGTGTGGCAGACAGAGCAACTATCATCTTCCCTGATACAGGAGGGGAAACTGATGCTGGCAGGTTGGGGAACATGGTCACCCCGTTAGGAAATGTTGGAGTCAGGATTCGAAGTGGAACACAGTCACATTCCTAAACATTCCTTCCGTGTTATCCAAGCTACTAAGCTGTAGCTTTCTAGATTCCACCACGTGCCTACTGCAAAGAACACTAATTAGATGTCAAGGGAGTAAAGGAGTAAATCACCAAAACTGCCTTTTCCCTAGTAATGGAATTATTAACTCCAGGTATATTTTGCAGTAATAGTTTAAATATCATAAGAACAATTTATACACATTAATTGTCTCTTGGCTTTGTTATATTTATCTTGGCTGACATTAAGATTCAAAGATACAAAAATCAAGCTTCATGTTAGAGGTGGCAAAAATGATAGTTTGTTCTAGCTTTGTTTCCCTACCTCTCATGGTATTAACAATTTTTCTGTGCTACTAGAATGCGATATTCTGTTGATTTTATTTGTAAATGATAGAATTTCCTACTCGAAAATCCCAAAGTCTCACGTATTTTCTTAAACCACTTTTCTTGAAGTCAGACTCACATACAAAGAGCTAAGCATATGTCATGTGTGCAATTAGATGAGCTAAGCTGTGGCTATTCTTGAGGAACTTGATGTGGTAGAGGGTGTTGGTGACCCGCAAATAGCCATGAGCTTCCCTGCATCTCCCGCCTCCCTCCCAATCAGATGTGGCCCTGTGGCTAGTTCTGGCCAGTGGGCTGTGAGCAGAAGGGATGTGTGCTCTTTCTGAGTGGGGACATTTATGAGCTGATGTGCTCCCTCACTCTTACCTCCTGTTGCCGTGAACTTGGGGTCACATGTTCAAAGTGGAGAAGGGCAGCAAACTACATCCGACCGTGTTCAAGGAAGACGCACTTATTGCTGAGCCTTCTGGGTAAACTGGTTGTGGAAACTAGAGCTCACTACTATGAGCAAAATTATGGATTGCCAAATTTACGTGGGACACTAATGACCTATGAAAAGCTAGGATGATTTTTATAGCTAAGGTGGAGCAGAGGAGGATTTGTCCTCTCCGATGTTTGACAGACCAGGAGGCTGTATTCCTAAAAGCAGTTATGTATAACATTTGTACAGAAGCAGGCAGACAGATGAGTAGAACTGGAGAGAATCAAATTATATGGGCCTTGCACATGATAAAAATGACAAAAAATAAATAAAAGGCAGCAGAACAGAGCCAGGTGGCTCAGCGGACAGGGCTAAGGAGACGTGTTCACCTCGTGGGGAGAAAGAAGCTGGACTTCTACCTGACAGAAAGCACAAGAAAACAGATTAAACTTGGAATGCAAAATATGGGAGGGAAAGGGCGCTCATCTTGTGATATAATGGGGAGCAATAGCTCTTCACGTACAGTTTTCACTCTGAAAACATGGATAAATGGAACTAGTTTGGAATCAGATTTTTTTTCCAGTGAGAGAGAATATATTGGGAGAAAATATTCAAAATGTCTAAAACCTACACAAGGAATTAATATTGGAAAACCAAAAGAATTCATGAAAATTGACAAGAAAAAGCCAGACAACCAGAAAACCCAGAGAAAGGTAGAGAAATGACCTGAACAGAGGCCATTAGGGTGGGGCCTAATCCTGTGGGTTTGGTGTCTGTATAGAAAGAGAAGATCAGGACGCAGACACAGACACAGAGAAAGGCCACGTGAAGACAGAGAGAAGCCGACCGTCTGCAAGCCCAGGAGAGAGAGCTCAGAAGAAACCAACCCTGCCAGAATCTCGATCTGGGGCTTTCAGCCTCCAGAACCGTGAGAAATAAAATTCTGTTGTTTAAGCCACCTGGTCTGTGGTACTGTTAGGACAGCCCTTGAAAAGTCATGCAGCTGCAACGCCTCAATAAGATATACGTAAGCCCAAAAATGAGATCTTTTTTGTCAATGAGAGTGGGCAGGACCAAGTACAGCAGTAGCCGGAGGTGCCTGAGCGGGTGTCTCAGTCACACGGCTGACGGGAGTCTGACCTGGCATAACCTTCATGGACAGCAATTTGACAACGTGTACCCAACCTATATATATGGAGTGTCCACACCCTTGGATCCAGTAACCAACTTCTGGTGGTTTCCTCCAGGGGCAGAGAGGCACAAGTGTGGACACCTGATGTACTGGGTGGCCCTTGCAGGGCGTTCGTAAGAGGGAAGGGCTGCTCACGTGGCACCACCACACTGGGGGTGCTTGCCGGTCATTGAGGAGTGAGCCTGAGAGGCCCACAGTGCCCAGGTGAGAAATGACATACAAACTCAGGCCTTCACAGAGTGTGATCCCCTTACTGTGAAAATGGTTACGCTGCTGTAATTGCATGCGGGTGTGTGTGTAGAAAAGTAGTTATCTCTGGCAGGTGGAACCATGGAGATTTGCATCTTCTACCTCCTACATTTTGGTACTGCATGAATTTTGTACAATAAGCATGCACTTTATATAATTCGAAAAAACCTCAAGGGTTTTATGAGGTAGACAAAACAACATACAACATTACAACTGTGTGCATGATCACAAGATCCATGCTTTTTCAGATGCCTTCATGAAATACTGAACCAAGGAAAAATCTCAAAAAGCACGATAATGATGATGATGATGATGATAAAAGCTACCCTGCACTAGTGGGTAACTGGCTCCATGTAACTGCTGTGTTACTGTGTAACAGGGCCTCACTGAGGCCCTGCCTCCAGTGGACCCACTGGAGATGGACAAAGTCGCATCACAGAACCACCTTCTGGGAAGGACAGATCTTCTGAGGGGCCCATCTTCCATTTGAGGACAAGTGACCACTCCCTATTCAATCTCCTAAGAATGGGGTATTTGGACTCAGCGCGGATGCACAGAAGGAGAGCACACCCTGGCCCCTGACTGTGGCAGCCCACTTGTCTGAGTTTCTATCCTAATGTCTCCTGTTTTCATTTTCATTGCAGGAGGACATCTGATTTGAACTCAGTAATTGTTGTTTAATTAAACTGAATTAGAGCAGTTTACTTCTCTAATAAATTGCTATCATCATGAGGGCAGATCAAAGTTGGTAGTAACAGAGAAAATCCATTCATTATTTTTTCATTTAATTAATTGGCTTCTTTTTGATGGTGGGGAGGGGTGTTCAGTGCATTCATGGAAGAAAAATCCCTCCAGATCATTTTCATTACGGCATTGTGAAAGTCAGGGATGGCATCCTGCAATTAAAATGCAAACATTTAAGTGTATCTGTTTGAGTAGGAAAATTATATAAATACTTTAAACATTATATTTATTTTACAGAAAGTCTTGGGTTTTATATGTTAGTACCTAGTCTCATGACATTTTGTTAGACTCTGATATTTGTGAAGTTTGTGGAACATCCCTCCACTCACAGAACACCTGGGAACAGCAGGCCTTGGCAATCAAGCATGGAAAAGACGCGGAGTGTCATCTGCTCAGCTTTGTGTCTAGACACACAGAAATAACGTAATTGTGATGAAGGAGAGGCAGGGAGGGCTCAGATAGTGTCGCTGTCCTCTGTTAGCACCAGTGACAAAACCAAGTCCTTGCTCTACAGAGTTCAAGGTTCCAAGAGACGGATTCAGGAGCGAGGGTTTAAGATGGACCACAGGTGTACGAGGGCATCCATGGGTGATGGGAGGAGGGGACGGCTGTGCTCACACATTACGTTAGGTTCCTCCAGGAACCACCACGCAGGGCTGTGCCAGCCTGTTCTCAGGTCCAGCTGGCAGAGTGGTGGAGATGTCTGGGGATATTTGAATGAATTCCTCTACTTTTGAGTAAAATAAGAATTCACACAGCGTGCAAATGGCTGAGCAAAATCATTCTCCTCAATAAATCTTGCGATGAGTCTTGTTAAGTGCTTGTTTTAAACAGTTTGATCAATAAAATGACCAAGTAAGAATTTTTTCCTGATGTAACTATAAATTGAATGAGTAAAATTACCATAAAAATGAAATTAAGGGCTTTCAGAAAGCATCCTACACCTAAGTTTGGTAAGATCATCTAAATTGATAAAACATAATTTTGGATTAAAAAATGCATCAATTTGGGTATATCGGCATAAAAACCAATTGGATTGAAAGATATTCACAATTATTTCAACCTCAGTTGGTTCGCTCGTGCGGCCCTTCCAGGATCACCGACTCTCAAGCTGTTGTTTGAAGTCATCGCCAACCGAGCAGCCCCTCTCCCATTTGGTTCACCTGGAATGTCCACACTGCCTGCTCCGTCCGGGCCACCTCCTCTGCACTCTGGCTTTGCCCCAAGTCTTCCCTCTCTGCAGGCGCCCAGGCAAATGCATGGAACACCGTGTCCCTTTTCACAGCCACCTGCTCCCAGGGCTGAGAGGACCCTGAGGGGAAAAGGCAGACACAGAACCCTGGGCAAAGAAGAGGAGAGGAAGTACTGAACCAGAGAGAAGCAGTAGGACAAGTGACTAGTCCGGTGTGGCCAGGGACATTTGAGTCAGTAATGCCGGGAAGAAAGGAGACAAGAGTATGCTCATCAACCTTGCATAAATTCAGAGGCTTGGCATGGGAGGAGGGTGGGGGGATTTACAGAGACTGTGAGAAGGAAAAGTGGGGCAAAAAGTCTTCAGATACACAGGAACAAAGGGGTGAAATGGAGAGAATGCCAGAGAAGACGGAGGGAGCCCTGCTCATAGGTTTTACTGAAAGGAAGGGGAGAAGCCCGCAGCAATGAAAGCCAGGAGAAATCCTTTGGGTGGAAAGGAAAAGGACAGCCTAACAAAATAAAGGCAATTATGATTACTGGGGAAAAAGAACAAAAGAGAGAAACTGTGGGAGAGCTAAGAAAAGCAAAGCTAAGAAAAACCAATTCTGGAAAAACTAGAGTCCATGAGGAGGAAGGCTGTAGGAGGGAGAGGGGCTGAGGAGGAGGAGGAAAGTCCAGTGACTAACACAGGAGACCTGGAGGCAGCAGGGGCCAAGGGGCCAGGCCCCAGGACAATGATGGGAAGATGGGAATTCCAAGATCAAAGTCACAAGAGGAGAAGTAACTGGTCTAAATTAATACATCTTTTGGGCTGAATTGTGTCTCCCAGTTTTTATGCAATGAAGTCCTAATCCCTGGCACCTGAGCATGTGACTGCACTGGGAGGTGTGTCTTTCCAGAGGTCATCAGGGAGAAATGAAGTCGTTGGGTGGGCCCTGATCTGAACGGACTGGTGTCCTTGCAAACAGAGGGGATTAGGACACACAGCAGAGGGGAGACCTCGTGAGGATGTAAGGAGAAGATGACTGTGTACAAGTCGAGGGGAAACACCTCAGAAGAAGCAACCCTGCCGACACATTGATCTTGGACTTCCAGCCTCCAGAACTGTGAAGAAATGAATTTCTGTTGTTTAAAGTACCCTGTCTGTATTACCTTGTGCTCCCAGCAGCCTTCCAGTAGTAGTACAGGCTCATATAGGCTGCAATGAGAAAAACCACAGCTGAATGGATGAAACGAAGGAAGGAGAGGGGAGAGAGGGGATGAGAGAGAGACAGAGAAAACAGTGGCACAGAAACCTCCAATCAGAAAAACACCACAAAGATACTAAAGAGAAGATATTTGCAGATACATTCTTCAAATAACATCCTTCACACTGAAATTATAAAATAAACTCCAAACCCTAACAGGCCGATTGGTGACCGGGGACAGGGAGCAGGGTCCCCCACTCACTATCTCTTGGACCCTGAACAGAAGCCTCACTCAGTGTCCACCTTGTTTATTTGCTGGCAAATACTATGATGATGTTTCCAGGGCACATGATTAAAAACAAGAACTCATAACACTAATTCTCATATTTACTAAAAGGTGATCAATACATTCAGTGTTTAGAGAAAAACAGAAAGTTCAAATCACACGGGATGCACGTGGTGCTGCAGGTGAAATTAGTTTGGCACTCGGCGTCAACCAGACAACGCCTTTTTGACCCAGTGCGTTTTGTTGCTAAAAATGTCCACTGTCTTGACACTGCAATTACAGTGCACTCAACACCTGTAATTTTTCTTTGATGATTCATTACTTTGCGGTACCTGCAAGTCATCAATTCAATTTCACTCAGCAAGGGCTGAGTGCCCGCTTGGTGCAAGGTTTGGGCTAGTCCCCATGGGCAGCAAATGCTCTCCTGTCGGAGTCCCACCAAACTGCTTCTCCTGTGGGGAGTTATTCCCCCTGTGAGGAACGTCCAGCCCAGCTGGGTAGGGAGACACAGCACAGCTCCCAAGAGAAAGCACCTGCCACAGCAAGTTGGAAGCGGAGTGCTCTGGGGGTTGCACAGGGAGCCTGGGCAGATGGAGGAGCAGAGGCTGCAAGGAGGATGTGGGATTCCAACAGGGGACTGGACCTTGGGGCACTGAAGGGGCAGCTAAAATCTTTGCAGCTCACTAAATCCTCACCAGAATGCCAGGTGCGTGCACCCTTGCTTCCATTTTCAGAAGAGGAAATAGAGAGGAAAGGGAACAGGCAGACTGCTGCTAGGACGCCAAGAGCTGATCTCCCCAGTAGCAGTCAGAGCACTCACCACTTTCTGCTTCCCTGCTGTCCAGGGACCAGAGGCAGGTGGGGTGGGAGTAGATGAGGGGACAGAGAGCAGAGGGGAGGATGGGGAGCAGAGGCAGGTGGAGAGCAGAGGGGAGAACAGGAGAGCAAAGGTTTCCAAGAAATACATTTTCAAGGACTTACCCAACTTCAGAGTAAAACCTTCTAGGATATTCTGAAGTATTTTTTTTAAAACACTACCTATCTGTCAAAATTGTGACATACTGACTTAGATTAGCAGAAGGTAGTGAAATGGATGAGACTGGCAGGAGATGAAGAAAATAAAGATTGTGTACAAGGTACCAATAGTCACTGAAATTATATAGAGAAAAATCACGTGAAAAGGAAAATATTAAGTAGCAAATGATGGTTGGTTTAGAGATTCGAACTTTGAAAAGGTAAGACTGCTTATGAAAAACTAACCCTTCTATCACTCACTCAAACTACACTTGCCTTACAAGGTTAGTTAACATCACTGCATTATTCTTCTTAAAGACCAAACAAAGGGCCAAAGAGCTGTCTTCCACTGTAGGTTTAGGAACCGGAAATGTCAGAAAGCATTTCCTTGTGGCTGAGATCTTGACACCAACAGTTAACAGTAAACACGTGTTGGATCACAGGCTCTAGAGATATAGGTACAGACTTCAACTAAATGTTTCCATTGCTTTTGTTGTCAAGTCTTATAGTCAAAGATTAAGAAAATAAGTCCGTCATGTCCTGGAGGCCTGCCTATAAACCAAGTTCTAAAAAAGGAATGTTTAAAAGTATACTTTGCTTGAGATAGTAAAAAATGTAGCCTGTTAAGCACAAAGCTTAAATAACAACAATGGTCACAAGATGTTTAGTGTCTGCCTTTTGCTTTAAAGATAACATCACTGACCTGCAGTCATGCGATGTTTTGCAGAATCTTGGTTCCTCAGCCCAGTTAGATCACCCGACCGCAGTGAGGAGGGCTCCAGACGAGATGACGTCAGGAGCTAAATTAACCAGACGAAGGAAAACCACTGAAGCTCACACAAGAGCTAACCAGTCAGAGTGATTAGTGTCGCCCCTAACCCTCAATCTTTGCCTTTAAACACCCTTGACTAAAACCATCAGGTAGTTCAGGTTTTAATTGATAACTTCCTGTTCTCCTGGCTTGGTGTCCTGCCAATAAACTGCTTTAATTTCTCCACAGCAAAATTCAGTGTCCAGAGTTCACAACTGCTGCACGTCAGGTGGTCAGGCCCTTTTTAGGTTTGGTAGCATTCATAACATTTCCCTCAATATTTTGGGGGCAACTTAATAATGGTACAGGATGGAAGTTTCCATTGAATTTATGGGACGATCCACAAGACTTCTAGATAAAGCAAGCTGGGCATTCTCAGGCCCCCAGCTGGCACCTGCTGGCGGAATACTCACTCCTTTCCCCAAGAAGACCCAAGCCTCTTAGGTCTGCCTGCTGGCTGTGTCCTTCACACACCTCCTCCCGCATTTGGGTTTTGAGTCCTGGGCGTTGGGTGTCTCCTGGTTGGGTGCTGACCATTGCCAAGCTGTGAACTCTCTGAAGGTCTTCTGGCCACTGCAACTGGGCAGCACCATCTATCCCCTTTCCAACAGGTCTCAAAGGGTTCAAAGACGGCCACCTGCTCTTGTGCAGTCTACTGGCCCCTCAAGGGCAACAGAGTCAAGTGCTGACTAACAGAGCCTGCTGTGTTCCTCCTTTCCAACTAAGCCCACTGACTTATCCAATGGGGGGACTGACAGCCTTGGAAACTCTGAATGGTGTGTGGTTGGTGCCAAGGTATGGCTTGAGGGCCCTTAATATTTCTCTTAGGATAGGGCAACTGAAATGACCTCCAACAAAAGATTCGATGACAGCTAAATAATTAGTTTGCAGTAGAGAGAAAGAGACATAAAACAATCTGAGCAATGACCTGGTTCTGTTTGCCCACTGTGATGCTGAAAACATTACAGACCTAAAGGGTAGTTATGGCAACACCAGCCAGGCCCATACACTGCTTTACAAAGTGTTACAGTCTCCCTTCCACACAGATGATAACATCCCTTCTTAGAATGATCTGTCCTGCAGGCTAAGAAACGCTGGGGACAGGATGCTTCGTGCCTCTAATGATTTCAGATGTTGGCTTTTGGATTTCAATATTGCTAAACTATGGAAAAATCATTGTTAGTACAACAAAAACAGCATAAGAATCCCAGAGAAGCAATGAGCTGTATACCATTCCTTCTGCTTGTGAGAATGGTGTCCTACCCCTCTGAGTCCTAAGAGTTGGAAAGACTGCTGGAGACATCTAGTCACTCTCCCACCAAAGTAGGAAGCCTTACCATAGATGTGGGGCCAATGCCCAGGTCCCGAATGAGTTATAAAGAGAAGGGAGGCAGGCACTGGTGTTCCGTTGTTAATTACTCCCCATTTGTCTTAATATCATATATAATATCCCAGAGGATTCTGAGAAAATTCAGTAATTTCTGCAGGTGGAACATTGCAATGAGATTTCTCTTGAATTTCACTAAACGGAAGGCCTTTCTTACGGCAGAAGAAAGGCAGCTGTAAGTGACTACGGCAGCATTCTCTTTCAGTTGTGCCGAGGCAATAATAGGGAGCATTGTTGGAGCCCACAGCATTTTACAAAATTTTAAATTCAACTTCTGAACCAGCTTTCCATCTTGAAACAAACTGGTACCCACAGAGCTTTCAAGTGGACATCACACTCTGTAACGAAGAAAGAATCTCAACCATATTTACTGGCTACCAAAGCCATTGCATGCATTTTGAGATAATAGAGGCAAATGCATTAAATACTAATATTTTCTCATGTAGTTTTCTAACATAGCACCACCAAAAAAAAAAAATCAAGATAGTTTAAAAATGCTACTAACAAAATTCTTGAGAGAGCAAAGTTGCAAAGGAGAAAAACCTCTGGCCAGATGATAATACGATCAGCACCATCATCAGAAATCAACTCCTCATGATGCAAAATGACTTGATGGTGGAAAGCCGACAGACGCAATGACCACAGTCCATAAGGAGAGGATACAAGAAGCTCTCCTGTCATTTTTGTGAATATTTGTAACATTATGGTCAAGTATGAAAAAACCGGAGCCAACTGGATGTCAATACTGCCCTGAAATACCGAGAGTTGCGAGAGTGGAACCCTTTGTGTGATGGGTGTTGAATGGCAGCCAGATTCTGGGTCTTTGGTCATCCTTTTCCTGTGTATTTATTTCAATAACAATTCTACTTAAGGAAGGAATATCTATTGATCACCTCCTTTATGCCTGACCCTTCATTGCACATCATATGCACATCATTTTTTTTTAGTATTGTGATTCACCTGTGAAGGGGTTTCTGTTCATCTTCAAGTGAGGTACCTGAGGTTTTGGGGAGGCTTCTACCTGTGAACCAGGGAAGCAAGCCCAGGGGAGGGATGGTATTGAAGCCCTGCCTCTGCCTCCAGGCCCACGGCTCTATCCTAACCCCACCCAAGAAGAACAATGGTGAAACTGAGTCATATATCGGGCTCCTAAATCTTGGTCCCAGTGATTCTGGCCCTGACCTTCACAACTACCTGGAGTTCTTAACCTGGGGCCCATGTACCCACAAGGGTGTACAAACTTGGGTGGGGAAAATGTCTTTACTTTCATTAACTCCTAACTGCAATTTAGCAGCTCCTTTAATTATGATGGAAAGTAACAAACTATAGCAGTATCAACAATGCCTTGACTTTGTCACAATAGAGACATTTCAGATTTAAAAAAAATCACATTACAGCTGTAGATATCTTGAAATGTCACCAGTACTTATTACTGTGTCTAATTAGGAGAGTTGTTGGACCTGCCTCTAGATCTTGAAATTGAATAAAGATATACTTTTTAATTTAATTTTATATTTTAGTTCATCATGTTTTTAAAAATATTATAATTGTATTTTAGTATACAGTAGTCCCCCCTTACCCATGGAGAATATGTTCCAACACCCCCACTGGATGCCTGAAACTGTGAATAGTACTAAACCCTACACAGGTTATAATTTTTCCTACACATGCATAGCTATGATGAAGTTTAACTTATAAATTAGGCATGGTAAGCAATTAACAATGATAACTAATAATAAAATAGAACAATTATAACAATATAGTGAAATAAGTGTTATGCGAATGTGGTCTTGCTCACCATACCTTATTGTATCCTATTCACCTTTTCACATAATGGAAGCAACTTACAGCACCTCTCTGCCACATCTGAATTGCCAGCATCACTACCCTTGCGCTCTGGAGACAGTTTAAGTCAGGGTGACTTGAACACAAGCACTTATGACACTAGGACTGCTGATTTGATACCCAAGATGGCTACTAAGTGACTGATGGCCTATAGCGTGGAGACTAAAGACAAAGGGATGACTCATGTTCCAGGTGTGAGGGAGGGATGGAGCAAGATTTCATCACGCTGCTCAGAACGGCATGCGGTATAAAACTTATGAATTGTGCATTTCTGGAGTTTTCCATTTAATATTTTCAGATTGAGGTTGACTGCAACTGTGAATAAGGGAGAACTATACTATAACTACATTTTCTTGGAAAATCTATGAATTTTATCTTATGCATTTAAAAACATTACTCTGAGGAGGAGTCCACAGGTGTCCCGGATGCCTGGGGGCTGTGCAGTCCTCTACATGGGCTTGTGGGGGCCAGAGGTGCAGGGAGGGGTTCTGGGGCCTCCTGTTCCTCTCTGAGTGATCTTGAAGCATAACCAACAAGAGGCCTCCTCCTCTCTTATCTATGAAAAGGCAGATCCCAGGACCCTCCTTTAAGCAGAATTACTAAAAATAAATCACCTTAATTCAATCCAGCAGCGTTCAAAGTCACTTCTTATTAGATTAGTTTTATTTATGAATTGAAATTATTTTCTTTAAGTTTTATGTAATTTTACTGGTTAATCCTACAGTTAGAGACACTATCTTTTATGAGCTCTCCAAGATTTTTCCAAAATATACATTAAAAGTTAATCAAAGGGAAAACAAGCAGGTCGGTGAGGGGTGGGATGGCAGCGGCCACCCTGGGCAGTTCCTCTGCATCAGCTTCAGGCCATCTGTCCATCTTCACACTGGACACAGGGGGTCTCCCCCGAGGGCCCTGCCTGGAGCTTGGCTGGGCTGTGCCTTCCCCAGTCCAAGCTGCAGGCGGCTCTGGCCCCAGGGGAGAGTTCTGGCCCACGAGTGTGCGGAGGCAACAAGAAGCTTCTCTGAGAAACACTCCCCTTCTCACAAAGTGAGACTGAAGAAGTTATGATTGATTTAGTACTTTGTTGACTTTTTAAAAGTGATATATTAAAGGCTCACAATAAGTCAGCTAGCTACAGTTAATTTAAGCTTGTAACAAATTCAGTTGAAGTTTCCTCCATGATATTTCTACTTTTCTCCGGTTGGGAAGCGGAGTGAAAGAGGGTATATCATAAAATGCAAAAGACATCAGCACAGATACACCCTTGCAGCAATTTATATTTATTTTGTACAATTACTTCTCATTCCTGACTGCTGTGTCCTAGGAAGCAAAGTGGGTGCCCAGCTTGACGCATAAAATTGCCCTAATTGCCCGCACATACATCAGTAAGGCAAAACTAATTGTTCTGATAATTATGTTTGACTTTATGCACTAGTAATAACTGCTTTCTATTATAACCAATAACAATCAATTCCATAACTCCATGTTCTGAGTTTTGGAAATATTTGAATTTCAAGATCAAAAAGTGGCAAGCACCCCCTTAACAATATTTGTCTGGAAATTCTTCCTTCAATTTCCAAGCGAGAGGAATATACTTCAAGTATAATCACTCTCAACAAAGAACTCTTAATTAAAAAATATTGAGAATGCTTGCCAAATATTGTGACAGAGAATTGGTAACTACAGAAATTATTTTTTTGAAGAAGGAATGTCTCCAATCTGAGTGGTTTCCACCAATGTAACCATTATGTTAAAAAAGCATTTCTTCCTTGAGTTATTTTCAGAATCTTTAAAATGCCTCTCCTTTTTCTGTATTGAAGAAATAAAGCAGTAATAATTATCTTTCTCCTACAGTTTGAAAGAATTAAAATATTATTCCATTTTGCATAATAGAAACAACAGCTTATGGTGAATTTGAACCATGCTAGCTGTCTAGCTTTGCTGATAACGCAGTACCGTGTTAGATTGGATGGATGCATGATCTCTTCCCTTGTGGGTCAGTTCTGGGTGTTGCAACAAACCCAAGAGCAGCATCATTGCCAAGGCTCCCCTAAGTTGCACAGGAGCCCCAGGGTACGACCAAGCTGCACATGCTACTTGGTGGGCTGGCTTCCACTTGCCAGTCCCACAGCCCATCAGAACTAGGTGGCTCTGACACTGGACTGTTTCGTGGAAACTCAGCTCTGTCCTTTATCAGCCATGTGCTTTGGGCATGCCTCAGTTTCCTCCTCTGTAAGATGGGAATAGTAATAGCACTCATGTGCTATTTAACCAAATCAAGGATTTAACCAAATGACCCATAAAACATTTTGCACAGTACATGATAACATCCACTAACTGATGTCACACTGCAAGAGGGGTCAATGCTAAAGGATGGGGTGTGTGCTCAGACCAGAGATCTCGTAATACAAACTTCTTTTTTCTTTTTTTTTTTTTTGGCACAAATGATGTGCTGGGCATTGTTTGAGGGGAAGGGGAAATATCATTTAAATATGTAAATGTAATATAGCAGGATATACATAGAAATGAACATCTTCCAGAATATGCAGCGGTGGATCAGAGGAGGGACCCATTGCTTTATGCAGGAATGGTTGAGGGGCTGTTTGCACAGGGGTTGGAGTATCTCGGCAGGGTTTTGAAGGATAGTCAAGGGATCCCCGGTGTATGGGGGAAAAGGGCTTTCCAGGTAGGGGCACACCTGTGAGCTAAGCAGGGGTGGAGAGAACCAACTAATGTGAGTGTTCTATGGCTGGAAGGGATTGGTGGGAGAGGGACCTCCATGGAGGCCACTGCGTTGGAGGATGCCACTGGGGGTGGGTAGCGTTGGGGGCTTGGGCTCTGTGCTGTAAAGGTCACAGTCAAGGTATGAGAATGCCAGGTCTGCATTTTAGAGGAACCAGGACAGTAGCAGTAGGGAGGATGGAAGGAGACAGAGAGATGGCATGGGGGCAGTGCAGAAGTCCAAGTGGAGGTCACAGCATCTACTGAAGCAGGAGAAAAGGGTAGTCCCACAGGAAAAGCTGGGCTTGACAATCATGAATGGAAGAGTCCCCGTTAAAACTGCTCCCTGCCTGTGCCTAGACCTGCTGGGTGGGGACAACCTCACTTGGTCCCCACACCCTGCCCTCCTCTTTCGGTACATTGGTCCCAGATCTGCTTCGTCCCCTGACTTTCTCATTCTAGGGTCTTCGGTCCTCCTGCTCAGCTCACCTTGTTTCTTCTTGGCCTCCCCAAAGTAGCAGCCCCAGAGATGGCCAAGAGGATGAAATGCCATGCGAAGTGGGAGTCACCCTGGGAATGCCCAGGGTGATGCAGCTGTAGCATGCAAGTCACCCCAGGCTCTCAGCAAACGGGTGCTGAATGTGAATGAATATATGAATGAATGAAATGTGTGACAATGAGGAAAAAAGGAACAAAACCTTATCTAGTTTGCTGACTCCCTGGTAGGAAAGCATAGCCATTACTAGAAATATTTCTGCTATTACAACAACTGCTTTGTGTGTTTTGAGAAATGCCTGATCTTTCCATTTATTAGCAACAAAAGTGTTCAAAACTAGGCCAGCCCCCAACATTAGAGTCAAGTCTCACTCACCCGTAAGGAGAGTGTTCCCTCTGGGAAAGTGATACAGAAGTTTGAAGATGCTGTTGACCCCAGGACCCCACCTCTCCCAAGCCCCCAGTACACACATAGCCCAAATACATTTAAAAAATGTGCACTTACCTAAATATCAAGCAAAATATAACTGCGAAGCTGCCTGCCATGTCAAAGACATACGAATGGGCTTGCATTGTTGCCACTGGAGAGGCATTCCTGTGAGTCAGGCTCTTTATGTGTCTCTATCCACCCCCGTGCACCTGGTGCTCCACACCCTCGCTGTGCGAATTAGCTGACTATCCACAGTTCTGTGTGGTCCGTACTCGAGTCCTCCCAGCTGTGTCTAGTGAAGAGTGAGTAACCTGTCTCGAGCACATGTCCTTTTGCAGGGTTCACACCCCGTCTTGGTCTCCGCGTGCTGTCTAGGGAGGAAGGACTTGTTTCCCTGATGGCAGGGCTTCCAGGGGGCTCTGTCAGGGCTGGCAGAGGACACTGAGTCCAATCAAGGTAAAAGGGGGAAAGTTGGGGGTTTGAGTACACCTACCACCTCCTCAGGCTCCCTGCCGTGGCTGCGGGTACAGATGGGTGGACCTGAGAACGATGAAGAATTACTGGTCCAGGTGGCTTTTCCTACCCTGGCCGCCCAGTAGAATCATGTAGGAGCTTTTCCTACAAGCCTCTCCCAGGAAGTCTGGATCTCTGAGTGTAGGCCCTGGCATTGTAATAATTTAAACACTCCCCAGGGCATCGAAGTTACCAGCAGGCCAGAACCACTGGCAGAGAGGAAGGCAGTTATACCTGTCACCTGTCCTCCTTCTCCCTCCTCACTACCTTGTCAACATAGCAAAATTCTAGGATTCAGATTTGAAATGTGGCTCAAAGAGATCACTGTCACTAGCTGTTTTTTTTTTTTTTTTTTTTTTTTTTTTAAGAAGAAAATAAATTAGCCATCCCCAATGTGGTACCTGAGGCTGCCTTACTGAATTCACACATACCTGTTCCTGGGGGTGAGGAAGGGCACCCTGGGTCGTGGCTCTCAGACTTTACAGTGAACTTCAACTCATTGTCCACCTTGGCATCTTTCATTAACAAAAACAAACATAAGCCCCCAAACTATGCTGCTCCTTGAAAAGAAAAATAAACCTCTCACATCCCTAATATAAACCAGGAAATCAAACAGAAATGCATTTGCATCCTCATCTCGTAAGTTTAGATTCTCAGAAGTCGACAACTCAGGGCCAAGCGAGTTGCTACTATTATTAACTGTCCCATCAGCCCTGGGAGGAGCGCGGTGCCAGGGAGCAGAGCTGCGGGGCTGCCAAGTTGGTGTGGGACTATTTTTAGGATGTAGAGTCCCGTCTGCATCCTCCTGCCTGTCCTACTTGATAGCAGAATGAGCTATTTTTTTTTCCCTCTGAACAGTCAAGCTCCTGGATACCTCAAGCCGCAGAGTCATCCTGGTGTGCAAATCTCTCCATCACCTACACCTGGCACAGAACAAAACCACAGTGACTCACAGAACCCTTCCCCCGCAAGTCCACTCTGCTTGGGTGAGCACGAGTGTTACCCACCCCAGGTTATCATCATTTCTGCTCCGGATTCTCCAGCCTCCCTCTAAAGGGGCTGCCACGGCTCTGTTCCAAGGTGTACTCCAGGTTGGCCCTCCTGACCTTCCTCAGTGTGTCTCTGTTCACATGATTACCTTCGCTTATGTTACTTTGCAAACCAGCACAGGCCCTAGAGAAACAAGAGGTTAAATTGCTTAAGGAGTTCCTGTTTGGACTCCTTCTGGGCTGCATTGTGTCCTAACAAAATTCACATTGGAGTCCTACTCCCAGCACCTCGGAATCTGGAGGCAATCAAGTGAAACTGGGGTCATGAGGGTAGGCCCTAATCCAATACGACTGGAGTCCTCATGAGGAGAGATTAGGACACAAATAGAAGAAGGAAGAAGATGTGAAGTGAAACAGAGAGAAGACAGCCATCTGCATGCCAAGGAGAGGCCTGGAGCAGCTTCTCTGTTGCACCCTGGGAAGGGCCCAACCCTGCTGGCACCTTGATCTCAGACTTTTGCCCTCCAGAATTGAGACATTAAATTTCTGCTGGTCAGTCTGTGCTATTTTGTTTCAGCAGCTCTAGCAAACTAATACAGGGCTTTTAAAGCATGTGTCAGTTATAATAGTTTAGAAGCCTGCACATCTTAGGAACCCAAAGTGCTGTTCATCTTCACCGCTTTTTTTGTTAAGACCTGGCAATGTTGCAGTCATAAGTAAAATGCTGTTTCTAGGCCTCGTACTTTGGAAGAAGTGTTGAAGATGACTTTGTGTGCGTGTGCGTGTGTGCTCCACACATGATTCCCAATGACACCCTTGGTACAGCCCCCTTTAAGGCCTAAAGTGAACCTCAGAGAAGCACACTACAGCCAAAGCTGATCTGTAGAGCACTTTACCTCCTCATCGCATTCTGATGAGCGGCCACACCGGCCAGTTTTCTTTACACAAATGCCCCAAGAACTCGTGCTGTCTGTCAGACAAATGCAACCATCCTGGCACCGCTGACCAATTTTTGGTTCAAACGCTAAGATCCGAGGCTGTTTCAGTGTTGTTGTTCTCAGACTTCTGCTGACAGCTGGCTGCACATCTGTGTCCTGTGGACACAAAGGCTTATGGTGCAGGTCACAGGTCAGAGGACTGCCTGGAGGGTGCAAGGTGCTTGGGTGGGCGGGCCCCACTGCCATTCCCAACAGCTTTTGCTCGGGTGGGTTGATTTTCACAGCCTTGCCTCTCATTGCTGGTCTTAGAACATGAGGTTGTATTAGTGTCACTTGACTATGTGGCGTGGCGGTTTCCTCACCTGTACAGTGACCATCAAACAGTAGAGCCAAGTGACAGCCTCAGTGCTTAGCTGGCCCAGCACACGCCCCAGACAGAGCACACGGATGTCGGCTGCTGCCGCTATTACTATGATCATCTTTATGGTGGGCCCAGTCCTGCGGTTGGCTCTGAGGGGATAGAGGAGTGCCATCCAGTCCCCTGCCCCTGGCCGTGTCTAGCTAACAAAAAGGGGGACACTTGGGAGGTGAGCAGGTATGGAAACAGAACCCTGAGCTAGTGGTCCCTGAAGCGGCTTTTGGGGACCCTTCTGCTCATACAACGGCAAGAAGAGGGTCTCTTTCCAGTCCTCCAGTTATCCCAGACTCCACACCTGGAGGACAAGCCAGTGAGCTCTGAGCACTTCGGGCAGGACCCCCCAGTGTCAGGGTCACAGGCTCTGTCCACGGTGGTTCCCGCCTGAGTCCGCCTGCTGGGTGTAAGCACCATGCTCACAGTGCCCCGGGTGTCAGTTTCAAGACCAGCTTCTAACGTTTGAATGTCGAAGGTCCTGCATGGGAGCTGTGCACTGCCTCCTTTGGGTTCCGTGAATGACAAAGGGTGTAAGTAATGATTTAAACTTTGAACTCAGTCACCAGTTCCTTTAAAAAGTACAGGGATTTTCAGCCGATTGTCAAGAAGCCAAAGAGTCCCCTAAAATGTTTTTATTAGTCAAAAGAGGCTTTGTCCTGGACAGTCGGCAAATAAACCAGCATGTCACTGTCTCCACATGGACTACAGCGTACAAGGCATTCTTCCTGATTTGGCTGAAAGCAGCCACAACCCGTGAAACAGCACGTCAGAGATTTTGATGACGTGGGCCGACGAGTCAGGTAAAGGCCTGGTGAAAGGACTGACCTGATCCTACGTGACAAATACCAACTTTTATTTTGTCCACAAAACGATTAAGCTGATCTGTTCACAATATTACCAATGAACCCCTTAATATTTTGTTTCTATACCTCTAAAGGTATAGAAACAAAATCAACTTGGTGTGTCCTCAGTTCAGAAAGTTAAGCTGAGCAATTATGAAAGAAAAAAAAGGAGCCTTTTCTGACTTTGTCACTTAAGAAAAACGAATCCTAAAAAGAAATGCTAACAGATGGAGGAATGTACTAGAACGAATGATTCATCTTTCGGAGTAATTACTCGTTTGATTAGCAGTCCTGTTTCTCTTGGAATACAGAATCAGGTGCTCTGAGTGCCTTCCCAAAGCCCAGTCCCTCTCACCATGGAAATCACTGGGTAACCACAGTGCTGCCATGAGCGGTCTGTAGGCAGGGCGCTCGTAACCAGTGGGAAAGGCACAGTACCGCTCAGATTCCTGAACCGCCTTTGTGCACAGAATCCTGCAACATTATTGACTTCACTTCCTGCTCTTACACCGCTTTTCCAATAGTTTATGCACACCCTGCATTCCTCTCTTTTGAATGTGAAAGTCAGCATGGGAAATGCAAAGAAATTGAATTGGTATTTAAATAACTTGCTGAGTTCTCACCTTCATTTCAGACATTTTATGCACTAGAATTTAGGACAGGTAATGTAATATAACCATATGCTAGGTGGAGGACTCTGAGTTCAATTAGGTAAGATTTTGAAACAAATAAATGAAATTTTATTGATAATTACTTTCATCACTGAGGTCTCTAACTTGCAAGCTGTATGCAAGACTCTCAATTTAATTACAACAAAAAGGAATACAGATACAAGGGCGTGCCTACTTTAATAGAAGTACATGGGCACTAACAGAACAATTATTCATAACATTAATGTAAACATGGAAAGCACTTAACTTACTAAGACATATCCTTTAAAAAAGAACTTTCTTAGTTCTCATTTGAGATCTTTATTTTCCTGCATCTTTTAAAATGGAGGCTGCAGTTCAGGTGACCTCAAGGATCTCTTCCAAGTCTAAAACGTGATCCTGTGATTCTATAAAATAAATGACATTCCCCCCGCCCCTCCCAAAAGTCATCTTCACTGTGAAGAATGAAAAAAAGGTGAGAGACTGCTCCAGAGACTTCTGATTAGCAATGATTTCAGAACCAAATAACAAACTCATTTCTGTGAAATATTCTTCCACATCCTTTGTATAAATTGTTTGAAAAATAAACAGACTCCCCTTTCATGCCTGTGTCTTGTATCAACTCACAGGCACCTTACATTAAAGCCGGCACTGAACTACAGAACTGCAGATTCCTCTGGCGTTAAAGAGTTAAACCTTGCTCAGTTAGAGATGTCTTTCCAGACCTGTCACATTCATCCTATTCCTAACTCAAGAATTAAGTGGAACCTAAACCCCAGAAAAGATACTCTAGCAGGATAGTTACTTGGTAACACCAGACCTCAGTCAAGAATTAAGTGCCCTTCTCCACTGGAGGTAGAATGCTATTTGCTTGGTATCCCAGGGGCTCCAGCTCCAGTGAAATTGGCAGAACAAGCATTATTTGATTAGTGTGAAAGATCTTGCAGTGAAAGGGACAATGGCAGGTGACAGGGGACCGATGGCTTCTGATACGCTGGCTGTAGAAAGACCAAATTGAGGCCATTCAGTCTTTTAAATGAAACAATTGTTCTTTGTAAATCTAAAAGATGCCCATGTAAGAATATGATTTTATTAAGTTATGTTTAATGTTGACTTGGGAAAAATGTCAGCCAACTTGAACATAATCAAGAGCACCTAATGTGGGAAGATAAAACCTCATGCACCTGTCTGCAGCCAGGTGGGAACATATTTCAGGAGATTTCATTCATTCTCTGCTCTCAAGTCCTATGGGGTTTCTTTTCAGTAGAGCTGCCATCTGGTGCAATAGGCAAGGAAACTCAGGCATCAAACTTGCCCCTTATTTCAGTATTTAGAAAAAATCTTTAGCTCTGATAAAGTATTTAACCACTGGGCAAAAGAGACCAAAAGAAGAAACAGATCTGAAAGAGACCAAGACCTTGAAGATCTATCTACCCCAGAGGTGAAGGTCCTGGAAGGGGCAGGTGCCAGGCATTGCCCTGACATGGTCTGGCCTTGTCACTAAGGAGGCACTCACACCACACCTCTGCCTCGCCAGTGAAACTTCTCAGGAGCGAAATTTTCACCCTTAGCCTAGCTGCTGCTCAGGAAAAGCATGCAGGGTCGGGGAGCAGGTTCACCAGCACGGACAGCCTCTGCAGAGCACCCCCCACCGGCCAAACACCCACCTGGGAAGTTGGGGAGGAAAGCTGTGTGTGTGTATGTATGGTGGTAACCTGGGTTGGACATTTGGTACTAAACTAAGTTGGAGTTACACTTAAAGTTCCACCTTTACAGACGTTATGGGGAAAGGAGATAAAAGAAGCAGGTGGTGGGGGGATGAGAAAGGGAATGGGAGAGCGAAGGAAGAGGAGAATGGAGGAGACTGGGGATGGAGAAGGAGGAAAGGCAGAGAGGGAGGGAGGGAGAGATGAGGGAGGCGGAGGGCAGGAAAGAGCGGAGTAGACGGGGGAATGGAGAAGAGGATAAAGGACAGACGGGAGAAGGGTAGGGCTGAGGGACGACAGGGGAGGGGGTAAGTAGGAAAAGAGGTAGAGGAGGAAACGGAGAAGAGGGTAGGAAGGGGGAAAGCATAAGGATTATGGAGACACAAGGACAGGTGAGCAAACCAGAGGATACAGGTTGGGGGACAGGGAGATACGAGCTGGAAAAGTAGGAAATGAAGATAAGGCTTTGGGAAAAGAAGCGGAGGCTCGGGGAAGTCTCCGGAGTCTCCCGGTTGGAGCCCCGCTCACAAGAGCAGCCGAACTCGAAGCGAGACTGCCAGACCCGCCAGCCCAGCGGGTAGGATCGCGGGCGCGCGCCACAGCCCCCTTCCCGCTTACCTGGCCCTTAACCAGGCTGGCAGCAAACTGGCGCATCACGGCCTCCACCGTGTAGGCGCTGGACCAGCCGCGGGGCGTGAGCAGCTCCATGCAGATGGCACCGCCGTCCAGCACGTAGCCGTTCTCCAGGCGCGGGCTGAGCACCCGCATGAAGGGCGGCGAGAAGGGAAAGTTGTCGGGGAACGTGAGGTTGAGCAGGATGAACTCGGTGTTGGTCTCCTTCATGTCCTGCCACAGCACCGAGTCCTTGTCCACCTGGTGCAGCTTCACGTTCCAGTCGAAGAGGCTCTCGTCCACCAGCTCCACGGAGATGAAGCGGTCGCTGAGGCGCGCGATGTCCTGCAGCTCCTTCATGAGCCGCCGGCTGCGCACCTGCGTGCAGTGCTGCTGGCGCGCGGCGGGCACCAGGCTGCCGCCCGCCGCCGCCGCCGCCCCAGCAGGGCCCGGCCCCGCCCTGGCGCCCGCCGCCGGATCCCGGGGGCCCCCGGCGCCCGCCGCCCCGGCCGCCCCCGCTGCGGGCTGCGGCGGCTTGTCGCGCGGGGCCAGCTCCTGCGCGCGCTTGCCCTTGCCTTTGCCCGGCCCGGGGCTGGAGTCTCCCGCACCCCCGGGGGGGTGCTGCTGCTGCTTGTGGCCGCCGCTCTTGGTGCCGCTCTTGCCGCGCAGCGACGCGCTCTGCTGGCCGCCGGCGCCGCGATGATTGTGGTGGTGCTTGGGGTCTTCGGTGTCCCGGTTGTGCAGGCGGATGAGCCCGATTTTGCGGAGCAGCGTGGCCATTTTAGGCTCGGCGCCGGCTTGGGGCTTCCCTTGGCTCCTGCCCCCGGAGCCCGACAGCCAAGGCACGGGGCGGCGGAGACGGGCCGACCACTTAGCAGGACGCGGTGCGGGTCACCCCGGGTGCCAGTGGTCGTGGCGCAGAGGAGCGGGCAGCAAGCGCGCTCTGCAGCCGCGGTATCGCTGCTGTCATATGACGGGGCCCTCTTTGGCTCGGGCTCCGACCGCCCGGGGAGCGGAGGCGAGGAGGGTACGCGGCGTGGCTAGCTGTCCCCGGGCTGTTTCCTGGGCGCAGTCCCCTGAGCCCGCTGTCTGCGGTCCTTTGTGCGCGGCCGCAGCCGGGCTGGCCTGACGTCCGAGCGCTGCGCGGGTGCGCGCAGAGTCGCCCACAGAAGCCCTAGAGCAGTAAGGTAGCCGCTGCCTCGCGCGGTGCGCGTCCGCCGGGCTGTGCGGCGTTGGCGGCTACCGCGGGGGCCCGACCGCTGCCGCTCGCGTCGCCGCCGCCGCTGCGGCTGCTGACATTGCAGAGGCGGCTGCTCCGTCTGAGCCCAGCGCGGTGCGGAGGGGGCGGCTCTGCCGGCGGGGAGGGAAGGCGCGGGGCGGAGCCGTGGGCTTGCCTGCGCCGAGCAGCCCCGCCGCCCTCCAGCTGCCCGTCTCCCGCGGCGACGCGCGCTCGGCCGCTGGGGGGAGACAGCGGCGCGCAGGGCTGGCGGCGTGCAGGCTGTGTGGTCTCGGCACGCGAGGCTGAACAGCTCGAAGAAGCGGGGGCGAGGGTGGGGACTAGCTGATGAAGGGACATGTGAGAGCGGTAATGGGGTTGTCAAAGACTCCGGTTCTTCTCTCCAGTATCCGCGTGCGCTGCGACCTCCCACCCCTTCGCCCTGGCCGGAGCCTCCTACCTCACTTAACCTCGTTAGAACAATCCGAAAGGGAGAGGTTCGGGGAAGCCTGGAAAGCGGCCCGATTACTGATTCCCTGGGACCAGATGGACCCGAAGTCCTGGACAGCGGTCCTGATCCGACAGGGGCCGGGACTGCGGGGACGCTTTCATAAAGACTGATCAAAGAATGCTGGCGGGGGGAGGAGGATGTGGAATTGCGCCCACCGCAGTCCTCCCGGAGTTCCTGAAGTTAACCTTAAAGGGTTAACGTTATGCTAATTAACCCCTCAGTCCCGGTGGGCTACTCTGCGGTCCCGCCAGCACGAAGGTTCCTGTGTTCTGAAAAGGGGACCCAGGAGAAGGCGACCGCCGAGCACTGGCTTCTGATTCCTTTTCAAAAGGGTACGCGAAAAGGTGTCCAACGCTGGCGCCTGCGGGTGCTCAGGACTCAGAGCAGGCCCCTCTGAGACTCTGGAGTCCTCGGTGCCCCTGGCTGCCCTCGGAAGAGGAGAGCCTCCTTTAGCCTGGAGGCTTCCCTTCTTCCGCTCCCTCTCTGTTCTTAACCCTTGAAACGTATTTTTATCCGTGAAAATTTCAAGTAAAATGCACGTTCAGAGAGCCAGAAGCTGAAACACCCTGGGAACTGATGAAGCTTCCTTCAGTGCTCGCAGGAAGCGCGCTGCCACGCAGGGTCTAGTGTGTTTGGTCAAGCTCCGCGATGGTGAGAGGCAGAGATAACCTATGAAATACAGGAAGAATTACCGCGTAAACCTACATGGCTCAGGACTCTAAACTTCACCGCTGTACCTGGTTGGATTTCAACTTGAGAAGCCTCTAAGTTCATCAGCAGAGTGTGTTTTTTTTTGTTGCTGCCACGATTTTTTAAAACTGCCCTTATCATTTTCACTTTTTCCAACTTATTAAAGATTTTCGTTGGGAAAAATAACTGTTTAGGCCACTGTGGACACCAGTCCGGGCCTGGGGTTTGGTTTTCTGGGGTTGTCTGCTAGGAGAGCCAGGTGTCAGCATAATCCTCACAAGCCGTGGCAGGCGAGCAGGAGGCACCTGCACCTTGGAATGCTGTTCCCTGGAGAGGTGACAGTACACAAAGGTGCATTTTTATAGATGCTGTTTTCAAGTGGGTCGAACTGGGCAATGCCCGGGGCCCAGGCCACACCAGTGGCTGGTGGTGGAATCCCAGCTGCAACCGCCTGGAGGTCTATTTGTCTGGGTCTCCTGGGCTTTTTCCGCAACTTTGCTCTATCCAGCTCTATTTTAAAAAGATAGGTTGAGAAGGAAGATGAAAATGTCTGTCTCTTAAGTACTGTGAGTTCATTTAACCCAGGGGAAGATCGCTATGGGAAGGTCCCATTTCATTAGTGAAGAAACTGAGTTTTGAAGAGGCTCAGCAGCTGACGCAGCTCAGCCATGCACTTGGATCTGCACCCTGGTCCCTGTGCCTCTGGACACTGTGCTGCAGGTTGACCAGCTGCCTCAGCACACTGCATGAGCAGGTCTGTGGCCTGGTAGGGCTACCAGCCCTAGTCCTCAAGGTGCAGGTGAGAAAGCCTCCACAGGTGTGACCATGGATGCCACAGAGCCAGCTGACCTTGGGTGAGGCTCAGGGGTCTCATCTGGTGTGGTTTAAAAATGGTTTAACTGAAATCCTGAGGAGCTGTTTATAAGTCCTTTATTTTTTAATGGAACTATTGCTAGGGTGATAACATAATTTATGGTCTGAATGCAGATTTTTCTTCGCGGGTAAAAGAACCACAATAAACACTGATGCTGGGACAAGAGGCCAAAGCAGGACTGACCAACACATGAGATGGTGGCCACCTTACCTTTCATCTGTCTGTCACACAGAATCTCTGATCAACTCTTTAAAGGGCTAAAGCCATATGTTATTTAAAAATCGGAAACAACCATAAGTTACAATCAGAGGGAAAGTGTTTAGTGAATTATACCTAATCCACTTGAGGATATATTATGCAGCAATAATTTTATAGTTATAAGAGTTATATAGCAAATGAAAATATTTACAACCTACATAATAATTTTGGGTGAGAAGGTAGAGTGCAAAATTATATCTACACTATGGTTGCAACTACATAAAACTACGTGGAGGAAAAAGGACTAGAAAGAAAAAAATTTAAATGGTAACAGTTACCATGTCAGCTTATTCCCTCCTCAGTCCTCTAACCCAGCAGCTTTCACCTAGTGTACACTGGTATGCTGCAAGAAGTTTTAGAAAGTGCAATACCTGACTATTTAGATGGGGGCACTGACCTCTTCCTTTGATTGTGAAATAAAAAATGTCAATCTAACAGTAATACAACAACAAGTCAACACAACAATAGCCATCTGGTGTGAAGGAATCAACATTATACCTAATTTTTTGTCAGATGGGCAAAAATATATTTTTGGTGGGCTGCAGAATTTCAGTAATCAGTTTACATGTGCCATGAGGTGAAAATCACCACTCTAACCCATGGATCGAAACCTTTGCTTTAATGACGTCATCATAGGGCAGGGTGGGGAGAAGAGCCTGTGTGGTTTGTAAAGCCACCTCCTTCTCCTATCCCAGAAGATTCTAGAAAGTTTCAGTTCACTAGCCCAACAAAGTGTAGAAGTTGTATTTTGTTGCTATAGTTATTCTCTTCTATTTGATCTTCAAGTACCCTGAAAAGGAATGTATTACAGTTATGATGAAAAAAATTGTTAGCAAACTTTAAAAATTAGTTTATTGAAGATTACATTTACAACATTAGGACAGACTAATTGAGAACATTTAGTTAAATAAAGCAAAATAAGCCAGGCAGCGAAAGACAAATACCATATGATCTCACCTTTAACAGGAACCTAATCAACAAAACAAACAAACAAACAAGCATAATATAACCAAAGACGCTGAAATTGAGAACAGGCTGACAGTCACCAGAGGAGAGAGGGGAGGGAATTTCAAGGGAAAGGGGGAAGGGTTTAGAGCAACAAGTATAAAGGACACATGGATAAAAACTAGGGTGGGGGCTGGAAAAGGGACGGAGGTGGGGAGGGCTGGGGCAGTGGGCTGCGATGGGAGTAAAAGAAAATTGTACAAGAACAACAATTAAAATAAAATTTTTTTCCAAAAAGCATCTCCAAGGACAACAGTGGGTCTCTGGCTCCTCCTCTGTTCACAAGTAGTGATGAGGTGGGGAGGAGGATGATTACGGAAGGTCTGCAGAGGCCCCTGGGCCAAGAAAGGTAGAAAGGGAGGGAGGAGGGGACTCTGCTTATCACAATTGCTGATTGTCTGGGGAATTGCACTGTAACTGCCAATGACTCTCCCAAGAGCATTTGAATGGGGGCCAGCTGTCTCCAGGGGCTGTTTTTGTAAAAAGATGCAGATCTGAGGTTCGCTCATTTATTCACTGCCTCAAAGGACAATTTCCCCGTTTGGCCCTGTTTCCTTGTGAGCCCTGATCTCATGGAGTCACCAAGGTATCAACCAGACCACCTCAAAAGACCTGTCCTCAACTCATGTACATTGTTTATTCTTCTGAATGAAGGTGTTAAGATCACAGTCAAAATAAAAAACAGAACAAAACATTTTCTGCCAAAAGTATTCACCGCAGAGCAGTATAGTGTGGCTCTCTGATATTGTCAGGTCACACAACCTATTATGCCATTCATGTATCGATCATCAAAGCTAGCCCTTAGAAGACACTTGCCATATTTCAAATGCCTTCCCAAGCGATCTTTATAACAACTCTAACATTTAGGTAGGTGCCACGTCTATCTCCACTTTAGGTATGAGTAAACCAAGCCACCGGAGTCAGCAGAGCCTGGTTTCCAACCTAGACCTCTTTGGTTCTAGGTAGTGCTGTAACCATTGCTCTGTGAGCACCTACTGCATACAGTCACTATGGACACAGCAGTGGAAGAAGTCCCATCCTCCTGTACCGGAGGATCTCAGGAGGACATCCTTAGCACCCTCGAAGCCCTCCATAGAAAGATGCCCCAGCAGTCACTAAAGGAAAGAGCTTAAGGACACAAAGAAACATTCCATACTCACCTCTGCATTTGCTCAAGCCACACAATGCACACACACACACACATATTCTTTGTTGTTTAATTGAAAAATCAATCTTTCATTTTACAGCACGGACATCTGAATTCACTGCAGTTAGGATCTTGCTCAAAGTCAACCAAGACGGGGTGGGAGAGGGAGCCCAGTACTGATGCCTTGTCTTAGGCTGTCTTATCCTCCTGAGGCCGTGTGCCACAGGTGAAGAGCAGGAGAAAAGGCGGAGAGGGAGGAGAGGAAGGCTGGAGAAGACAGAAGGGGAGAAGGTAGAGCATGAGGCAAGCACTGCCGATCTGAAATAGCTGGTGAAGGAATTCCTCTCATGCGTTGTCCACCAGCACTTCGGCACACCCTTTCTATGTTTGGAGAATTTTCCTCCTGTGGCAGATTGGATTTCCCAAAGCTGGCATATGTTGATCCCATCCCACATATTCTTTTTACTACTGACTCTCCCTCTTCTCACAGAAAGATGGATGCTGTGTTCCCTCCGATTGAGTCTGGGCAGGTGGAGTTGTGAGTGCCCTGATCAACAGAGGAGGAGCATGCAATGAAGTCATGTCTCTTCTGAGTCTGGGTCATAAAAAAGCAGGCCCTGAATGCTTTCTCTCAGGGTAATTTAGCCACCATATTGTGTGGAAGCCCAAGCTGCTAAAAGAGGCCAGGTGGAGATTGTCCAGCCCTCAGCCCAGCCAAGGTCTTTGCAGACAGCTAGCAGCACCCACGGGACATATGCACGAACTTGTCTTCGGATGATTCTGGCCCTAGCCTTTGAGAATTCCAGCTGAGACCCCAGACATTGGGGAGCAAAAATAGACCATCCCGACTATGTCCTGACTGAGTTCCCATCCAAAGAAACTTTGGAGATAAGAAAGAAGATTACTAAATATTTAGGCCATCATGTTTAGGGATAATTTGTTATGCAACAATAGATAATCAATACAGCTCCTGATGATTCTCGCCTCCTTGAAGTCAGAAGCTTGATTTCCTAGACTCTCTTGCAGCCAGCTGGGCTCAGGCATGTGATCTGGTCTCAGACAATCCAGTGAACCAGAGTGAAACTTCAGGTTACAAGATGGAGGCCCAATGAGGATTGGTCCTGATGAGTGTACCCAGTGGTCCAGCCTTCAGAGGCAGCAGTCACTCTTCCTGGGGCTTTGCGCTCAGAGTGGATGATTCTACCTACATGCTTGTGCCCTGGCTGGAGCAGAAGGGTCTCCTGGTGGTTCAGTGATATAATCCTGGTGTTTTTTCAGTTGTGTAGTCTTCAAATCAAATTTCTGAGCACGCTGGAGATTCTTCAAATGACATCTATCTATTTTTTTGGTGGACGAATGCTATTGTTTGTGAGCAAGAACTCTGGTTTATACAACTTCTATCCAACTGAAACTGCCTTTGCTGGAAACAGAGCCTATACAGAGCCCCCGCTCCATGACCCCTTTCATTGTGTACCACCTGCCACTCCCTAACTCACAGGGCCTTCTGCTGCTCTCAGTTCGCAAAGCCTTCACTTCAGTTTGCTATTTCCTGTACAAACCTAACTCAAGATGGCAAGGGGGTTTTATCCCCTTGCCAACTTGGATCGAGTAGTGGAAGCTGCCAGTGGTGTTTGGAAGGATAAGTGTTGGATTGAGAAAAGAATGTGGACATTGATTAAGACAGTCTTCTGTAAGTGCTGGGTGAGCAGCATCCCACATACCGGGCTGTCTCTGGCTTAACTGTAAGGATTCTGGAAGAAAACACCTTGGTTAAACTAATTCATGTGAAATTTTAAGTAATGCATACCTCCCTTGGAGTATTCATATTTTACAATAATATACTCTGTATGAGTTACAGCACTGGTGAGTTTGCTTTCAGAGAGTAATGTAAAGGCTCAACTAAGAAGTTTATTTCTCTTGAATGCAATGGGACAGGGCAGGTACCACATGGCCCCCATGGTGGCTTTAGTTGCTGCTTTTTGCTCATTGTGGAAGTAACTGTAACTAAAAGCCCTGGAAGTTACACATACCACCCTTCCTCATCCCATTCCATACCCAGCTCAAAGGTCTGGGAGATGTAGCTTTTGCTGGGATACAGGTGCCAACTCAAACTCACTAGAAAGAAACAGGGAGTGTGGACACGGGGGATCAGTTAGAAGTCCTTGTCACACCTACTTTCCTCAGTGTCTTCTTTTAACAGCTCAGTTTAAGGGAGTAAAACTGTAAAAGGAAGGATTTCAGGTCACACACACATGCAGTCTTTATTAGGCATCCCTCTTATCTGCACCTGACCAATTCTCCACTCTGCCCTTCAGTTTGGGACCCAGGTTTCTACCAGCATAATCAACACTGTCTTGCAATTCCTTTGGAGTATACACTTTCTTCCACTGGGTGAGACATGGCATTTGTCCCCTTGGGGTGAACTGGGCTCTGACTTGGTGGCAATGGGGGGTGGTAGGTGAGTGCTGAGTCTTCCCTTGAAAGGCATCTTCCTTGGGTCAGGTAGTATGGGGTCTTCAGGCAAAGGAGGCTGGTGTTCTTATTCAGGTGAAGAGAAACTACTTCTCTGGCAAAGGATGCTCAGGGAGTTTTGAGTGGTAGTTTTCTCAAAGCTTTCTGAGTTAACCCAAATGAAGTCGTTTCAATTGTCAGGGTGCTCCTTCTTTACAGTTGATGCCCCAGTTCACCGGAGGGCTGGCTTATCTGTGAATTCAATGTGTTCTATGATTCAGCAACTTCAAGCACCAGATTTTGGGACTGATTCTCAGCAGTACCGGTCCTGCAGCTCCGAGAGCTACGGCAATCTTTAGGGGCATCGTGTAGTGTTCTGCCTGCTCTGACTCTTCCTGAGCTGAGAGTTCCAGTCCCTGAGCTTGCCACTTGTCCTCTGCAAGCCCTCTCTCCACTGCAGTCAGAAGCTGCCCGTCCTGTGCTTTGCTGTTATCATCATCACTTCCACCGCAGTGGTCAAGGGCAGCGGTTATTTGCTGTCCCAAAGCTTCCCCCAGGCTTGGCCTTCATCTCAGGGAACCACAGGTGGTGCTGATCACAGAACTGTGATGCTTCTCCTTTATACTAACTGCTAATTCTCCACTTTCCACGGGCTTTGAGGCCATCAGTGTGCTCAAGGTCAAAGACGTTAGTCACTCCAGTCTTCCAACCCACTCCTGATCCCAAGCCCTGTACTAGTCAGGGTCCAGTCCCTAACACACAGATATGCTGAAGGTTTCCACAGATAGACAGATGGTTATTAAGGCACTAAAGTATTTGAAAAATGAAAGAAGAAACATGGTGCCGAAGAAGGCAAAGGAGGGCTGTGCGTCTCCCCTTGCAGAGCTGGAGCTGCTCTCCGCGCTGGGACGGCACCATCCCCGGGGCCTGCCTCCATCTGCAGCTGCTTCACCGCCGCTGCCACTGCAGCGACTGCCAGGGGCCAGCATGACATCTCAGCGCCTCCGTTCATTTATGACCTGCCGATGTCAGGGGGTCCAGTCCAACCTCGGGTCAGCGTGTGGACTAACCACCTGGAGGACCTGTGTGAACCGTGACAGTCTCGGAAGGGTTCCTCTCGGGCTATACTTAGCTTTTGGAGCAGAGAAGAAAGGCCCTGAGACGACTTTTGTAATTATGGAATATAGATTTTCTCTGGCAGTTGAACGAATGCTTGAGTGATGAGATGAGTCATGCATTCTTTTCTGAAGAAGAAACTGCTTGGTCCTAAAGAGATTTCCAGAGATAATAATCTAATTTTCCCTGTCCTTTTCATCTTTGCTCGAGGCAAAGACAGTTACTTTCCGGTTGTGTGGAAGTGTGAAATGACAGTTGATATTGTGTGTCAAGGTGGCATCTCTGTTCAATGCTACCTTAAATATTAGGGCTAAATATAGGTCCGGAGACAGGGAAAGGAAAGTCAGTTCTGCTTCCCGGCACAGCTGAGGGGTGGTGAGTGAAATATTATAATTAGTTGAAAGTGAGAACATGTATTATAGTTACCGTATGCATTTTTAAAGTGTTAGAATATAATGGAATCTTTTGAACCCTTTTGCTATTTATCTTAGCAGCAGTAAAGGTCATTCTGCTGTTATGGGTTACATGACACTTTATTCTAGATGCTCACTCTCCAGTCACCTATCCACCGGGTAGAAATAGTTAACATGGCCCCTGAGCCATTTACACTAAGACAAAAAGCCCTGGAAGAGTTGGGAGCTGACTTAGACTGGCAAGTGTCACCACTTCGCTATCTCTGCTGGCATGCTATAGAATGAACAGGATGGAACATCTAGTCTCGTTTGTTGACTCAAGAGCTGGTTTTAATAGAGAGATGAAAGTCTGGGCAAAGAGAAAGGATCATCACAATATCAATGTGGGCTAAAATATACCATCTTTTCAAACAAGAAAACGGGACATTTTAGACATTTCCCAAAAGGCTCCATTTAATCCTAACGAATTACTATGGATTTTTGACGTCACCATTCATGTGTGTAACTCGTATGTCACCCATGTATCTCGTATGTCGAAAACACATACATTTCTTGCACAAATGCTTATAATTAAAATTAACATTTTAGAGCAGATAAAGGACAAAATGAAACCCACACATAGGTTTAGAGGTATAGAGGCAACTCAGAGTCAGCATCAGCAATCCAAAAATATCACTGCTGAAATAAACATTTGCTGGCTCAACCACGTGCATCATCAATATCTTGCTTTCATCCAGATAAACAAACACTCTCGCACCCTGGGGTACTATGAGATTCTAAAATCACAATGGGACAGTAACACCATGCACCCTAATTACAGACTCTGCATTCCATCAAAATCATCAGCACATGTGACACTGGCTTTTCCCATCTTTTTTCACTTAGATAACACGAATCTAAGCTAAGCTAGAATTTAGCTTGTTATTCTCTACCCCTGGCCCCGTCTGTGTATTTAAAAGAATTTTATGCCGGGTCTCTAGTCCTCTGATTTTCTGTCAAAGGGGCTCTTGTCACACATTAAGGATAAAACCCTTTCCTAAACCTCATGTTACGGATTCTGAGAAAACATTTGAACTCAGTGACCCTACGGCATTGTAACGGTCTTGGGTGCCAAAGGCAGTCACGACTCTTTCCAGCGTGGGACGATCCTGGTGTCTGTCCCACATTCTGTTTGTGCAGTCACTTCCCTCCAGTCAGTGTGGGATTGCCCAGGCTGCCCAGGCTGAGAGGCGCTGAGAATCAGCCCCTGCCTAAAAAGCCAACAGAGAGGGCGGTGGGCACCATACATCACTACAACCAGAACAACAGAATGCAACTCGTGTGGGACTGCTGCCCCTCCCTGCCTGCAGCGCCTGCCTTTCTGCGCGAGGAAAGCCGCGCAGATTGCTTCTGGTGAGGCAGCATCACCTGTGGGGATTGCTTTGATCGGGACGCAGCATTTTTTAATTTCAATACTCATTCCTGGATTAGTTCATTTACGCACATATTCAACCACTCGGTAAGAGTGCGTTCGCAAACGCTGTCCACTGACAGAGAGCAGACAAAATTGCATCTCACGTTGCTCTTGAAGATATTGGTTGTGTCTATTAATATCTCTTTTTACTTTTCTACCTTTGTTTCCTCAGATGTTAGTTGGTTAGGTTTGCTTTTTCTCTAATGTTTGGTGGAGATGTATCTCTGTGAATATGTGATTGCACGGGAACACCTGATCGCCCCCTGGGAGAGGCAGATTCTGAATTTCTGGTGTTTCGTGACTGAGGCTGAGGGGCACAGTTCACAGTGAGTGAAGTGGAGCTGGTCATCCGGGTGAGCAGCTTCCATTTCATCCCAGGGTCTCCAGCTGCACCATTGCTTTCTTCTCAGTTTGGGTGTATCTTCCAGTGTAGCCTATTGCTGGCACAGCCAGAATCATTTAGTGACGATCTGGATTCCCCATCCTGCTCTTCACCTCCCTCACTCCGAAATAGCGCCCACCTCTGTGGCGGAGCTCGCATGCTGTGGCTCCCTTGCGTTAATTTCTCCGACAATTCGCTCCAGTGTGTTCCTGTCCTTCGGAGATCCCTCCAAATTTCACATCCACTGAGGATCCTCTTCCTTGTTTCCTAGCAGTTATGCCAGTAAGAGTGCAAAATGCTCCAATCTGAAAAAGAGTTTAGAAATCTCCTGTGAAGTTAAGCAGATGCCCAGCCTTTGATGTAGCCAGTCAGTCCTTGTCATAACCCAGAGAATTGAAAACATGTGTCCAAAAAGACTCAGACATGCATAGAAACTGTATCACAATATTTAAAACAAACCTGGAAGCCATGCAAATGTCCTTGGACGGGAAGATGGATAAACAGAATGTGTTATGTTTATGCAATGAACACTACTGCTAAAAAATCCAAATTACTGACACAGACATGACACGAAAAATCTCACTGGGAAATCATATACTGAATACATATTGATTGAGAGAAGCAAGATATAAAGGAGTACATATGCATAATGCCATTGATATGAAATTCAAAAATAAACAAAACCAGTTCATGGTAATAGAAATCAGAACATCGCTTCTCAGTCTTTGGGCTAAGATCAAGTGAAATCAGAGCAGAAGGTGTATCTGGTGGAGGGGTGGGTTTGACTGGAAGAAACTTGGAGAAACTTTCTAGAGTGATGGAAATATCTTGATTGGGGTGTAAGTTACACGGGTATATATGTTTTTCAAAACCCATTGAGTTGTTCAGGTAATACCTGTGCACTTCACTATGTGTAAATTGGTCCTCTACTTAAAATAATTAAAAAAAAACCACAAGATACTACTGTTCATTGCCAAATTTGCAAAGTTCATTTTAAATACAGTTTTTAAGGGTTAAAGGTTTCCCCAGTGATGCTTACCCTTCCTTTGTTCCAGGAAGGCGCTGTGATTATTTTCTTATTTATCCTACTCTAATCCAGTTTAGTCTATTCCATTAGTTTGTTTTTTAGAAAATAGGCTTTGACCTGCAGTATTAAAATTCTGACCCACATCATCTTCCACTAAGAAAACAGAATCCGCTCTTTCTCCCACACACCACAAAATGTGTGTCTCACTGAAACATCTCATAGGTAGGTGTAGTGGGCGATGCTGGAACACTCAATATGAAGGCATTTGTTAAAGAAAGGGAATGGTCCTCTGAGGCAGTGAGAGTAATCAAGACTAGGTTACTCCTAAATGGTGTGAGCACCCTCTTTCTCTTCCCTTAACCCCTGGGGTACGGTCAAGCCCTCACCCCAACCGGCCCCTTGTACCTGAGCACAGAAGAGCCAAAACACCAAGTGAGGCACTGCTGTTCTCTGCCTTCACATGTAGCTTGAAAGTGAAGGCTTGTAAGACCTCCCTCTTAATCTATCACTCTGCGATCTCATCTTTTCTGAAAAAAATCTTCAATTTTTTAGTGCTGCTTTTTCATCTAGCAGTGATATTTTTCTTGAAAAGAGATTTTATTCAGAGTTAGCCTCTGCAGAATAAAAAACTTAGGCAATATAAAAAGGTAGGTATTATTTCCTTAAATATATATAAACAGGTAAGCCATGGGATGCATAATATATGTAATATATCTACGTATATGTGTGTGTATGTATATGTATATGTATATGTATATGTATATGTATATGTATGCATGCAATCACTATCTGTCTGATAGGGAAGAGTAGCTTGGTTGGAATTGAGGTTTATTGTGTAGTTTTATAATTAGAATGCCTTCAAACAGAACAATATCTTTATAAGAATTCATGAGGAACATCTAATATTTTCTTTTTTTAAAATTCACTTTATAAACATTGCTTTGCTTTTTGTATAGAGGAATTTAGAATGTAGAATGATATCTTGCAAAACAGAGCATTTTTGGAAATACATTTGCTGAGAGGTGAAAGAACCACTCAAGTCGAGTGAGGACCCTTTTTGATTGATTCAGTCACTGTACGTTGGATGAGGTGCCCAATCCAACCACCAGAACCTAATCCAACCACCAGGGCCAGTTCTTGGCTCACTGAGAAACAGGGGGATCCAGCCTTCATTTCTAGCTAGTGGCCCAGTTGTTCCCTCCTTGCACAGTTCCTCCAGGCATTCAGTTCAGCCTGTTCCCCACTCTGCCCACTTACGTTCTCTGTGCTTGAAAATGATTCCACTTTTGCCCCAGAGTCTCACGGCTGCCAGAAATGCCCTCACTCACCTTTCTCAGTTACCTGGGTTATTCAATCATGTATACATGAGTGTGGGTGGGGGTTGAGGGGAATACTGTATCTCTCCTCTCCCCAAGACACACGTGCACAATTTTCCCCTGTTCTGGGCTGAGTGGCACCCCTCACTCCCAATTCATATGTTGAAGTCCTAACCCCTAATACCTCAGAACGTGACTGATAGGGCCTTTACAGATGCGATGAAAGTAAAATGAGATTGTGTGGATGGGGCCCTACTCCAACATGCCTGGTGTCCTCAGAGGAAGTGATTAGGACACAGACATGCACAGAGGGGAGACCTTGTGAGGACACGGGAAGAAGATGACTATCGACAAGCCAAGGGGAGAGGCTTCAGAAGAAACCAACCCTGCTGACACCTTGATCTCAGATTTCCAGCCTCCAGAACTGAGACAGTAGTACTTCGTTATGGTAGCCCTAGTAAACCAATACACTCCCTCTTGAAGAAATTTGTTGACTCAGATGAGTCCATATCTGTGCAATACATAGGGGAGATAGCTTTGAGCATGGATTCCTTGCCTCATCTAGACAGTTGTGACTTCTATTTTTAGCCTTCTTCTCCAGCTAGTTTGGGAAGCACCGTGTCACTAAGGCTCACTTTTAAGTCTTCTAGAGAACAAATTGTATTTGTCCTAAAAACAGTATTATGTGTAGTGATAAGGTGCCCAGACCAATGGTCTTTTAAACCTTAATATATGGAATTATATCCTAGTCATCCCACGCCTTCTCTTACAACCCCTCAGATAGATACACACACTTAACCCCCACCCAGAGGGCTCCCTTGCTTTCTGTTCTGCTGTCACCATTGGCAGCTTCCCCTTGGGCTCGTCCCAGGGTGTGGGGCTAGAGTGCTGGGAGAGACCCCAGATGGACCCTGGGACCAGTGCGGAGTGGAAGAGGGGAGTGGAGCTGAGTCCTACAGGACTGTCTTCATTCCTCCACTTGAAAGCATGTTAGTTTAACAGATGGTTTTGTTTTTTTCCCCCAAGTGGGTAATAAGCTGCCTGTGCGCAGGGCCCTCACCTTCTCTTCTGTAGCCCTCAGTGTCCTGCAGAGCGCCTGGCACCTGCAGGTGCTCACTGGGGACTGTGCTGATAGATGCTGGGGCCTCAGTGGAGGGTGTGGGGGCAGAGGGGAACTCCCACCTTCTCCTTCACTCCCTTGAGCAACATTACCCAGAGAGCTAAAAACGCCTTGTCTTCCCTTTCCCCAGCACTGTTAGTGAAGTGGAAGGGGCAATTCCTGAGGGCTCTGTGAGGGAAGCAAGGAGGGAGGACAAGTGCAGGGAAAGGAGTCCCCCAGCTGAGCTAAGGCTGGCACCTGTGGGGCGTGTAAAGCCAGCTCCCTGGGCCAGAAGCTGCTTGCTCCTGTGCTTCCATCTGGTTGAGCCCAGAACAAAGGTCTCATCCAATGCATGGATTTCAGAGACAAGCTTCTAAGCGGCGTTGCTGTCATGAAAAGGTTTCAGAGGAGGAAAACAACGCAGTTCCCTGGGCCTCTGGTTGACTGCCTTGTGCCCAAGCCTTGGGCTGTGTCAGGTTTGGCGGGGATCTGCAGGCTCCCACACGGCTCCGCACGCAGACCCTCCTGCCTGGGAACCTCTCCAAGTGAATGCAGACGCAAACAATGAGCCAGCTCAGCGTGGAACCAAAGCAGGCTATTTTTAAAAGCAATACACAAAAGCTGTGCCTGTGACATAGAACAAGTCTCAGCCCAAGCAGAAAATGTGATCCATCTCATGACGATTTGCAAACGTCATCGTATCTGAGGTCATGATGACGCATGAAAGTATTGTTTTAAATGCCTAAAGTTTGCTGAATTTTATAAAGTAGTAAATTAAATTTCTTTCAGATTTGGGAATGGCATTAAAATATACAGATATTAAAATAGTGTTGAGCTAAAAATATTGCCCTGTCTTCAAAGAGATGTCCATGAATTGGTGGCTGAGCCTTGTTTATGTGTTTCTAAATGTCCTGTGATTCCTAAGCTGAACTCATTGGCTATCAGTTTAGTCAGCCTGCTTGCCTGCCTGCCTTCCTTCCTCCCTTCCTTCCTCTCAGCTAAAAAGATCTAAACATAGAAACTATCAAGCCTAAAAAAGTCCATAATCCATTCAATTAAATTTTGTCTTTGACCAGAGCACCAAGATTTCAGATTAATTTGACAAGCAATTGTTGAGTGACTATTGAGGTAGAGACACAGGATCAAGCCTAGTTTGAAGGTAGTTTCTAAAAGGATATGATTATCTTTTCTGATGTTGGGTTTAGAAATGTGCCCTAAGCAGCCTACTTTCCCATAAGACTGCCATTAATAATGTTATTGATACATTTATATTAATGTTTTAATAAATTTATATAGCTTGTGCTATCTTTTGCAAGTATTGAATTCCGTAGGTTTGCTTACAACCATGTGAGGCTGTCCTTCTCTTAGTCTTAAACTTGCATCTTTCATGTTTTGGTGAAGTTTTTTTTCATTTGCTAAGTAGAGGCATTTGGTGAATAGACTGTTGGGTTGATTTTATGGATACCATCATGAATTTTTTAACTTGGACAAGTTATTTTACTTCTGTGAAACTGAGCAATAAAATGTAGATAATACCTACTTCCCAATAATCGTGATAAGTATTAGAATTAATAGATTTTCCAAATTTTCAGTGACTATGAGTCAGTCATTCAATTTATATTTGCGTACCCTCCCTTAGTGATCTAAAAGACATCGGTAATGCTCCTTTTTAGCTTTATTTTCACTTCAGAGGTCTAAAACTTCATTGATTTAACCCAGGGTTTTTCAACTTTGATACTGTCAACATTTGGGGCCAAATGAGTCTTTGTTGTAAAGGCCGTTCTGTACACTCTGGAGTGTTTAGTGGAGGAGGGGTGCTCCCCACCCACTAGGTGCCACGAGCACCTCCTACCTCAGCTGTGATGACCAAAATTCTCTCCAGATATTGTCAAGTGTCCCCTGGGGGTGAAATCACCCCTGGTTGAGGCCACTGCTTTAACTCAGAAGGATTGAATTTCTAGTGATGGTATTTCAGGCATGTAGAAGCCCAGAGAGGTCTCCAGATGCCATATCTGCAGTTCCCTACCTTGTCTCTGTTAGCTTGTCTTTGAGGAAGGGGTGCTTAGCACAGAAAAGACACCCCACCCAGAATAACTTTGTGACTACATAGTGTTAAGTTAGAAATTTAGATTAAAACATGTGATTTTGAGGCCATGACTACCCCTAAAGTAAACAATGTATACTGGGAATCTGCTGCATCCTTAATTCCTCTCACCAACCATAGTCTGCTTCCAGAAAAATGTTAAAATAATTGTATAAACTGTAGCTGTACCAAGCATGATCCCCTTATAGTGCTTCTATATTACAAACATCATTTGATTCAAGATATATGTCTATATGTCAGTGAATCCTGTGATCCATCCATCCATTATTCTACCATCTACCCATCAATTCTTTTTTCCATTCATCTACCCATCCACTTGTCAAAGATCTTTAGGAGCAACCTATCTAAAAAGCAGAAGTCTAAATGTGTCTTAGTCAAGCACAGAGAGACTTCAGAGTTTCCAATATAACAAATTTAAAAAGATTACATATATAAATATAATAATTATATTATAAGTAATTATAATATGAAATTATGATTATTGTGTATAATTAAATATAACAGAAATAATTATGTGTAAGTGTAGTTACAATATGTAGTATATTACACAATATTATATATAAACATACATTACTATAATGATATAATTAGAATAAGATACTCTGAACATATGTTCCCTATAAAATGGCATTAGGCATAAAATGTGCACATTAGGAAGAAGGAAGATGTAGTTCCCGTTACCAGACACATTTAAATCCAATGGAGCACAGCAAAAGAAATGGGCAGCATATTTTTAACAAAAAAGTAGCTTTCCTAATATTGGACCATTATTAAATATCTATTTTCTTGTGAAGTAAAAAGATAGAGTGGTAATAGAAAGACTATTTTTCTTATCGAAACTTATCTCCTTATGTTCTTCCAGGTAGTGATTTCGTTGTGCTCAGTCTCTGTTGACCCACTTATAAAATGCTTGCATTTCTGCCTATGATTAGAAGTTTTTGCTAGATCTCATTCCATGGGAATTTGGTACTCTTACACATCAGTTGTTATCGCCTAACTTATTCCTACTTTCCTTCATTACTTAAATATTTTCAAAATTATTTCTTAATCTCTTGCTTATCTGAGGGTTTGTTTTCCCCTACTGTGTAAATGTTTGAGTCCAGTGGGTGAATTTGATGAGATGTTGTTTGTTTGAAGTTGGATAAATAAGACGTTATTTACCCAGGATTTTCACTGTGCAAAGAATGGGAAGTTTAATAAGGTCCAGCGCTGCCATCGCACAGCCCGTGTCCTCACAAACTGTTTCATCAGGAATCCCCTTTCACTCACCAATTTTCATTTGCTTCTCATTTTCACAAGTTGTGGCATTTGTCTGCAACTAGCCGTATTTAATCTAATTCCAAAGTCAAATTACTCCAGGCTTATTTGACTCAAATGAGGTCTGCTGTTAGCCAATTTTGCAGGTGTGAAAAAAATATTGTTCACTTTTCATACGGCATTTCCCCTTTCCTATCAAATGACAAATTCTAGTGAATCAAAATGTAATAGGAAAGTAACCTTCATCCTTACATAGTCAGAACCTGCAGATCTTCCTCTTAACCTGAGGAAGCCATATGAAGTTTCATTCATTCATTCATTCATTCACTCATTCTCAAAACATTTGCTAAATGTGATAGACCATGCTAGGCTTTTAAAGAAAGAAAGGAAAGAATAAATGCAATACTGAGGACTTCAGGGCTTTATATTCTAGTTCAGCGGTCTCATCCTGGCCACATAGACACTCCTTGGGGGAAGGGTGGTATAGAGCTGTCTTAGGAAAAACTGATGCCTGCTCCCTGAGGGCCAATTAAATGTGTCTTCTTGGGTAAGGCTCAGACACTGGCAATTTGAAAGTCTCCCCCGGTGTAATGTGTAACAAGGTTAGGATCGTTGGCCTGGTGAGATGGTTGGTGAATAAACCTCCTGCTGTGTGGAGTGCTCTAACTCAGTGCCAGCCCTGCAAGAGGAAGCTTGGTTCTGCCTGGAAGCTCAGAGAGGGCACAGCTTCCACGGGCATGCATGGACTCATGTGCAGCATAAGCATGCATGTGAGCCGCCGCCCTTCCAACACCATTCCTGAGTGGCCTCTGTTAGGCTAATGTATCCACGGACATGCTATGGACTCTCATGTAAGATGAGCAACTGAGTGGCCAGAAGAAAGCGTGTCTGGATGTGGACAGTGCTTTCCTCCAGCGCCATGCATTGGCTCAGGAAGGTTCTAAGAGAGAAACCTGCATCACTAAGCACCACAATCCTGTAAGATGTGGGTGCTAGGAGGTTTATACTCTGGGCCTCAGTGCTGAGCCAGTCACAATCACCCTAGATGGGCATAGAGGGGCTCCTGCCTGCTCAATCCAGCTGGAACAGTGCAGTGAGCTAACCACATGGTGCCTATGATCATGGACTGGAGTCCAGAATCCCACTGAGAAAGGGGCTGCAGAGTGGCAGTCCAAAGTCACAGTTTAGATGCCTGTTTAGAAACAGAATTAATGAGCACACCCTCCTTCCTTTGTTTTCTCTAGGTTGAAACTTTTGGTGCATTAATTCTCATTATTAAAGAAGATTGATAGATATGCACTTGTTCCACAAAAGTAGTCCTTTCTAGGAGTGTGGGGTTCAAAGTATTCCAAGGAGGGGCTGGTTGTATGGAGAAACATCCCTATAGGGACCATATACATCCAGTGGTAAGGATTTTGCCTGTAACTATGGCATCTGGTGTTAAGACGTGATAAAGGCACCCACTGCCATGCTGGTGGCACCTGCTCTTCTCCCACTTCCACCCTGTGTCTGTACTGCTGTCTGTGTGTCCTAACACTCCGTATGCTCACATCAAGTCCCAGCTCTGGACAAAGCAGGTGGATGAGGAGAGGTGCCTCAGCTGAGGTCCTGCTGAATCCTAACATGAAAGGTGACTGACTAAAAGGAGCTGCATCCATCCTCTGGGCTGCTGTAGCAGAGCACCACAAACTGGAGGGGTGGGGCTTAAAGCAACAGAAGCTTATTGTATTTCAGTCCTGGAGGGCAGACACCAGAAATCAAGGTGTGGGCAGGGCCATGCTCCTTCAGAAACTCCACATTCCATAGAAACTCCAAGGATTCCATAGAATCCTTCTGTGCCTCCCACCTGGATTCTGGTCATGTCCACAGCCTTTGGCTTCCTAGGTGTGCAGGTGCATGGCTCCGATCTGCCTGTTTCCACATGGTGACCTCCCTGGGTGCCTCTGCCTTCACATAGTGTTTCCTTTTCTTATAAGGACACTAGACTTTGGGTTAGGGCCCACCCTAATGACTTCCTCCTAACTCAATTTCATCGGTAAAAGAGCCTATTCACAAGGGTTAGGACTTCTACATAGCTTTTCTGAGAACACAGTTCAACCCATAACAGGTGAGAGAAAATGCAAGAGTGTGCTTGTATGCAAGGTGACAAACAGTGAATGAAGTAGTAAGAAAGAGATAGTGATGATGGTGGAGAAACTATGGAGACCAGGAAGGACCCTTTGCCTTATATGTAAGTTCTGTCTGGAAAAAAGTCCAGCCATTGTTAATATAACAAGAATGGTTTGCGTGACATCAGTGTAACCTGGCAGCCAAGGAGACAAGACAAGGAATGTGCATGTGTGAACAACAACTTCACTGTACTAGTCAGTGGGGGTGTTAGAGGCCATTGAGTGAGCATGTGTACTGTGTGGCCATCATACTCAAAATGACTGAGTGAGTAGAGCAATGCATCTGCATCAAATTTTTCATTAAGTTTCAACATTCCTCTGCAGAAACTATTTGGATTGCTCAGAAGGCTTTTGGGGATGATGCAACGAGTGCAGTGCAAATAAAAGTGCGGCACAAATGCTATGATGGTCGAGAATCTGTTGAAAGTGATCCACATTCTGGAAGGCCTGCAACAAGCAGAACACCTGAGAATGTTGAATGTGTACAGGCTGTAATAAACAAGGATCAGTGACTGACTGTGAGAACTAGAAGCTGATCTGCGATTCCAAAAACTACTGTGTCTGAGATTTTGAAGCAGGATATTGGCATGAAGCATGTCATGGTAAAATTTGTTCCATGGCATCTGCTACCAGAGCAGAAGGAACATTGTGCTGCAGTTTCTAGTGACTTGATTCAAATTGCTACCAATGAACCAGATTTCCTCAAGAAGTTAATAACTGGAGAGGAATCGTGGGTCTACACTATGATCTGGAAACGAAGGCCCAGTCATCCCAATGGAAGTCACCTGGTTCTCCAAGCCCGAACAGGCTGTGGCAAAGTCACAGCAAGATCAAGACCATGTTAACTGTGTTTTTTGATCGGGAAGGTGTTGTCTATCATAAGTACACCTCCTCAGGCCAAATCAGGAGTACTACCTCAATGCTCTTCATTAGATGAAAGATGCAACATGATGAAAATGGCTGTAGCTATGGGCAACTGGTGATTAACAGCCTCATCTTGAAAATGTGCCTGCTCATGCATCACAACACATGCAGAGTGTTTTGATGAAACATCAAACCACCCAGGTGACTCAGCCCCCCTACAGCCCAGATTTGGTGCCCTGTGTCTTCTGGCTTTTCCCAAAACTAAATTATCTTTGAAAGGGAAGAGATTTCAGACCTTCAGTGAGATTCAGGAAAATCCAATGAGGCAGCTGATGGTGATTCCAACAAAGGATTTTGCAGAGTGTTTTGAACAGTGGAAGAGATGCCAGGAGAACTGTGTGAGGTCCCAAGGTGCCTACTTTGAAGAAAACTGAGGTGTCATTGTCCTAAGTACAATGTTTCTTGAATCTTGTATCTTCTTCAATGAATGTCTCTGTTTTTCACAGTACATGGCTGGGTACTTACTGGACAGACCTTTGTATATGTATGCGCACACTGACTGTCTCACAAGCCCTCTGGCTGCCATGCTATCTTATTAAATGTGCTCAAATTCCCATGTGAGTGGTTTCCCACCTGTAAATATGGAACTATTTCATGGATATAATTTAAAAGGACAGAACTTGAATGTCTTAAATTGTGGGGAAAGTACACAGGCCGGTCTTCCAATTCTGGTTGCACTGCAAAGTGGAACTGGGTCAAGGCGAACAAAGACTGTGAAGGAAGAGCGATGACGTCATCTGGAGTTCTGACTTCAGGCACTTGCTTCCAAGCCAGGGTCCTAGGGGACCCCATTCATCTGAGGTCCTGTGACGGTGGCATTGCCCTGGAGCTGCCCTCACCGCTGTCACAGCTTGCCTTTCCTCCTGGAGTTTGCAGGGGTGCAGTGCGACTTCCTGCTTCAAAGGCAAGACATTCTGTATTGAGGAAAAACATAGAAAACAAATAACCAGACACAGGATCTCCAGTGCATTAATAACGAGACTGTAAAAAACTAGTACAAAGCTAAAAGATTGTACTGGTCCCCTCCGTTGAAAATATAAAATCAGAGAAGCAAGTTTCCCAATGACACGTTTGTGACACAGAAGGTGTTCTCTTGGGCCCTTAGATACTTATAAGAGCTCAATTAAAGCTAATTGAGTTTAATTACAAGGATAAAGAGAAGCAATTGGAAGCAGCAGGTTGGACTGGGCAAGGGCACAGCCTGTAGAATTGGTTGGGCCAGTTGCTAAGCCTGATTCTAAGACATCCTGCTGTTTGCACAGATCAGATCATTCAATGTCCTCTCAAGCACTTCATACAAGTGGGTATAAATTTAAGGAGAGATTAAATCTGGGAATGAGTACAAAGGACTTTGTGTGGTGTGTGATGCTGAGGAGGCCCTCAGCAAATGGGTCCCCCACAGCACATCTATCAAGGAACAAACCAATAATAGCAATGTGTTGCGGGCTGAGTTGTGTTCCCCTAAAAAGATATGTTCAAGTGCTGAATTCCTGTACTTCACAATGTGATCTTATTTGGAGACAGGTCTTCACAGAGGTAATGAAGTGAGATATCCTGTCAGTGTGGGCTTCTATAAGCTATGATCACAGGCTTGGTGGCTTGAGCTACACGTATTTATTTACCACAGTTCTGGAGGCTGGGAGTCCAAGAGCAAGGTGCCAGCAGAGCAGTGTCCGGTTGGGACCTGCTTGCAGATGGCCACCTTCTGGCTGTGTCCTCACACTGTGGAGAGCAGAAAAGGGAACCAAGCTCTTTCATGTCTCTTCTTTTAAGGACACTACCCCAGCACAAGGGCAACAGCGTCATGACCTAAGCACCTCCCACAGGCCCCGCCTCTTAACACCATTGCAATGGGGATTTTGGCTTCCCACGTGGGTTGTGGGGAACACAGACATTCAGTCCGTAGCAGGAGGTTGTGAGGGTGGGTTCTAATCAGACACCCACAAAAAGAAGAAATGTAGATACTGAGACAGACACATTGGGGGACGATGGTCAGCTGAGGCCTTGGGGAGAAGAGTGGAACAGAGCCTTCCCCGCACCTTCAGAGGGAGCACAGCCCTGCCGCACCTCAGCTCAGACTGCTGGCCTCCAGTCCCGTGAGCGGTCATCTCTGCTGTTCAAACCACCCAGTTTTTCGTACTTAAGTACAGTGGCCCCAGGGAACTCATACGCGGGGGGTTGGGTGTGGCAAAAGCAGGCTTCGGTCAGGGCACAAATTCAGCTTGTGTGACTCAAGCCAGGGACTGTTTTCGCTGTACAATCCACACCATGCCCAGAGCAAGGTGAGCATCACCTCCTTAAACACCAGGACACTCAGGACAGTGAGGACACAGACAGTGAAGATAATGATGCTCATATCAGCAGTGGCCTCGTTACTACTCTATATTTGTTAGTTAGAGCTGTAAAAGGCCAGGATGTTGTGTAGACTGGGAAGCATTTGGGTGCAGCACAGCAGCTGAAAGTCCCCCCAAAAGGAGAGTTTTGAGTGCATCCATGACATTACATGCAGTAACACTGTACAATTGTATGAGATATTATCAAATTGTAAAATGTGAAGCTGGAAAAACATGAACTTGAGAAAACTGGATCTCCTCTGGGTCTAATTATGTGCCTCTCCTTTGGCTGCCATTGTATTTGCAGGGTGATGTCACCGGGGCTGTTGCCATTGTTATTAATGTGAGGCACGTCAGAAAACACGCCAAGGTGACAAAGTCAGTGTGGAAAAGAACACTCATCTTATACGGTGCCTAATATTTCATTTGCTCTATGATGTCATCAGATTGATTGTTCAATTTTAATGAATATCAGCTGGAATGTTAATGACTACCTATTTCCTTCCTTTGTACTTTCCTCCACGACTTTTTTTTGGTCTGTATAATATGACTACTTACATACTATTTATATACTTTAGCTAACAAAGACTGGCTTAACTGAATGAATCTGGAGCTTGAAAACATTGTAACAACTTAAAACCTGACTCTGTGGGGGCTTAAGCTGGTTTCGCAGCCCTGGCACTATGAACGCTGAGACAGGGTCATCTTTGTCCTGTGCACTGCAAGATGTTTAGCAGCATCCCTGTCCCCTATCCACTAGATGCCAGCAGTAACCTCACTTGTTATGACAACAAAAGTGTCTCTGGACACTGTCAAGGGACCCTTGGTGTGGACAACCTTGCCCCCAGCTGAGAACCACTGGGTTATAGGAAGGGGGTAGAAGTCATGCACGGAGAAAAGAGTTAAGGACAACGAGTGAGCTCTCAGCTGCTAGCACACGATGTCTGATGCTGGAGGGCTGGCAAAATCAGGTCCCTGTTTCATTGCTGGCAGTTCCACTTTCTGAAATCAGTCATCTTGTTTATTTTTCCAGGTTTACATGATGCAATCAAGCACATGGTTATTGATAAAGCTGTATTAGTCTGCTAGGGCTGCCGTAACAACAAAACATAGGTAGGGCAGCATAAACAACAGAAATTTATTCTTTCACAGTTCTGGAGGCTGGTAGTCCAAGATCAGCATTAGCTTTTGGTGAGAACTTTTTTCTCAGCTTACAGATGCCACATTTTGGCTGTGTCCTCACATGGCTTTTCTCCATGCGGAGGAGCAGAGGCGGGGAGAGAGAGAGATCTTGTGTTTCTCTTCTTATAAGGACATGAGTCCTATTCGATTAGGACCCCATATGTCTTTTGACCTCATATGTCTTTACTTACCTCCATACAGGCCCCATCTCTAAATATAGTCTTATTGAGGGCTTGGGCTTCAACTTATGAATTTTGGGAACACAAGTCAGTCCATGACAAATGCTGAGATCATAATTTTGTCAAGGAATTTCCAAGGTACAGTCAATCACAGGGAATCAGGAGAATGAGCTTCCATCCTCTTTAAATAAGGTCTTGCTGGGAGCTCTCTGGACCCCGAAATTAGGGCATTTCCCTTGGTTTGTGTTTGATCACCTGGAGCAAAAGCCACCCCAAGTGGAGCAGAGCAAGACCAAACGGCCCCATGGGCTGTGCAGCCGGCTCCCCTGAAATGGCAGCTTTCCTTCTGCTCCTGATTTGAAGCTTCCCTGTCAGGTGTTGAACTTCCCATGTCCTTCGTGATTCCCTGTGCGGTGTGTTCCACCTTTTGGGATGAGGCTGCCCCACCTTTTTGGAGGAGGCTGCCAAGGAGCAAGAAAGGACACAAGCACTTTGGAGTAGGAGAAACAGCTCTGCATTTACTCGATGACTATGCCAGCCACCGGGCAAAATCTTAGGGATTCCCCAGGATCCCCTGGCCGTGTCCTTGCTGGACAGAGAGGAATCAAATGACCCTGGAATTAATGGCTGCAGACTCTTGAATGGCAGGGAGAGAAAGTCTACAGAGCTAAGAAGGCCCTGGACCTGGGATTTTATCTCCTTTGGGGGAGGTCAGAGAGGGCTTCCTGGAGAAAGTGACAGCTGGGCTGAGATTCTTTTCAAGTACTAATTTTCATGCTTGTTTTGGAAATTGAAACGGAGGCCTTGATTTCCTCTGGGTGATTCTCATCTGCCAGAGCACTTTAATTACAGTGAAACTGGCTATGTTAAAATGCAATTTGGGATTATTTATTTTAAGGACTTTAATAAAATTTCCCTTATTATGGAAGCCCCTGAATAAAAGCAAGGAGAATTAAAGGGAGAGAGGAATTGTTCTCCTCTCCTTACAGAAGTGAGGAGGCCATGAATGAAAGGGCTTTGCAGGAGCAGCCAGGCCAGGAGGCTGATGCTGAGGAAGGCATTTTTCACGGCGCCTTTGGTTTGCTGTGACCCAAGGTCCCAGGACGGTGAAGGAATCCGAGGCTTGTCTTCATTCAGGAGTGATGGTCTTTGAATAACTAAGAACTGAACTGTTTCAAACCGCTGCAAAGAGTAAATGGCAATTTTGACCCAGAGTGTTTTGGTGGGAGTTCCCACTTTAGGATTCTGATACCCAATTCCAACGTGTGATTTTCCCAAATTGAACAATTCTCCAGCACCAGTTGGGTGTCCTACAGTTCAACTCAACTCAATCATTACCTGAGATAGCATCAGGTCCTACAGTTGAGGGGCTCAGCCCCAGGAGACTGCCCTTTCCCCCAACTTTAGACCCCAGTCACAGGTCTAAGTTGTCACTTGTGCTTTTGATGGACTGACTACAAATGGAAGGTTCCAACAATCCCCTGTTTGAGTTTGATTAATTTTCTGGAGCCTCTCACAGAACTTAGAGAAGCATTTCACTTACTAGGTTACAGGTTTATCACAAAGGATATAACCCAGGAACTGACAGATGGAAGGGATGCGTAGGCATATGTAGGTGGGGTGGGGTGTGGGACCTTCGTGCCCTCTGTAGAAGCGCTGCTCTCCCCTAATGATAGTCACCAACCCAGAGCTCTACTAACCCAACTCCCCCTTTTTATGGAGGCCTCATTAGGTAGGAATGATTGAATAAATCTTTGACCACTGGCGATTGATTCAACCTCTAGCCCCTCTCCCCTCCCTGGAAATCAGGGGAGGGACTAAAAGTTCCAACCCTATAATCACCTGATTGGTTCTCCTTAGGTGCTTTCCAAAGTTACCTCATTAACCTTTGTCTTCTCAAAAGACACTTTTATAGCTGTCATCACAGGAAATCCCAAGAGTTTTAGGAGATCTGTGCCAACAATGGGAGAAAACCAAATACACATTTCTTCTTGTAAATCGCAATATCACACTACTCCAACTTCATCTCTGAAATCATTCAAGGTCTTGTGGGAAGAGAAGAAATTCTACCAAAATGAAAATGGGGCATGGGTTCTTAGCCCTTGATTCTTAACCCTGGTTGGACATGAGAGTTACCTGAGAAATAATAATGGGATAATTTTAAAAACAATAAAATGAGAACTTCTGCGATTTCCCCAGATTCTAATGTGCAACCAGATCGGTGAACCCTGCTCTAGACTCACCTCCAGTGAAAGAAACGGATTTTTTCATCAGAGTCAGGTTCCCAGAGTGCACTGAGTAGGGGAAAGACCTAGACTCAGAACTGACCAGCGTTTCTCGAGCTTTGCTGTCCATCAGAATCACCTGAGGAGCTTTGAAAATCCCAATATCCATACCACACCCCATCAGTGGAGCCCTAAGCTCTGGCGATCTGGTGTCAGTTTCCTCTTTTCAAGTGTACAGCTGGGTTGGAGAAGTACGGTTGTAGATCAGGGGTCCTCACAGTGGACAGAGCATCAGAGGGACCCAGAGGGCATGTTAACTCTCAGGGCACTGCCCTCTCCTCATCCCAAGTTCCCGATTCAGTAGGTTTGGGGGAGGGGCAAGAATGTGAATTTCTAACACATTCTAAGACCGTGACCCTGATGCTTCTGGCATGGCCTTAGAGAACAATGTTCTAGGCCGAGAGAAATATCCTGGTCTCTCCAGCTTGGTTTGCCTCGACAACGTAGCCCAGAGCCATTCTAGAGAACAAGTGTCCACAGTGCCCCAGCTGGGGCAGATGAACAGGCAGTGGCTTCCTGCTGGTTGAGGAGTGAGGGTCAAGGTCTTGCTGTGACTACAGGGAAGTTCTCCCAAGGCCTCTGGCTTGTGGCGTCTTCGTGGTTTTAATCTTTCTTAAATGACCTTGGCTGGGGTTGTGACTATTGACTAGTCAGAGCTGATGGGACATTAAAAAGGTGACCACCTTCCAGCTAACCCCTTTCTCCTAATCCTTCAGACACATGCAAGAAAACCAAAGAAGGGTTAAGTTATTCAGTACAAAAAGTAGAGATAAATTTTTCAACCGGTTAGTTTGACATTTAAAAAGCTATTTATAAAAATGATCATTTCTCGAGAAAATAAAAATAGTGAGAAACTCAAAATTGGCAGTTCTAGCAGAGCGAGATAATGTTATGCGGAAGGCATCTCCAGGACTTCCTTAAAACATATTTTGGGTTTATACAGCGTTCTTTCTCCTCAATGACATTCAGATATTCCTCAGACAAGATTCCCCAAACCTAAGTCTTCATTTTGTCAGTTTTAAACAATGCTCATTCTTCGCTGTTGTCGCCACATCAGCATCAGCTGCCTCCAGAGGGGGCTGCCTCCCCTCGGCTCTCCCCTGGCGCTGGGCAGTGGGGGAGGAAGAACTGGCATCAGTGTTCCACGAGTGGGTGTTTTGTGGCAGTACAGCGGAAATTGCGTGACACAGCACAAACGGGAGAACTGCTTTTTAGCTCTCAAGTAGGAGGTGACTCTTCCCCCTAACACAATTTAAATCTACCCACCTCCCTCCACCCTGCCCTATGCCTGCTTGCCATCTATCAAGGGCAAAGCTAATGAAAGCATTTGTCCTTCAGTGGACCAGCGTCACAGAATGTCTGGGGTAAGAGAAAGACGGGTAACATGGGGTGGGTCCTTATCCTGGTTCCTCAGTGAAGGCTGGGAGCTGCTGGCTGCTGGGCCTCCAGGCTACAGCTCCGTTCCACAGGTCCAGAAGGTATGTGGCCAGAATCACACGGGTCTCACAGGTCAGGACCCAACTGGATGCTGTTTATCCTGATTTTGTTCTGTAATCAGTTTTTTAGGGATTCTTATCAGAATCCAGACTTGATCATCCCCATGAGCAGTAAGCATAGTCCATTAATACACGTCCAATGGCATGTGGGCCAGCATGCTCAACAGATACTCTGACTGGGTTGTATAAAGCTTCAAGTTAAGGAGTCCCTTTGGGTATTGTTAAGCATGAATACTATTGGGGACTTCCTGATGGGTATTATGCCCAAGTTGGGTTGCTGGCACTGTCTGATGTCACTGTCTCTCTGTGCTACACCTCATGCTGCTGGTCCGAGTGCTGACCCCAACACTCACAGGCTTGGAGCGGAGTGGGGCCCGTCTTGTCATCGTGCCAGATTCTTTCTCCTTTGCCAGCAGGATCACTATTCCAGGAATATCCTGATGAGGATATGACAAGATTTCAAACAATGCCTTTTTCTTTTCTAAAAATTCCCAAATTTTTATTTTGGAATAGTTTTAGGTTTACAGAAAAGTTACAAAGATTGCACAGAGTTCCCATACAGGGTCACCCTTGGTGGCACGTGTGCGATTCCAAGAGTAAGGGCCTCCCTAAATTTGCACCCCAGGTGCCTTGCTCACCTGTGCCCCATCTCAGCCCCATTCCCATGTCCACCCTCCCCCAGTTTCCCTGGTGTTAACGTCCTGCATGTCCATGTGCACTTACCAGGATTAAGAGATTAACACTGCTGCATTACTGTTAACCAAATATCAGACTTTGGAGTTTTCTAGTTTTCCCACTCATGCTATTTTTTGGTCCAGGATCCCACCTAGGGCAGCACATTGCATTTCGTGTGTCCTTGGGCTCCTCCTGTCTGTGATGGCTTCTCAGCCTTTCACTGTTGTTTTTGATGACCTTGAAACTTTGAGGAGGGTTGGTCAGGTGTTTTGGAGAATGTCCCTCACTTTGGCTCCTCTGAGGTTTTCTCCTTGTTTACACTAGGGTCCTGGGGACCTTTTGGAAAGAATACTTCAAAGGTTAAGGTCCCTTTGCATCACATCATATCAGGGACACATGATGCGATGTGACGTTGCTGGGTATGATGTTGCAAGGTTATCACCTTGACCAATTGGTCCAGGTGGAGTCTGCCAGATTTCTCCACTGTAGCACTTCTCTCTCTCCTTTCCATACTCTATCCTTTGAAACCGGTCATGAAGTCAAGTTCATACTCAAGGGGGCAGGGATGGTGCTAAGTGCCGCCCTCTGGACCTGGACGGGTCCTGGTATTTACATGTATCATTTGGAAGTGAGTTGTTTTGAGAGGTGGGTGCAATTGTTTCCTGAACTTACCCTTTTGCAAACCACAGGTAATGGAAACAATCGGTGACTCAGACAATTCTCATGAGCAATGTTAGTGACCATGAAGGATGCTGGTGTTGGGAGCCCCGGGGGCCAGTGCTGTGTAGGTGTTGTGGCATTTGTGCTGACGGGGCTGCTTGTCAAAGGCAGCCGAGGCTGCATGAGTCTCAGTAGATGGTCTTTCGATCTTGTCTTCTTTTGGAGAATTGCACTGACCGCCCATGGATAAGGTTCTGCCTCAGCCTGAGACCCACACACCCCAAGGGCAGGGAACTGGCAAACTCCTTGACAGTATGTAGCAATAATTAATGGAGACATCACAAGACAGTTTCCCAGTTGAAGGTGGAATCGACAACCTCCTCTTTCAAAGCTATAATTAAAGAATCGGCTGAGAAATATTATGTCTCTCATTCTGCATGTGCAAACTTACCTGTCACAAGCACATTGTTAAACTTCCTCTTAGGTCTTGGTTGTCACTTTCAGGTACCTGCTGCACAGATCATTTCTTATGCCTTTACCTGAGTGCTTTTACTAGCAAAACCTTACATCTTTAAAGGGATTTCTAGGTCTGGGGAGATGGGGAGGAGTTGGATAGTCCAATGGAAAGCAAATCCAATATATAACAATTATTTCAGTTACACATGCTGGGGATAATCTTGTTGAAAAAACAGACTTTTGGGATGGATTTTTCCCCATTAGGTTATTTTCATGGGAATGTCAACAGTGTTATAAAAAAAATGGACTGGAGCCCGGACATTATTAAGTGAGCTCTGCCCAGGGAGCCTAGGCTTTTATTTCTTTGATTGAAAATCTCTCAGTGCAGCAGCATTACTTGTAGTTCTCACGTATTGTTGAATTTCTTTATAGGAGAGGAAACACTTTTTACTCCAATGGGATCCATGTGGCCAGATCTGGGCCCATAATTCTAGAAGGTGAAAGGAAACAAGGCTTGTATTCACTTGGGAGGGTTAGCCTGGGACTGAGCTGGCATCTGCTCTCATGGCCGGGTGGTGCTGTCCCAGAGACAGGAGGCAGGCTTTGTGCCTTTATGCGCTCAGGGCCATCGACAGTGTGGGCATCCCGTCACCAGTCACGATCATCAGGAGCCGGCACGGTGGCACTGTTCACTCCTGCTTGGTTATCTCTGCCCATCTGGGTGGATTTCTTTTTTTCAAATTAGGCTGCTCTGGACTTAGAATATTGAGAATTCATTTTAGGTAAGATTATATGAAATTCTCCAAAGGTCTGTCCTGGTGGGGTAAAAAAATTAACTTTTTGGTAAGATCTTTCAAATATCCAAAGTTCTGGAGTTTTTTCATATCCAGGGTTTCTTTATCACTCTCTTGTCCCATTTCATCAGGAAGAGAATGTGTGTCCCCATCTCCCTCCCCACAAGAGGTGTTGCTTTGTCCTGGGAGCTGGCTAAGCAGAATGGCTTTTGGCCCTGTGGGTGCTGTGCGGGCTGGAGGGTCCAAGGCTGTGAGGTTCAGCTGACCAGGGCAGGCTGTGGGTGAGGCTCAGAAATCTGTGCTCAGAATTTTACTCATTTCTTCACCTAAAAACCTACACCTTCTTCCTAATGACCATAGGCTCACACCCTAAAGTTTTCTGTACTGATGTTAAAGTAAATAACGCTTTTTCATTTTAGACTCCACATCCTTCTTTAAAACAGAACCCTATGCGTAAAGCTAAATTAGGGTCCAGGGAGACTTAAAAGATGCAGAGAAAGAAGGGAGGCTGTGGCTCTCTGTTCTCAACACCTGCTCCTGCCTGACTTTGCCTTCGTTGTCATGGTGAATCAGGTCATTGCCCATATAGCAGCTTGCTTTGGTTTAACATGTTTTTCCAGGGAAGCTTTTGGCATAGAACAGGCATTCCTGGACCTGCTGGAATTGTGAGGGGTCAGGAGGCCAAGGGCCAGAATGTTTCTGAGTGTCCTTGCTGAGAGCAGAGGTGACCGCAGTTATGCGACCCTGAGAGGAGGGTGCCCAGTCCGCAGGGAGCTGAGCTTTGTCTACAAGTTATAGCATGCATTTATGTAAGTCAGCTGCCACACGATCAACTCTAAGGACAACAGAGACAGGCTGTCTGTCAACTGGGACCTGGTCAAGGAGGAATTGGGTTTATTACAAACATTTCCTGCTCACACTGCTTGTGCCACAAAAATAAGTTACCATATCAGTTTCAAAGTGCTGATATGAGTGTCCATGAAGTTTTTTAATTAAACTTACTTATCTAAACAAGATTATACATTTGTATTACGTAAGTGGACATGAGTATTCACACATCTGGTATTTATAAATTCAACATCAACATCATAATTGATGATAAATATGTCTCTGGGCCATAGGAATTCTGAGGTTGACATGAATGTTTTTAAAAGATTTTCAATGTACTTTTCACCAAGGCATGTTGAATTTTCAACTTTTGCGCGATCGGAAACACATCACACGTTGGTAAAGAACGCTGTAGTTTTCAGTTAAGAACTCTGCAGCTAGAGCCAGAGAGGGAGTTTTAAGTGGCTTGTTCCTGAACCACACTCCACAGAAAATACATTTGTGTTTGGGACATCGAACCATGGGATGCTGGGGCTGGGGCAATCCCTAGGGGGCTCAGCCCCAACGCCTCGTCTCGAGAATGAGCCGCCTGAAGGCCAGAGGAGGGCGAGCGCCACCGAGACTGTCACTAACTGAGTGAGGAGGAGCAGCGGAGCAAAGAGTAGGATGATGTTGCCGTGTTCCAGGGGGACGCAGGCCTCTGCTGGCGTCAGGAATCACAACTGGACGGTCTGGCCCCCACCGGTGCCCACAAACCTTGTTACTCTCAAAGTCCCGTTCTTAGTTCTTGAAATTTCCATCTCATAGTTTGTCAATATCTAGTTACTTCCTAGAATGCTGGGCAGAAATAAATTAGATAGGGCAGTTAAAGATCCATTATCATGAGCAGCTTTTGTTTTATTTTACCTTTCGTTGTTTTTATTTTTTTACTTAATCTTTATTATTTTTTTTCATTATATCTTGTTCCCCTACACCTCCCTCTCCAGCAATCACCACACTCTTGTCCATGTCCATGAGTCCTTTTTCTTTTTTGATGAATAGCTTTTAATTCCATGACATTCAGGTGATACTGTCCTGTCCAACCCCTCCTGTGTCAAAACAGGACAATGGGAAGATGCCAGGTCAATGGAAACAGGAACTTATTTGTGCCAGTTGGTCTGGTAAACCTGTATTTACCATTGAGATGTTGTATCCTCAGGAGCATTTATTAAAAACCAACAAAGTTTTAAAGTTATTAGTGGAACAAATGCCCCATGGAAATGTGCACTCCAAAACACCCAAAGAAAAGATCTTGTACCCAAATTAAATTAAAGCCTGGAAGCATCATCTTTTGTTTCCCTAGTTAATATCACTGAAAACCAAATTGAAGAAAGTTAATAACTGTATAGAAATAATTTTTAAAGTATACGTAAAGCTTTGGAATCTGGAGTAGGTATTTCTGAGAAAATGGTATGAGCATAATTTCTCAAAGCAGCTATTTGAGGAAATTTCCATCTTTAAAAATCTTAAGAAGCACTTGTAGAGGCTTATTACTCTAGAATTACATTAAAAAACAGTTAGGGTATAGCCACATGTTTCCTTTAAGCATGTTAATCACACAGAGATATCCTGGCCATTCATGATTCTATTTCTTTTAATGGTCCATGTGCATCGGGATTAAACAGTCTCGAGAAGTGTGTCAGTGAGTGTTTGTTCACTCGTCTCATTTCTCACAGTTTGAAACCCACAAGACTGGTTTGTGGATGTTGTTCTGCTGGTCATGTGACACAGTGATTGGAAAAATACCGGACTGGGAGTCCCCAGTATGTGGCTCTTGCAGCCTCTGTCATTTAACTCACCGTGTTAATTTGGTTAAGCTACTTATGCGTTCCATTCTTCACCCATAAAATGAAGGCATTAGAATGGATAATCTCAAGGCCTGTTAGGAATCTTAAAACTTAATGATCATTCAAATCTCTGACCCTCTTTAGGTCCTTCTAGATTGGTTCTGAGAGCCTCATGGGATGTGGGAAAACCATTTGGCTTTCCAAAAAACTCATCTAAACATTCATACAATGATGGCTAGAATGGATTTAGGCAATTGTGGTCAGGGGTGTCTTCTCTGTCAACCAGACACTAAGCTTACACTTTTCAGATAATTTTGATATCTTGTAGGATTGGCTAGAATTTAGAACACCCCAAATTTTTGCTACAAGGACTCATATTCTCATATTAACATACCAGAAACACATCCCGGCCAACATGTTGGCCCATCTGAACCAGCAAAACTAGAGCCAGACCCAGACCTTCTTCCTCCAATCCCATGCTCCTTTTTTTATCGTCTCACCAGCTAGTTGCATGACCTTTGATATTGCACTTTCAAAACATTTTTCGGTTTCAGCTTCTTTGTCTTTCAAAGTGGAACTTAATCCAGGAGATTACTAAGGCGTTACCAAGGTGATTACTACTTTTAAGATTGCACACTAGGAAATAAAGCTATCAGCATTCACTCACAATTTGAGGAGCTCGGTTAAGAAGCCAGGGAAAGCCATGAACATTAGCAGCATGCCTTTGAGGACAGTCCATACTCTCATTTTGATAAGATTGAAGAGCTCTTTTTCACGTGGGTTCACACTTAATATGTCAGAAAGCACTGTGGTTTTTGTACTCATCGGGGATGTCATAGCAGTTTCAACCTCATCATGACCTGAGGAAGCCAGACCATTTTTCAGTATGTGTTTGAATTCCACTGGTTGTGTGGATTTATCAGAAGTATCTAATTCAAGTCCCTTGTTCAGTACTGTAAGGGATGCTATATTTTTTAGATGACCAACTAGTTCTCCATCTTCCCAAAGAGGGGATTTTCCAATCACCAGGGATTTATTTCCTAGCAAAAACAATAGCAACAGCAAGCACAAACAATCCCCATAACTTCACCCACCTGCCTTCCCTAAAGCAGAATTATTTTCTGAAGACATTGAATGAAATGTCTTCAGAGAACTCAAGTAGCTAGTTGTGGGAACTGGTTTCTCAATCAACACACTCCGCCTTCTTGAATGTCAGGGCCCTAAAGCACGGTTGCTTCCCACCATTCCCAACCAAGCAAAGTGAACTGGTTCCATCTACATATACTGAGCTTACAGGCAGCTTTGCACTTCGCTGAGAATGAGTAAGTAGTGACCAGTTCATAGGGAAAACCTTGCTAGCAACTAGAGAGATCAAGCTATATGAACAGAAAAAGAAATAAACCAAAGCAAACAGGGCTAATATAGGGGACAAAGACACTATTCTTAGTGGAAAAAAAACCCTCTCACCCACTATTTGTATTCTCAGGGATTCAAGATACATTGCTCTTGCTGAGGAAAAACAAGTTTTATTTTAAAAAATGGGGCAAATAAAGAATAAGAAATAGCTGTTGAAATAAAAGATAGTCGATGAAACTAAAGAAGGAAAACCCCTAGTGAAGGATTGGAAGATTAAAATAGGAAAAAATCTCCTAGACAAGACAATAACAATAGAGATGAAACATGGAGGAAAAAAACAAAAGACCCAGAGGATCAATGCCTGTTTAACGTCCAATATGTGATGAAAGGAGTCAATAAAAGAAAATAAGAGTGGAAGGAATTATATACAAAAGAGATACTGAGAATTTTCCAGAATTAAGGGATAAAAGCATTCAAATTGGAAAAGGCCTCTAAGTTCTTAGTGCAGTGAGTAGAAGACCTTGGCTCAGATACATTCCTGACCATGTTCAGAAAACCAAGAATGCAGAAAGACTTTCTGAAAATGAGACTCAGTTTGAAATAAGCTCTCTTGTTGCCCACAGTGGATGCTGAATGATAATGGATTGGCATCTTCTGAGTTCTGAAGACGCTACCCAGCCAAACTATCAAAATAGACAGATCCTATGCTCCCTACGAGAGATTCCGTTCTGGTCTAACTTCTGGTTTCCAAATTTCGGTCCTCGATGTCTCTACCTCCCTCCCACCCTCACCCCCACTGCAGGAAACTCCCTGCCTTTCCTGCCCGTACCCAAGGATTTAGGCTGCCTTCAGTTTTGCAAGAGGCCATTAATCTCCTGCTTTGAATTCTAGACATCCAAGGTGCCTGTTAACTGGGTTGTGTCACCCTTGCTGTTGGGTGAAGAAAAAACTTTAAAGATCATTCCCCATCAATTGTTTGTGGCTCTCTCAACTCTGAACATCCCCATCAGCACACACATACACAAACAGATGCACACTCACACACACACACACTTATGCACAGTCATATCTACACACATCCATGCACGCTTGTACACATTCACATATAAACACTCTCACATTATTCTCTCACACTCATATATAATCACACACTCACATGTATTTACAGATACGTAATGCATACATGCATACAAACATATTCACACATATTCACATCTACACACTTTCACACATGTATGCACACTCTCACACATTCACACACACTCACACATTCACTCTCTCACACATGCGTGACAGGGAATTCCCCAGGTCTCCCAGGACACGACCTGAGGGGACTTTTCAGAGTTGTGTCTGACTCATGTCTGAGTAAGCCAACACCAGGCTCACAGCAAGAAGTAATTAATCAGCTGTGAGTCTCACAACCTCAGCACTTAATGGAGAGGTTCTGGCAAATTTGTGTGTGGAGAAATCACTATTTCTGCCCAGAGGAATCCCGTAAAGAAAGAACCTGTTACAGAAAAAAGGGGATATAAGAATCAAGCCAAGGAGCTGCTAAGTAATAATAAAAAGAAAAACAGATTTCTAAAATTAATTATAGTAACATATGTAAAAATGCCTGCCAGAGTGGTTTCTTAATACTTGTTAGCATAAAAAGAAGCCTCTGCCCCCAATTTAGCATCTATAAATAGTGATAAGCTTTGAGAACTGTTAATTTACCTTCTCCAGGAATAAGAGGTCAGACACTATTTAGAAAATATGGAATTTTAAAAGCCAGCAATGATTACAGAAGCTGCGATAAAATATATGCCTAAGAATAAATTATTGTTCAGAGTAGTTTATATGTTAGGTGCAAAAGTGCTTTGAGAATTTAGTGGCCAGACATTTTTTGGTTTAACTTACTGTCATGATTATGCAAAAATTATTTTATTTATATTTTTAATTGGAACAGAGCTGGATAATTTCTGTGATGATGCTTGTGAAGCATTCAGATCAACAGGCTGGAGATGAACATGTAAGAGTAAAGGCCAAGAAGTTGCAACTCTTGGAAGATCAGTCATATTCAGGCTGTGAATATACCTCCATAACTCAGCTTGGCAGACACCACCAGTAGCTATGTCACTGTTTGTATGATAAGATTTTTTTTTTAGCAATTTTACATGGCTGACAAATTACCTAACCTCTACCAAAGACTTGGAAAAGGTATGGCATTGAAGTGAGCCAACACCCAACTCCTTTAACTATGAGGGTGACTATTGCCATACTTAGAAAAGGTGCTGGGGGGAGGTGATGTTTTCACTGGAAGGAACTGGGCTCAGAGCAGATCTGCCGCAGGTCAGCCTGTGGTGTGTGGGTTCTTGGAAAGATGTCACAGCATGAGTCCAAGTGATTGTGAGACTATGTTTATTAAAGCTGAGGACAGTGAAACAAAGGAAGGACTTGGGGTAGAAGAAGCAACAGGAGAGAGCCAAGGCGCTGCTCTGCTTCAGCTCCTTAGAAAGGTTTAGAAAAGGGGTGAGCCATGGTGGGGCTGCTGTCAGCTCACTGCAAAATGAGAGGAAAGAGGACCCTGGAGGCGGGTTCAGGAGGTAAGCCCAGGATGAGTTGCTGCTGCCAGCTGCTCCCCGAGTTGCAAGTGCTGTGGGGTCCCTTGGAGGTTATGAGAAAGAAAGTAAAAAAAAAGTTCATGCCTGAGAAGAGGAAGGGCACGCACGCTCCAGAGAGGGCCCGCGCTGGCGTCCTTTGTTGTGAGGGGTTTTAATCCTCTCTTGTGGCAGAGAATCGTAGGGAAGGGTTTCAGTACATGTTCACCAGCTTTCCAGGTGTGTTTTTAATACACTGATGCATCAAAATGAGTGAATAGGGGAGTTTAGGATTATTCTCTGGTCAGCTTGGCTGCTTTACTTTTTATCTTGGGTCTGCCTGCCTCTAATCAGGTTTGTGGGGTTTTTTTTTGTTGTTGTTGTTGTTATTTGTTCCCCTGACTTCATCTGTCTGTCCTTGGGTTTGGCTGGCACAAAAGACATTAAGCAAGTCTCTGTCCTTTATCTCCCTGACCAGTGCACTTTAAGCTATTTATTCTCTGGCCAGGGAGGAGAGGTATAAACCATTTTCTTCCAAGTGTCTTTGGTTAGGGAAGATAAAGTCTTGCTGACTGTAAGCTGTTCATGCTGTTTGGCCTTGTTTAATTTTCTTTTCTCAGTTTCCCCATTCCACTTGCCTAGGAATTTTCCTAGCTTCATACTATCCTGACTCCAAGTCCTATGTGAGGAGGGGATTCTGTGACCCAGATGTACTGCCTTGGACATGCTTTGAGTCCCAGCTGTGGGAGACAGGTCGCAGAGGACAGCAGGCAGGCTGGGACGAGTCGTCTCCTGCTACGTGGCACAGAATTATTTCCAGTAGCGAGCATGGGTTTAAGCGATGGCAGTAAAATTTGCATATTACAAAAACAATTAGTAAACCTTTAACCTGAGCAAATTCTGAACTCAGACATTCCAAGTTGAGTGCTCCAGTTTGAAATGCCTATTGCTTGTAGAATTTAAAAATACTTTCTGGAGACCTCACATCCTAGCATTCCAGGTGCGATAACAAGAAGAGCGATTTTCAACTCTCAGAGTTAGCAGAGCAGGAATGCAGAACAGACTCTGGGAAATCCTAAAAGGTTTTGATACAAGTGTGTTAGTTTCCTGCTGCTGCCATAACAAATATGGTAAGCACAAATGTGGTGGCGTAAAACAACAGAAATTTATTTTCTCAGTGTTTTAGAAGCTATACATCTGAAATCAAGGTGTCTGAAGGCTCTAGGGGAGGGTCCTTTCTGTCTCTTCCAGCTTTTTGGTGACTCTCATCTTTCCTTGGCTTGTTTAATCTCTGCCTCCAATCCCTTTGTCTTCATTTGGCCTTCTCCCCTGTGTCTCTCCTCTCTTCTATCTTTTATAAGGACACTTGTCATTGGATTTAGATTCTATCTAGGATGATCTTTCATCTTTAAACCTTCATTTAATTATATATGCAACCCTCCCCCCCCCAGGTAAGTCATATTCATGGATTACAGGGGCTATGATAATGAACATATCTTTTCAGGTGGCACCATTCAACACACTACAAAATTATCTGAGTAGCACAGGACAGCTGTCAAGTAGAATTTCCTGGTGGCCTTTTAACCAGCTGTTCTGTGGGTAGGTAGCACTATGTCTTAGGAATTAGACCCTGGATCCCATTGCCAACGCTCACTCCCAGTTCGGCACACTGCTTAGCTCCCCTCTGCCTCTCTCCCTTATCTGACAATTGGCGAGAACAGTGACACCTGTATGGTAAGTCTGCTGTGAGGATTAAGGAAGTGAGTACTCGTGTGAGGTGATTATAAGATAGCCTGGCTTGGGCAGCTCTGGAGCGCTGGTTTCATTTTTCACCACCCAGGATGCCCGCAGCTGTGTCAACAAAAGAAATGTCAAACCTAAATAAAAGTTTTATTTTATGTATTAGAACAAAAGAAGGAAATGTAAGGAAGGGTGCATGATACCCATTGGTGGGAGAATTAGGAGGCAGGAGTAAGCAAGGCAGGGCAATCTCTAGGATAAAGAAGACTCGATAAAAAGATAAATGGAAAGATTCATGATTCCTTTACATTGGTGGGTGCAGGGTAGTTAACATTTAACATGCGTAGTTTACAGAAGTATGCAGCTGAAAAATAACAATGAGGAATGTTGGGGTCATCTCACCCCAGTACTGGGTGTTTATCTCTGGGGGTCTGGAGAACAGATCATTCTGACATTTTAAGCGTGTTATCCTAGAGGCACAAAAATGGCGGACAGGGTTTGCTCAAGATAAAGATTAATCTATCACAAAGGCCTCGGGGCGTGACTTCCCATTATAACCTGCTTGGTTAGGAATTTTAGTTATCAGAACATCTTGTGTGGTTACTTTTACTTTTTGGGCTTGTCGGGTCTGCCATGTAGCTCCCTTTCCTTTCACAACGGTCATCTATGATGTGCATAGTCCAAAACTGCAGCGAGACGTTTCAAGGCCCTGCAAGCTGCATCGCCCTGCAGGCCTGGTCATCGCTCACACACCACGGGATGCTGGAGAAGTCCTCTCTTTGATCCTGCAAAGTTGCCTTTCTCCCTCCCATGGGTGTGTTTCCATTCTTGTTCTTTCCTGTGGTCACTGAGGTCCTGTGTCCAGGTCTTCCTGCTCGAGATAGTCCCCTCTCTTGGCACCTCCGGCCCCTCCCTCTCCAGCTTCACCTCACATCTCTCAGATGCTCCTCTCATTCCCTTGCTGGTAGCTCTTTCTGTCCTTCCTTGTGTCTGACAGTCCCTCCACATTCCTGCTCTGAGCCCTTCAGGTCTCACCACATGCTCTCTCCCTTGACAATCTCACCCTAGACATGACATGACATTAATGGCCTGTAATTCTGAGTCTCCTAAACCCCTCTCCCCATGGTTCTATCATGACCTTGACACTGAGCACTGGTCCACTCAGACTGTCTGCTGGACATTTCCACTTGAACATCCCAAAACACTTCAACTTCAAGATGGTTGAAAAAACAACACCCCATGCTTCCTTGATTTAATCCTCTGGAATCTTCTGTCATGTTTCAACATTTCACTCTCTGCCAAATGTTCAAGCCAGAACCAAAGAGCCATGTGTGGCTCCTCCCCACACTAGTTCTTTTCTTCAAATGACTCCCGCTAAGCATTTTCACAACCATCCCTCTGTCCTGCTCATCATCATTTCTCACGTAGACTGATACTGAGGGTGGGACCACTGTGTGTTGTCGGTGGACTCATGTTCACCTGCTCGCACCCTCAGGGGGTTTCCACTGGGTGCAGGCAAAGGTCCCGATGGATTGGTCCCTTCCCCTCACAGTACTCATCCCATGAGACACTGTGCTCCTGCTGGACAGATCCCACTGTCCTTGCCCAAAATGCTGGGGTGGCCCCAGACCTGTGTCAGCATTCAGTTTTTCTGCTTTTATAGAGTAACATGGTTGTGTCAACTTGGCTGGGCCATGGTACCCGTATATTTGGTCAAACATTGTTCTAAAAGATTCTGTGGAAGTATTTCTAGATGAGATTAACATTTAAATCAGTAGACTTTGAGTAAAGCAGATGACACCCCCCTATCCAATGTGGGTCAGCCTCATCCAGTCAGGTGAAGACCTTGGAGAAAAAGATTGAGGGCCCCCAAGTAAGAGGCAGTTCTGCCTCCAGGCAGCCTTCAGACTTGAGCTGCAGCACCAAACATTCCCTGGGTCTCTACCTGCAGATTTTGGACTTGCTAGTTCCTACAATCACATGAGCCAATTCCCTAAAATAAACTCTCTCTCTCTCCCTCTCCATCCATTCTATTGGTTCTGTTTCTCTGAAAAACCTTTATTAATACAGCACCTCACCCTTGCCTGGGTCTCCCCTTCTCTACTCCTGACCACAGGGAAAATTCCAGGCCCTCTCCCTTCCAGCAAAGGCTTGCACAAAGATTTCCTGGCAGGCTCCTGCTCAGGGCAAGTTATTTGCATGAGTCAGGGTATAAAGCTGGGCCTGCCAAACCCTTTGATTCCAGCCACGTGTCACCAGTTATCCCTGGCACCCCTCAGAGGCAGGCACTTAATAAGCAGCAATTGATGAGAGTGATCTTGCAGGTGCCCTCTCCCAGCAGAAGCTTGAGTGAGTCATGCTGGCCAGTCTTTGTGCTGGGCTGATGCCAGAGTAACCCTTCCATTTGTGTCGGATGATCTGGGTGGAAGGGACAGAATACCCTTGTTCAGGCATGCTATTAGAGTACCACTGGGGTTTGCCATCAAGGGAAGTCTCAGAAACAGCAGTTCAACAGCTAAAGTATTAGGTCTTCAGGCAAACTAATGCTAAAGGACTTATTGATCCATTCACTAATTTATTCAATAAACAGTTGTTGGGCATCTTCACTGCACTAATCACTGAATAACAAAAAAATAAATGAGAGTCTCCATCCTTGAGATGCTCACAAGAGAGATGCCTAAACAGCTACCTACACTGTAATATGGTATGTTTTATAGTAATAGTTACAGATAGTGAGTGCTTAACAGGGGCCAGTGACTTGCCCAATATTACACAAGTAAATGGGGGAGCCATGATTCAAACCCGCATGTGTTAGTTAGTTAGTAAAGGGCTAACACGCGGTATAGGCCCCTAATTTCATTAATGATAGATAATAATTATATAATGCATACAATATTCTAAGTGTTTTACATTTATTATTTCATTTAATGCTCACAACCACCTGAGGTGTCATGTGTACTCTTAATCTCTCCAGTGCAGTCATGAGAAATCTGAGGGACGAGGAGATTAAGTGACCTACCCAAGGTCATATGGCTAGCAATTAAGTGGCAGAGCTAGGATTTGAACTCAGAAAGTGAGCCTCCAGATCTCTGCCATAACCATGATGCACACTACCCTAACTATCATAAAAGCATTCACTTCTTTTGCTCTCTCACCCAACAGTTTCAAGTTAAGTAGCCCATTTCGGTGGAGTCCTTCTGTTCCACTGAGCATTCCAAGACCCATGTTTCTTTTAAGTCATTTGTCCTCTATCCTCAAAGGCACCAACATCTGATATGGTAGCCACTGGTGACATGAAGCCATTTACATAAATTAAAATTCAATTAAAAATCATTCTCTCAGTTGCACTCCCCACATTTCAACTGCCCGGTTGCTACCGTACTGGACAGCACAAATCTAGAACATTTCCAACATCTCAGAAAGTTTTATTGAAAGTAACTGCTGTGTCCAGGTCTGGCCAGAGACATGAGGGGAGTGATCCGTGAGAAGGCTCAGTGGATGGGTTAAGTCCCAGACCCAGATCTGCACACATCATTTCTGCTCGCATTGCTTAGTAGAAAGACCACAAGTGACCTCAAGCAAGCCTGGGCAAAGTGGACTGGCCAGAGAAGCCATGGGCCTGGTTTAACTTCCATTTCTGTGGAGGAAGGGAGAGCAGATTTTATTGGGATTCAAGTGGTCTCCACCACATGCATCTGTCTGAAGGTAGACTCTGTTCTTTTAGCCTTTAGCTGATCTGCTACCTCTGTAAGGGACAGGTCCCAGATGTGCCAGCATTCTGCCGAATCAGTAATGAAAGCTTCACTGAAATGGACGAAGTTTCCCCAAGTATGGGACAAAGGGGCAGAAGAGGACCAAGAAGAGGGAGGAAATCTGTGAAAGTAAGGAGGCAGGGACTGCAAGGCTCCAGCCAGGCCCTAGGGTGCAGGTCAGTGGAAGGACTCCAAGTTCATTCTGAGGACTGGGAACTCTCAAAGGGAAGATGGTGGCTGAGTCTAACTTCCTGGAGGATGAATATTTCCAGACCACATATTCCACTCTTCTGAGGGTCTCACGGCTCTTTCAGGGGCACATGCAACTGCTCCCCTCCTGTCCCACCCATAGAATTGGGGGCTTGTAATGGAGCAAGTACATGAGGCACATGAATAGGGTTATGCAGAGAGATTTAAAAATCCCGGTGGTAGACAATTGGAAGATTTTAGGTTGAGGAATGATATAATCAATGCATTTTTGGAAGAAAGAGCCAGTTAATGCTACAAGAAGTAAAGGTTGCCTTTGTGCATGTTACATTTAAGCTAATAGAGGGAATCAGATTCGTCAAACACTTTTCAGAGTTCAGGTGCTATTATGGACGTCTTACACAATGATAGACATTACCTGTATTTCCAGGGGGAGAAAACAAATGTCCAAGGAAAATCAAAATGTGGTGCAAAGTCATACAGCAAAGATGTGGTGGAGACTTGTCCTTTCCTGGCCATACCTAAATCCCATTTTTAGACAGTCTGAAGGACATAAGGAAAACCATTTGGGGTCATTGAGGGCTCAGTGTGATGATGAGTCATTTGGTGGGAAGTTGTGATGGTGTAGCTCTCAAATCTTGTCACCATGAATTATGTAGAACACATACACCATTTACTTACATTTTAAAAGCATCCCTCCTTCACTCTCTCCTTTCTTCTCTCCCTCCCTGCTTCCTTCCCTGCTTCCTTCCTTTGCTCCTCTTTTTGGGGTCATACCTACATCTTGGTCTGATTGTTCTTTCAGCCTTTTCTGGCTTCTTCCCCATTTTCTCTAATACATAGTTTCCCTAAAAATTTCTTACATGTTTAATCCCATCTTGGAATCTGATTCTCAGAGGACCCTGATTCTCAGAGGACCTGGACTAGCATAACTAAAGCCATTTTCTAGATGGTTCAGGAGGTTAACACTAGTTCTGCTATCCTGGGCATTAACAAGTTGTCTGATCAAAGTTGTATAGGCCTTGATCATGAATGTCCCTTCTTAGCTTCCATCTTCCATACTGAAGGGTTTTAATATATTTTTACTTAGTTTTATAACAAAAGCTGCTTTATATTTGCTTATTTCTGGTGCTCTTTGCTAGGCAGCATCCTGGTTGACTCATTTTCTTTCTTTTCATTTCTGCCTTGTTTTGAGTCTAATTTTTTATTAATAATTTTTTGTTGTTATTCTATTATAGGTGTCCCAGTTTTCCCCGCTTTGCCCTCCTCTGCCCATCCCACCCCCGGCTCCCACCATCAATCCCCACACCGTTGTCCATGTCCGTGGGTCATTCACACATGTTCTTTGACTAGTCCCTTCCCCTTCTTTCCACTATTACCCCCCTCCCTTCCTTCTTCTGTTCACCATCAGTCTGTTTCCACGTCTCCATGCCTGTGGTTCTATTTTGTTCATTGGCTTATTTTGTTCATTAGCTTCCTCTCATAGGTGAGATCATATGGTATTTGTCTTTCACAAACTAGCTTATTTAACTGGAGAATATTTTGCTAAGTGAAATATCTGTCTTTCTTGATTAGAACCAGAAGCAGGTGTTCTACGTCCATGTGCACTCTGATTTTCTGCAAGGTAAGACTTTGTTTTCTGGATCATCATAATTAGAAGAGCGTACTTGAGCACAATTCATTGCTCTCTGGAGTGTTTAGTACTAACTTAGACATCAGCTGAAGGTCATTAATTTTTACACAAGACTATGAGACGTAAAGACTTAAGCAGTGTATTAAAGGAAGTAGTAGAGTAAAAATGGTTATAAAATCTAAAAAGTCTTATTTTTGTGTCTGTGTGTATAATTGACAAGATTTAGATGTCTTACCTTATCCCAATTTCTATAATGTTGTCCTGTCCTCTCTTGAATTTATGATGAATTTTTCACAGAAATTTGACAGTGAAAGTCCATTCATTGCACACTTCCATCTCCTGATGGGTTTACATGACAATCTGTAGGCTTTGCAGGTGGAATCTCATGTTGCAGCTGTTAAAATCATGTCAGTTTCATTACACAGAATTCTAAGGTAGAACTACAATGTTGCATGTGAAAGAAAATAGAAGAGAAATCTTAATGTTTCTCAAAACTTATTAGTGTAAGGATAAGACACAATTTGTATTTTTTATTGCAACTCATGGTCTTTTATTGACATGTGAACATACTGGAATGGATGGTAAATCTAATTGATTGCAACATTCATGGGTTAATACAGCGCTTGGGAAAAAACAATATCATCATCCTCTACCAAATGGAATTATTCTGCCTCCCAGTACTATGAAAATTTTTGGCCTATATCTGACCACGTATGGTGAAAATTATACTAGCTTTCTCTTAGGGCTATGAAGAATAAATGAGATAATCCATAGAAATTCCTAGATATTGTTATCAATATGATCATGACCATCACCATCATCATCATCATGAAAGCAATGGAATTACAAATCTTCCTTCTGCTAGAACTGCTAATGTGTTGAAAATTTGCAAAGTGAAAAGCAGAAACCAGCTGCTTTACCCTCTGGGCAGGACAGCTGCATTTAAAACATAACTTAAGCTGAATCTGGTTCTCAGATAAATTAGAATGAATGGCAAAAAGATGTTCCAAATGGCATCGCTAAGGGCCATGAGTGATGATGAAGCAACAATAATGTGAGTGAAAAAAAAAAAAAAAAAAAAAAAAAAACCCAAACCCTGCTTTCCAATTCCAAGGTCGCAAAGATTTAACAGTTAGGAAATTTCTCAGTGGCAGGTCACGTGGACAGAGGGAAAACAAGGCCACTGGGCCTACTGTTGGAAGAGCCCTGCAGGTTTTCTGCATGCAGGGTCTTAACCGGTATACCTTCTGGCTTGCTGGAATTTTCCAGCCTAATTTCATTTACATTTGGAGCATGGGGTGTTTAAATTTTAAAATGGTTCTTACAAACAAATCAACAGTATTTAGGATATTAAGTAAAGGGAAAGCAGCCCCTACTTAGCTGTTTAAGGAGGAAAAGGATGAATTTCAATGTAGATTTCAGTAGGTTTTGAATGCTTTTGTTTTCATCAGGGAACAATAGTCAATAGAGCAATAATTTTGGACAACTGGGAGATAAGTGACTTAGAAATGCTTTTAAAGCCCTCTGCACTCAGTGGATCTCAATGGCTGCATTTGGCATGGTTTCAAAAGTCAGACTTTAAAATCTCAATTTCTGTTCTCACTCTAGTCAGTGCAAATAAGAGGCAAGGGCAAGGCGAAAGTTTATGGAAAGGAAAATTGGAACTTATGTCTAATCACAAGTCACAAAACTGTAAGGACTGATACCAAATTATCCTCATTACAACTTGACACAAATATCCTGCGGTCACAATGCCGAGAGCTGGGGCTAGAGTTTCTGAATAGAAGAGGAAGATGTTGGAATCCTAGCACCCAGTATCTCAGAATGTGATCTCTTTTGGAAGTAGGGTCTTGGCAGATATAATCAAGTTAAAACCAGGTCATTAGGGTGGGCTCTAATCCAAAATGACTGGGGAAAAAGGGAAAATTCTGAGACAGACCCACATAGGGAGAAAGCCGTGAAACATTCAGGCAGAGATCAGAGTGATGCTTATACAAGCCAAGGAACCTCCAACATTGCCATCAAACCCCCAGAAGCCAGGGGAGAGCCCTGGAACAATTTCTCCTTTAGTCTCAGAAGGAACCAACTGTGCTGGCACCTTGATCTCAGAGTTCTGGCTTGCTGAACGCTGAGAGAATAAATTTCTGTTGTTTAAGCCCTCTGAGTCTGTGATATTTTGTTGCAGCAGCCCTAGGGAATTAATACAAGGGTAACATAACAGACACGGGAGGACTGTTATTAGGCAGGGGAAAAAGCAGCGGTGCAGACGTCTCCATGTAAGTAAGCTTTTCCTTGGCCAAACCGCTCTTAGAAACTGGCCCTTGCAGGTTATACATGCAAGTATAGGAGAAGACAGAAACAACTCGGTAAATGCTGAAAACAGAACAAAACAAAACAAAACAGGGGAGGGGGCCCTAAGTCAAAAATGCAGAAGCCCCCCCATTTCCCATTTCTCTTAATTATTTGGAAAGGAAGTGCTGTCAGGTCTACCTTCACAGAAAAGAATGACTTCCTGGGGAGTGATATTCATGGGGGGGATGGGGATGGGCATTTGGTTTCTTTTTGCTGCTTCCTTTTCCTGTAGCTTTTAAATAATCAAAACCTATTTACTTGGGACTCTGAAGAACATGTAAGTTTAGCTTTCTGTTCTCAAAATGCCTAAAATATAGTTGGAAAGCTAAGGTAGAAAAAAGAAATTTTAATGACAATTCAGAAGGTTCAATGTCAAAATAAGGGCAGACAATAGCAAGGACTTAAAAAATAGCCAAGTGCTGCTTACCTCCTTGACTGTCTTTAAGCTGACTGATACTTAAGTGTAAAGTAGTCTGGACAGTTGGGGGTGATGGTTTCGTCATTAATCTGATGCTTTCTGCATTTATCATTTATTAGATTTAGGAATTTTTTTTTTAAATATTCATGAGTTGGGTTGAATTTTTATCAAATATCTATTTTTTAAATTGACCGGAGATTTTTTTCTACACTTTTTAATGGACTTAACTATAGATTTTATGATATCTAACCATTCACACAGTCCTAGGAAAAGCCCAGTAGATCATTTTATTTTTTTCAATATTAAGTGTGACAGGTTGTATTATCTGAAAATGCCTTCAATAAGATTTCCCATTTTACCTACTCTACCAACTCTTAGGTAGCTGAGGTGGCTAAGAAAGGACCAGGAGCCAGAAAGGTCCAATTAAGGGCTTTTATTCCAGGAGGGACACTCCAGTCTGCAAGCTGAGTCCAAGCAGACTGCAGCAGCAAGGAAAAGGGTGAAGGGTATTTAAGAGCGTGTATCAGATCCCAGGGGAGGGTGGGTCACCCTGCCGATCTGTCCCAGGTGTCCTGAGTACTACAGGTGTTTGCAAGTAATGCCTGTGACCAGGGATGGCTGAACCAGCGAGAGAAAGTCCGGGAGATTTATGGGCCTTGTTCCTGGGAAAAGGACGATGGAGCGGGGAGGGACAGTGAGGATTTAACCAGTTTCCAGCAGGATGCTGGCGGCTATGCCTCAGTTGCTTCTGATAATGGGAATCTCGTGCTCAGGTATTTAGCCAGTGATGCATACCTTCTTTGTTCCAGTATAGGTGGAGGCTTGGGTCCTCCATCTCCCAGTACATTCTAACACCAACAATGTGACTTTCTTTTTCCATTGAGAGGTTGGGTTTACATTTCCTCTCTGGAAATGCAAATGTGCCATGGCTTTGGTGGAAGTGATGATGGAACTTCCAAATCTAGGTCATAAAAGGCAGTACAGCTTCTGCCTGCTTCTCTTGAGCTATGTGCTCCAGCAACCCAGCCACAATGAGGTGAGAAATCCCCAAAAGCCTGCAGAGACTGAAATGGAGGGGAACACTGCTCTCCAGCCTACAGTTCAGCTGAGCTCCTAGCTGGCATCCACTACCAACATGGCAGCCAAGTGAGTCAGCCACCTTGAAAGCAGATCCTCCAGCTTCACTGAAGCCACTCCCACTGATGTGACAAGGAGCAGAGACACAAATTGTGAATGCCATGCACAGCCCACATTGCAGATTTGGGAGCAAATAAGAGGGCTGTGATTGTTTTAAGACACTAAGTTTTAGGGAGGTTTACTATGTAACAATAGATAGCTGACACATGTTATTTGATTCAATTTGCTCATGTTCTATTTAGGACTTTTGCACCTACTTGCAGAAAAAAGATTGGACTATATTTTCCTCCCCGCCCCCCCCGCCCCCTCCCCCATTTTTCACTGTCCTTATCTGCTTTTCACACCAAAGTTATACAACCCTTAAAAAATGACCTGGTATGTGTTCCTTTTTTCCCCCTAGTCTCTGAAAGCATCTAGGTAAGTTTGAAATTATTTTTTTTCTTTAATGTTTTGATTAAAATAAGACAAACTAATGTAAAAAGCTGTCAGAGTTTGATGCTTTTCATTTCTTTAAATGATTTTTGTCTACTCGCCAGTTTATGAAAAAGTTAGGATCTATTCTGATTTTCTATGATTTCTCAATTTTTCATAGTTTCCTAGAAACTTGTCCATGTCCCTCAAGCTTTCAAAATATGAAATTTCACTGCAACTGAATTACATTCCCTCATTTATTTATAATGTTGCTTATTCCCTCTCTCTGCCTCCCTGATGAGACTTGACAAAAGTATGCATATTTGGCTTTTCAACAGTTAGGTTTCCTTTACTTCTCATTTTTCCAGCTTCTAATTATAACTGGAAAAGCTGGTGTTCGTGCCGCCTGTCACCTACCAGACCCAATAAGCAGAGACAGGGATTGAATCTTTATCGGTGCCTTATTTAGATGGTAGCGATCCGATCCTAACAGACCATCTTGCATTCCATTTTAAAATGACTCTTTTTGTAAGGAGAACAAAGTGTTGGTAAGGGCTTTGGAATTCAGGGAAAAGTTAATTGGATTAAAAAACTGCAGCATTCTTGCCCTGGGTGGTGGTCTTTAGCTGTTTCCTTGGCATTTCCCTGGTCATTTTATTCCGGAGTACAATGGCTCAGATACTATCTTGAATTGCTTTCAGTCCTCTTGAAGCACATAGGTGGAACTGCTTATGGCCTCCTGGAGTCAGGGTGGGTCATACCTCCAGTTCCTGGAACAATAGCTTTTACATGCATTGATTACTAAGCTTATTAGCAACTACCTAAACTAAAATCTTCCAACTTTCAAGTCCCCCATCATAATGAGTATAGAAAAAGAACTAGTGAAACTTTTTAAAAATCACTATGTCTTTACTTTCATTACTCCTTTCCACAGGGTCCAGCACAAATAACACTCTTTTTTTTATTACAAAATCTTTTATTACCAAATCTTAAGCATATAATTCTGTAACATAACAGTATCACACTCCAGCTCACCATATGACATTTTAGGTGGAATGTTCAAATTGCTGTTCATCTTGCATGAGACATTTATGTATCCAACCACCACATGCAAGCAAGTCTTACTTCTGCCAGACCCTGTATACAATTGCTGAACTTGTGATTTCTCTCTTGCTCCTTTTTTTTCTTTTTGAGTTGAAACCCTAGCTTTTTGTTTCCAGACTATCATCCCTCAAAGTATCATTTTAGAAACAAAGCTGAACTTTGATAGTGTTACAGAGCAACAGAAAGTTCCGTTATTGTCCGACGCCTTATGGAAAGATGTCTCTCAAAGCCAGAGATTTGTGAAAAGGAAAGGAAATGTCTATTTAATGCTATACAGAGTTAAAGTAGCAACCTAATGTCTCCATTAAAATATCAAAGTCCTTTAGGATACTCACAGACACCCACAGTGCTTCCTATCTCCCTTTGCCCTAAGTCAGGGTACCGTAATTGCAAGGAAGAGAAGCAAATGTCTGGGATCCAGGCTCTTGACACCGTCAGCTGTGTTGTCGTCCAGGCAGGATCTCTGGTTAATCTGAAGCCATGTGGCACCTTCTCATGGCCTACTGGCAAGAGTTCTTTCACCCTTCTTCTAGGCAAAGTCTCTCTTGTTCCCAGGCCAAGCAGCCGAAGGGAGCACCCCAAAGCCGCGTGGTCCCTCCTCTACCAAAGCTGTGGGGAAGGGGTCCCCACTGTGGCAAAGCCTCGTGGCTCTCCCTCTTCACCAAAGCTGCAGGGGTCTGCACTCTGGTGAAACCACGTGGAATCTCTCCCTCTGGCAAAGCTGTGAGAGGGTCTCCACTTGGGCAAAGCAGAGTGGCAATTCTCTGCTAAAGCCACATGGTGATTTTCCCTCATAGAGCTGTGGGTCCTACCTCTGGTGAAACCACATGGCTCTCTCTAATGGCTGCCGTGTCTCCGTTTTAAATATCCCGCACCAACCCTCCTCTGCAGCCCTATTTCCGACTCCTCCTATAATCAGTTACACCTGCCAGCATTCCCGTATATTTCCAAGGTTATTGGGATGCCATCATGAGTTTGGGCAGGCGTGTCTTCATTTTCTGGAGCCAATCTTCTCCAAGCTCCCACGCAGGCGCTTTAACTTGGGGTTCCTCCTGCAGTCATGTCCTGGGGGAAGTCCTTTCCATCCCCGGGCTCAGAGCATGGCCACAGCTGTTTAACATATCTATGAAACCAGTTAAAGGTTATAGATATGTTAAATGACCATTCTGGAGGTTATCTGCAAAACCATTGCTATGCAAAACAACTCAATTGCCCTCCATTTGTCCCTTCCCTCAACTCACACATGAGGGGAAAGGGGTGAGGACATCTTATATGTCTGTCTAATATTTCCTGGACACCCTGAGTTCTGGGCCCCATTCCAACTCCCTTTTTGGGCTCCCCCTCTTGGCTGCACCCTGTTACAATAGGAAGTCCTTATTATTCAGTTCCAAATAGTTTAGTTTCCCCTGTAACTAGGGAGACTATGTATCAGCCAAATTGCGACATTTTGATAGTGAGTAAAAGGAAGTGCTATTAATAATTACATCAAGATGATAAGCATAAACAGGGTCTTACCCAAATTCAGATGTACGTACACCTAAGAAATGCAGGGAACGATTGATCTTAAAGGCAGCTTAAGTCGGGGTGGGGGGGGTGGGGGCAGGGTTTCAGGTCCTCTGCGCTTTCTTTATTACACTTTTTTTCTGTATTGCTTTGATTGTTCGCAATGAGTACCCATAATTTGTATATCCAGAAAAAAAAAGTCATTTTAATTGTGGGTCCAATCAACTCTCTCCAAGCCCTGGCCACTGTGTTTCCCCCTTTTCCTGGCCTTACCTCCTCTAACTTCAGGTAGCTGTCATGTCTGGTTTTCCAGACCGGTATGGATGTGAGCAGAGGCTCAGGGCCAAGGGAACTTGTTCAGGGACAGAAAAGCAGAACAGGGTCTTGCAGGTTCTCACCATCGGCCCTTCATAGCTCTTAGAGCAAAGCGGGGAATCGAGAGGACTGATACCTGGCTGCTCCGCCCACATGTGCCGCTTAGGGCTGCTGGGGCGGGGCCAACCTAAATCCCGCCCCTTCTCTTGTTCGGGCTCCGCCCCCGAGGCACGCCAGGATATGGGATTTGCCCGCAATGGCCAGCCCCGCCCACCATCCAGTCCATGCTCCTCCCGCCTCCAGAGGAAACGGAAGTGGTAGTGTGCCCGGGCGGAAGCAGGAAGCGGTGGAGTAGGGCCACGCCCGTGGCGGAGCTGACTGTAGGGCCATGGCGGAGAAGTTCGATCACCTGGAAGAGCACCTGGAGAAGTTCGTGGAGAATATCCGGCAGCTCGGCATCATTGTCAGCGACTTCCAGCCCAGCAGCCAGGCTGGGCTCAACCAAAAACTGTAAGTGGCGGCCAAATGTCGCTCGCGTTTCCGTGGGGCCGGCCGGGCAGCGTTCGTTCAGGGAGCCAGGATGGGATCCGGGATGGGGAACTGGGATCGGGAAGCCAGGGTCGTGCTTAGAGCCACATCCTCTCTCCCGCCCTCCTCTGGACTGGTCCTTCCCGGACTCGTCGCTTCCTCCTGTACACCGAGGTCGCGCTTGCCTCTGCGGTCTGTTGACGGCCCGCCCCCTTCCCGCTTTGCCTTGCAGGCTCATTTGGAGACGTTCTCATGCAAGACAAAACAGTTTCTGTTCTGGGGCCACATCCGAGGGAGCCATGTTTCATTATCTAAGTTTCTCCCTGCGCACCTCTGACGCCCTCCCGGCGTTTCCTCCTGACTCCCTGGGGAATTCAGAGCTTGTGCGTCCCCAGAGGGGAGCCGGGCTTCACTGGGAGCGCACGGAAGTGGGCCTGGGAAGACGGGGGCTGCTGGTACCACCTGTTGCCTGAATTTGGAGGAATTGAGGGAAGGGACGGTGAGAAAGGCCCTAGATCTTTATTAACTAATATTTTTTTGTCAACAGCTTTGTGCCAGCATGGTGCTAGGGCCTGGGATGGACAAAGGCAAATACACAAATAGAATGCTCTGGAGAAGGGCTCACGGCTTTGTAGGGGGCATAAGCATACACTTCACTCCACGTTGCACACCCAGTGTTGGGGGACTAGCCCTGTGATTTAAGAAGGCTCCCCAGAGGGGCTGAAATTCAGCCAGGCAGGGAGGGCTTTCTTTCGCCCAGACTTTGAGTGTGCCTTCTTAAGCTGGAGTCCATTGCCCCACAACAAAATCATAATGCATCTCAGGGTAATTGTTTTTGAGAGAAGGTTTACATTTTTCATGACATTCTCAGGGATTTGGTTCCTGTCCCCCAATGTTGGCAATTTCTAGTTTAGAAAGCAAATCAACAAATGTGAGGTATTGTGTAATTTCAAACCCTTCCTTGGAGTTCTCTAGGTAACCAAAAAGTTATGAGCTATGTGTAAACCCTGTATGTGGAAGGAACACCCTTTTGGAGCCCCAGTTGGCCAGGGGGTTGGTGCTTACGGTGCCATGGAGTTAACCTAATGCCCCCATTTTTGCCTTTTCCCCAGGAATTTTATTGTGACTGGCTTACAGGATATTGATAAGTGCAGACAGCAACTTCATGATATTACAGTACCTTTAGAAGTTTTTGAGTAAGTACCATTTCTGATATTCATTCGAGTATAATTCTTGTTTAGTTGTGGTGACAGCTTCAGTCACAGGGGTTTTAGTGCCTGCTGTGTGGTAGGCACAGCCTCGGTGCCGGGAATATGCCAGTGAAGGAAATGGACAAAAACACCTGCCGTCATAGCATTTTATATTCTGGGAGGATTAACAATTTAAAAATATCTCAATATTGTATTGTTGAAAAAGTTACTGAAAAATAGAGGAATCTTAAATATGAAATATGGGAAACATCATAGATTCTTCAAGTCCTGTTCAGATAGAAGGACAGCCACATAACTTCCCTTTTAATTGAAAAAAGAGAAAAAAGAGTGAGTCTTAAGTGGGTTTATTTTAAATTTTAAAAAATTACAGCCAGAAACAACCTGAAAAGTAATCTGGTCTGGTATTTCCCATGCTGCCCTGGGACTGCTAGTTCTTGGAGGTGGGAATATATGCTCTACTGAAAAGGTAAGGGTTCTTAGGCCAAATAAGTTTGAGAAGGTTGTTCACGGTTTTCTACGGGAGGGTATGTGTGTCTGCTGTAGTCATGGCCCAGAGAATGCATCCAGGAGGTAAACCTAAGTTTTTTATAATCCAGGTTCTCTCACACTGGTTTGGTTGTCACACTTGTGATTTCACAGGTGAAGGGACTGATAAGTGACTGCAGTGGGCTAGTTACTAGTCGCTATCAAAGTGAAGACTAAAATCCTGGACTTGTCCTTCCTCGACCAGGGCCATTTTCTCTGTGACAAATAGCCTCTTCCTGGAGCTGACTCCAATCAATTTGTGAGAGCATGCTAGTACTTTTTGCAGGAAAACTGAAAGTGTAAATCATCAGTTTCCTTGAACGGTACAGTGGAACCTTGGTTCTCAAACTTAATTTGTTCTGGAAGGCTGTTTGCAAAGCATTTTTTTTTTTTATTTTGAAAACCAAATCATTTTCCTCATTAGAAATGCAGTATCAGCATGAAAGGGTTATTGGTTCGAGAAATGGAGTTTTGTTTGACAGCCGAGGCATTTTTTTCTGTGAACAGCTTGGTCGAGAACCAAGTTGTTCCAGATGGGAAACGTTTGAGAACTAACCTTTGACTAAAGGAAAAGCTATTGTCATTTTACCCCAAAAGGTCAGAGATACAAGTCAAAGTGACAAGGGAGCTCAGCAGCTGTTCACAAAGACGGGACATTCATGTTGCAGTTTTCAGGGGCTCAGCTGCATCCTTGCCTGCTGGCCATGGTGTCACGTTTTCTCTGCATGTTCTCAGTTGGCCCCACTGAATTCTCTGGCTCCAGGTGGGAGTGAAGGTCCTGTGCGTGGGTTGCAGGTCTGGACTCCTGGGTGATAATGCTGGCTTATGGAGTGTGGGAAGGTGGAGGCTCCTTTGCCTTCCTCATCAGTGCTGTCCTGGTCATGAATATGTGGGATGGGTTTATTGACAGATAGTATGATGGTGGAGAAAGATTGCTGAAGGACACTGGGGACTAGGGCTTTGGCCAGCTCAGCTCCAGCCCCAGCAGCTGGGCCAAAGGGACAGTGGAGACTCGCCTGGGTATTGGCAGTGAGGTTGCCTCTGAGCTCCAGTGATCACTGATGCAAACTGTCAGTCATGTTTGCACAAGGTAGGAGTTTCCGGGCCCACAGTGGCTTTCTCAGCACATACTTTCAGACACACTGATTATTGTCTGTAACGGGGATAAAGATGTCAGCTTGGGCCCTTCTGTCCAGCACTTCTTAACCTCACTGTGTGGGTGTGTTGGCAGAAGTGGGGTCAGCCTTTGGGTTCTGGAAGAAGAGGCCAATCTGAGTAATATTACTGTTGAATGGTGGTTTATTTAGAACACTTGAACCTGTAAGGTTTTTTGTTCTCTAGAAACGGATGGATTTTGTTTAGAATTAACTGTAATTCTGCTTCCTTCATTTCATCATTTCAAGAACATTGCAATGCAATAGAATTTCTATAATTTGTGATTTATTAATTTTGTGTTAATCTGTTGTGAAGGCCAGTTTTTATTCCATTAAGTCACTTAACAGTGCCTTTATCTAAAGTGATACTTTTCTTTAACTGAAGCATTAAAATACATATATTGGACTTAGTGTGGTGGTGGTAGTTTTTGTTTCTTTGTAATGAATAATTCAGTTAGCTGAGTGATATGAAGGTCTTCAGGGTACAGAAGGAGACAGGTGGCCTACCGCTGGTAAGATGTGCATATTCATCTAGGCGGTGTACTTAATGAAATCTTTGGGGTAAGGAAGACAAATTGGGGAAAGTGTTGAAATTTTCAAGAAATAGTTTTATACTGTTTAGAAATAATTGGGGAGAATCTCTCTGTTTGGTTCAAGTTACTTAGGTTATTTAGCAGCATGCCCCTACTAAGTAAGGGGGGAGGGAAGGAAAGCAGTGGAACAGTTTGTAAAATAATGTTGGGTGAACAGGGCCCTGCTGTCCTGCTTGCAGCTCTCCCTGCTTCTCCCTCTAGCAGCCTGAGGCTCCTCTACATAGGGTTCTCAAGGACAGGGGACCTGGTGTATAGGCCGCATCTTGGAGGGCTCTCCCTGGCTTCCCCATGTTGCTGTGCCTGAAGCCCTTGCCTGAAGCCCTGGCCCACTTGTATCAAGAGCTTCCTAGCTTCATAGGTTGTTGTGAGGATCCAAATGTGATGGCCATGATGCCTTTGGGAAGCATGGATGCTGCAGATGTAAAGTGGTGTAGCTGTGGACCTGGCTAGGTTTATAAGTGATTGTTAGTTGATTTTATGAGGTGTTCATATTATTACAAGTAATATGAGATCACATCTATCCTTGTATAAATGAAGGAATCCTAATTTACTTGGTTCTTGGACATAGTTTCTTCTCAATAGGGCCATATGAAGTTATATATAGCTAACTTCCCCCCGCCCCGTAAGAATAGATATTAGCAAAGAGAGTGTTAATTTAGATGTTTCTTGTTTCCAGATATATAGATCAAGGTCGAAACCCACAGCTCTACACCAAAGAGTGCCTGGAGAGGGCCCTAGCGAAAAATGAACAAGTTAAAGGCAAGATTGACACAATGAAGGTAAGGCTCCTAAAAACAGAAAATAATGTCACAGCATAAGTCATTACAAAGCCAATTTGGCTGGTAGACTTCGTCATTCTTTTCCATGTTTGGTAAAATACCAGCTATCTTGTAACACACAGTTGAGATTTCTGAATTGTGTAACATGTAGTAAACAGTTAAATATCATTGGTGCCTTCTGTTGGGTCTTTTCCTGTAATTGTGGCTCTTTGGTTAGGAGGAGTCTTGAATCTTCATTCCCTTTTGCGTCTCTGGTGGCGGTCTCCAGCTTCTGACTGCAGACCCCTTTGTCCCACATCCCCTCATCACACCCTTCTTCACAGAGAACTTGCTCTGTTTCTGAGCTGCGATGAGATCTAGAAAACCCCCATGCATCTACAACATGAAATATGTTGGTTTTTTTCTTTCTTAAATTCACTCAAATGTGGTTCTGGTTGGAGTGTGTATGGTTTGATTTGTCCTCTAATTGGGCAGTGCCATCCCTTTTCTGGTCTCCCATTTCTGTTGGCCTCGTACAGGGAGCCCTGCCGCCTCTCCGCCCCCTCTCCTCATTCTGGCCCAGCCGTGCTGGTCTTGTTTCCGTTTCTGGGGTTCACCAGACCCTCTCCTTCCTGTTTGTTCCCATGTGGTCTTTTTCGTTTGGAGCTCTTCCGTGCTCCCTTTGCACCCTGCCTTTCCTTTGGGGTCATTGTATGTCACCTGCTCAGGGAGGCCTTGGGGACGAACCTTTCCCAAGCCTCTTTCCTAAGAGTGCTGAGGAGGATTCCTCTTTTTTTCTCTATTCTCTTTCTTGCAGCTTATACTCCAGGGTTGTGGGGCATAAGTGCTCCATTCCTGCTGATGCCCAGCACCCACAGGTGTGCTCAGTTGGTGTCTGATGTGACCTTTTAGAGTCAGAGTGTGAGGAGCACGAGAGAGATACTCAGGATAACAGCAGTGGGCATCACATGTTGCCCTGAGGTTTCAGGGCTTCCCGGTGTGCCCCTAGGTGAGATCTGTGCTGCTGATAGGCAGCGTGCCCTGGAGGGGCGTTTGCTGTAACTGTTAGTGTGGCTGCTTTTCTCTTTTGAAACTCAGTTGCTGTTGAATCAGCATCACCCACAGCAAATAATGCAGCTTTAATCAGTAGTAAGCTGTGCCTGTTTGGACTGTTCTGTGAGGGAGGTGGACTGTCCAGCAGAAATCTCCACGTGAACAGGGTTGTGGTCCCTGAGAGTTCTGCTCAGTCCTGCCACGCTTCTGTGCAACTCCAGTGCCTGTGGGTGATACAGACATTTCCTGTTGGCAGTACTGCCTGGCAACTGTGGTTTATCTTCAGTTTGCCTCAGTTGTTGCTTGGTGTTATTCTCTCCAAGACCTGTGACAGTCACTGAGCAGTTACGTGGCCTGCCTTTGTCCAGTGGGTGTATATTGAAGGGTTGAAGTCTTCTTTGAAAATGTATTCCTACCTATATAAGTATTATATCTGTGTATGCCCACAGTGCTTTTTAGTGTAGCTTATAAGAATAGGTTTTGAGATGCTGATAGATACTTAATTGCCTTTAATATTGGCGTAAAACAATGTTATATTGATAAGTATGATCAGGAAGCCATGGCATTTGGCGTAGACAGGTTTCCAGGTGCTCTAAGTGCTTTGAGCTGTTTGCACACACAGCACGATGTGGTTCAAGGTATTGCTTCATTAAATATTATTTGAAGATTTCCTGTTACATGTGCTGTGTACAAAAGTCATTTTCATGTGTGTGAACGGCTCCCTATAGGAGGGCCTTTTATCACTTTGAAGCAAGAGGGAAGAAGTGCATTTGAACATGATTTCCTCTTTCAGCTAGTTTTTAATGTTCTTGTAACGTAGTTGCAAGTGTAGCTTGCAGCCGTTTCACCAAGTATCGCATCCATGTCGGTGAGCAGGCAGCACTGGGACATGGGATTGCATGAGGGCAAAGTGGGTTCCGGTCTTTGGGGGGCTCTGGAGGGTGTGGTCTTTAACTTGGGTGATGGGTCACAAAGGTATTTTGACAGTATACATTTTTCTTCTTAGAAATTTAAAAGCCTGTTGATTCAAGAACTTTCTAAAGTATTTCCAGAAGACATGGCTAAATACCGAAGCATCCGAGGGGAGGACCACCCCCCTTCCTAACTTCATCCTCCCTCTGTCTGAAGATCCTTCTAGTCCTGTTTGCATCGCTGTGACCTTCAGGCAGCCTGTGAGTGAGTGTCCTCGGACGGTGGGGCCTAGCGGGCTTTGCGGAGCTGTGGCCAGCAGCCACCCCTCGTTTTCAGACGGCTGGTGAGCTCAGGTCTTTGAGGATGAGGATTTGATCCTTGCGGCAGAATTGTTTTGAAAGTATTAAATATGTTAGGTAAGGTAAAAGGTTTTAAAAATTCTTAATACGCTGCGTACTTTTTTGTTCTATCTTTTGGTGTCAAAGAAAGCTAGAAAATAAAAAAATAAAAATAAAAACATTGGTTTAATGTGAGAAGTACTTGAATTGGTTTTATATTTTATATTTTCAAGTTTAGTGCATAAAGACTTCAGTGTAACTTTATATGGATTTCAATTAGATATAAGCATATAATAAAGTCTTCGAGTACTTATATGACTTATTCCATGTAATTATTTCATAACATTTTTACAGTATAGTACAATATATCTTGGAAACAGTCAATTATTGCTTCCCCAGAGTGTGAGTAATATTCATAAAATTTATTCTCTAGGCAGTTAGGCAGGAAGAGCCAAAGCAAAATGCAGAATTCTGGTTTCTTCACGGCCTGCTTCATAGGCAGCACAACAAGTACTGAAGAAGGCCGATTTGGGGACACTATTGAAGAACATCCTGCCGACTGCTTACCGACCACAGTGGGGTTCTAACCAACTGCACCGTCTGACTCCGTGGGTCCTCACGGGCCTCAGGAGGCTGCCTGGCTTGTAAACTTATGATGTTGTGGCATCTGTGGGCCACACTGTGAGTCGCAGCCCCGGTGCATCATTGCTCATGGGTAACTTGCAGGCCACCTGCATCAGCATGACCTGCACTTAGTTGTTAGAAAGGTGGGCCCAATTCAGGCCTACTGAGTTAGAGGCCTTAGGCTGGGTCCTGGGAACCTGTATTGTTGATGTGCTTCCCTTGAGTGATTCTGAGCCTGTTTAGATCCCAGAACATGCTCTAGGGACTTTGATGTCATCAGTGTGTAGCAGTGTCAGTGTTCTGTGTCATGTGAGACTGTAGGAATGGCTTAGGGAAGAGTCAGAGCCCAGCTTTCAGTGTCCTCACTGTCCCTTTCTGGAATGGGGGGATTTGTGCGTGGCCACTGCTCCCCAGAGGGTCTTATGTCCAGAGAGTCAGGGGCCACACACCTTAGGAAGTTGCTACTTTGTTAATAGTTCCATTCTCTCCAAAATGACACCAGAAAAGGGCCTCCCACATGGAGACATGGTTTCTTCTTGCTGAGGGAACTCCCCTGTCCACCAGGTCCTGGAGCCAGCGGTCCCCCTCCTGAGTTGGTTTTCCCACACCTCTAATCTCCCTGACAGTTACCTGCTCCACAGAGGCTTTGGGGTCTGGCTTGCTGAGCCTTCCCCAGGCACAGTTTTCATGAGTCAACTCAATCGGTCCTGCTGCACCCCTCAGCTGTGGGAACTTGTATTTATGTTACAAAGCCAAAAATGGGCACAGAGGCTAAATTGCAAGCCCACTCACACAGCTAATGTGTAGCGGAGTTACATGTTCAGTGCTGGCTGACCTCCTCCAGGGTTTGTGTTCTAAACCACAGCACTATGTTGCCTCAGCAGATGACATCATTCTGCAGTTGCAACTGTAGCCCAGCTGCTCCAGACCGTCATCCTCACACTTAAAACATTGTGCTGTGGCTCCAGGTTTTGGTCTCCTCCTCCTTGGTAGGTGCATTTCCATTCTCTCTGCGCTGGTCCCTGGCTGGTCCATGGGTATCCCTGATTCCCCTTTGGGTTTTGATACATACACACAGGGTGTAGCTGGCAATGGGGAAAGGTTGGTTCTGCATATGCTGGGTCTGGGAGTCACAGGTGGCCCCGGGCCATTTAATATATGTATATCTGACTTTGGGGGGAGCAGGTGGCCATCAATTAGTGAAGATGCTTATTTGTGGCCAACGATAATAGGAAGCCTGACAGCATTGTGGGTTTGCGCACTGTGGCCCCGCAGGGCAGGTGTAGCTACAATGTGTCACTCTGGAATGATCACCAGTCCCCTTTTCACTGCAGATTTAAGTATGTGGTGTACTGCCCTGGAACTCTTCAACCTCTCAGGTGTACTGACACCACCACCACCACAGTGGATCCCCAGGAATGACTAGGAATGGCAGCTCATGATGCCACGACAGTGTACCACGTTCTCCCTATGTTCATGGCTTGGTCTCCATTTTGTACTGTACCTGCTGGCATTCGCATTTATTGCGAGTTCCAGTCACTTGCAAGTCTGTAGGTTCAGAAATGACGTGGTGTTCTGTGATTTCAAAGGGGCATTGAAGGGTCCGCAGGCTACCTTGCAGACTCACAATAAAGGCGTGGTGTTAATTATAGTTGCCGCTGCCCCAACTTCTCTACCAGAAGGTCCAGGACCACACTTCAGACCCTGATGTGCACCCTGAACTCACTGTTCCTTTGCTTGGCCCTTTGACCCCTCCTCAAGGGCCACATTTCAATTAAAACAATAATTACTGGAGCCTTCCTTGTGAAATATCAGCCATTTTTATGGACTGCTTCTCTTTAGGTCACTTCTATCCATAGACATCAAGTTTGTCACCAATTCCTCCTTCGACTGTGAATGTTTCTCCCCACCTCCTTCATCAGAACACAGATCAAGCAACCAACCGGAAAGCCCAGTCACTTTCGACATGTGACTACATCGCTGTGCCACCACGGGCAGCTCCTGGGATGGTCGTGGGGCCTGAGCTTTGAATCACTGTTCTAGGTCATCTACACTGCCTCTGTGGTAAAGAAAAATAAAAAAACAGATACTAGGCCCCACCTTTACATAGAAGTAGAGTGTCCTTTATCTTTCTGGGTATAGAAGGTCTGTCCAGAATGTGTCCAGTTATGTAATATGAAAAATAGAGACGTTTATTGAAGAAGATACAAAAAACAGTGTACATAGGACAATGACGTCTCAATCCCTTTCAAAGTATGCACTTGGGACCTCACGCAGTTCTCCAAATTGCCCTCAGCTGCCCCATCATATGTTCCTGAATCTCATCAACAATGATCATAAATCTCTTCCCTTTCAAAGGTGATTTTAGTTTTGGGAAAAGCCAGAAGTCATAGGGCACCAAATCTGGGCTGTAGGGAGGCTGAGTCACCTGGGTGATTTGATGTTTTGCCAAAAACTGCATGAGCTGTGATGCGCGAGTGGGCGCATTGTTGTGATGAAGCTGCCGGTCACCAGCTGCCCATAGCTGCGGCCTTCTGAATCATCCAGATAGTTTCTGTGGAGGAATGTTCAAACTTCATGCAAAATTTGATGGAGATTTGTTGCTCTCCTTGCTCAGTCATTTTGAATGTGATGGCCACACAGTCCACATGCTCACTCAATGGTGCCTACTGCCCCCACTGACTAGTACAGTGAAGTCAGCATTGTTCATGCATGTGCATTCCAGTCCACTCTCCTTGGCTGCCAGGTTACATCGATCTGGCACAAACAGTTCTTGTCATATTAACAATGTCTGTATTTTTTCCAGACAGACCTCATCGTATATCAGATGTGTTTGTACAGAAAACTCAGAAAAATACACCTAAGAAAAGCATTGTCTTGCTGCCTTAATCGTCAGTGTTGTGCTTCTTAATTATCTAGACATTCTTTACTCACAAACACATGAATAATTGGGTGTAGAATTATTCCTATACATATAAGTTGGCAATGTGTCTTTTAAAACACTGCGTAATGAAAATCTGGGAGAGTTCAATAAACTTTCTCCTACATGATAACTGTTAGTGCTTAGTGTTCCATTAATGTAGTAACAGCAGATACTTAATATGTGCGATTGATATGCCAGACACGGTTTAAGCACTTCTTATGTGTTGACTCAGTCCCCATAGCAGACCATTGGAGAGCCGGAGGCGCAGAGGGTGGGTGACCTGCTCAGGCACTTGGCTAGCACAGGGCTGAGTGGGGCTCGCACCTGCACAGTCAGAAGCCCGGCCCCCTCGGCCATCTTGCCTCTGTACTGAGCCCATCAATCACTGTTGGATATCCACATAGTTCACAATTTTTTTACTACTGCAAAACACTCATCTTTGTTCATACACTTCCCTCTGCTTGTTCAATGATGATTTAAGATACATTTCTGGAAGTCAGTTATTGGATTTACATTTGTTCAGGGTTGCTGTACTTGTTTCTTATTGCCCTCAAGTCCTGAAATAACCAGGTGTTGGTTTCGAAGGCAGATGTTCCTGTGTGGGGTAGTAATGTCCCTGGGTAGTTTATTATGTTCTTATCGAACAAAAATACATGAATGGCTTGCTGAAGTATTACTACAGCCAATGATGACATAGATGCTGACTGCTAGTAAGGTCATGTGACCCCAAACAACTGGATGTCCGGCTCTAAGTGGCTCTGTTTTCTGCCACTTACCTGCACAGAGCTGACCCATCTGCCCAACTGACAGAGGTGCCACTGATCCAAGAGGGATCTTGCAGAACATGCAAGGCTTGATTCTTTAAGGACTTGGGCAGTGCTAGGGGACAGCTGTATGTGTAAGTGTGCCACAAACCTAAGAAGTGACAAATGGAAAAGATGAATACATTTGGCTATATAAATGTTAAATAAAAACACCCCAAGCTAATATAAAGTCACAAAAACACAATAAGCCCTGAAAACAAAAAATTAAGAAACCTATTCACATGACAAAGAGCTAAATATCTGCTGTACGTAGAGCTCTTACACTAATAAGAAAAAGACAAACTTATGGAAGAATAGGCAGATGTTCATTGTTACATTGTTTATGACAGGAATAAAAGTAAAAGAAAAAACATGTCCATACACAGCTGAAATTATGATTTATCTGTTTGATGGGTTAGTATGCAGTGATTAAAAAGAATGAAAAAATAAAGAAAATCTGTATGTAATGGTAAGGGAAGATCGCCAAGATATACTGTTATTAAAACCAAGTTTGTTCAACAAGCATTAATTAAGGGTCTACCTATAGTGATGTAAGCTATATGCAAATCTGAATATTTCTCCAAGGTGAGCTGCCCACTTGTGGAACCACTGGGGGGCTTATTAAAAATGCTTATTCTAGGCCCCGCTCCACAAGTACTGCCGTACAAGAGTCCTCTCTGCCCTTCGCTTCTAAGCAGCACACTCCACCTACGCATTCAGTGTTGTGTTCCTCAGGAGTTCTTTCATTGCACACTCTCTCCCTGGGCGAGCCCATCCATCTCATGGCTCCAGTGACAATCTTGTGCCCAGCTTCTCAGGTGTGTATACATCCCTGCTAAGTGAGTCCCACCCGCCCTTAGCCAGCTTTCTGCTCCTCTCCACTTGGCTGTCCCCCAGGCACCTCCAACTCAGTGTTGCCAAAGCTGGACTCAATGTCTTTCCTACCCCAGCCTCTCCCCAGGTCTTCCCTCAGAAAGTGGCACCACCTTCCTTCCAGATCCATCATTCTTGCTTCCTTTTCCTCCTTCACCACTTCTCCTGCCTGTCACTAAGTTTCCTAAATTCCCCATTTCTTTGCCATTTTTACTACAGCCATGTTAGTGTTTGGTTCTCCCAACACGGCACGTCCCTTCCCTCATGGTTCACCTCCCTACCTGGCTACTTGACTCATCTTCCAGGTTGCAGTGTAAAAGCACCTGCGGTAGCTCACCTTCTCTGAGACCTCGGAGCAGAGCTGGTCTACTAGTTAGTCTTTCCTTTGACCTTCAGTACCAAAGGCACAGAGTTACAGAAATGTCTTACCTTCAAGACTGTAATCTTAAGAGCCTGGATCATGCCAGCCTTACTTATTCCTGTGTCCTAGGACTTACTGTGTGCCTGACACATAATGATGCTTATTAGTCATTGAACAATTAGTGAGCGATCAAATTATATGACACAAGCAAGTCTAGGTATTTGAGGAATCATGCACGGATCTAGCAGTGGCCAAGTGAAATGGCACAAAGCAATTGTGTGACAGTGGAAGTGAACTGTCACAATTGCACCAGATGCAGAAGACTGTTTTGTCCTCACAGGAGGAAAGTCTGGGTGTTTCCCAGACCCTACACCACATTCTGTGACGTTAACAGGGGACAGAGCTCACAAGACTAAGAAAATGGCCAGATTCCATCAAAAGGAGTTCTGGTCAGTTGTCTGAGGTCTCTAGCTGAAACTTGGGATAGAATGGAGATGGGTGTGAAATGATTCTCTCAGACCACTCAGTGTGTCTCTGCACAGAAAAAAAGACCTGGTTCAGAATGGCTTCATGCCCTCACTCCCTTCATCCTGGCCCATTTGGGATCTGCTGAGGGCAGGCTGTTTGCAGGGACTTCTGGTCCATTAGCTTTGTCTTTGCTCAAGTGAGCTGATGTCCCTGGGTCATCAGCTCAGTGATGGTAGGGCTTTCTCATGTTTGTCTCTTTCCTTTCTAGAACCCCTACGCAGCCTTTGGCCAAGTTTCAGTTGTCAACAAAAACATCCAGATGAGTGATAACTATTCCTATTATAGAAAGAATGTTGCTTGCCCTTAAAGGGTACAGCCATATGTCCATTTTATTCAGCTCTAAAAGGATTCCATATCCAGTTTATTCTAGTTTCTAAATATCTGTTGTAACCATTTTTGTCCAAGCTATACTAAGTACAGAATAACTTTATTACATAGCTTTATTATTCACTATTATTTAATTATTATACCCCAAATCTAGACATTATTGATTTGTAACTTAATTGTGTAACTTTAATTTTTTAACTATTTTTAAACTTTAATGTAAAAATTCAAATGCATGTACTTATATTTCTTAGATAGAAATGAAAAGTCAAATAGTTTTGTATTAAGGTAGAGGTGAAATCAGTGCAACAGGAAGACCCGAAATAAAAGAAGATAGGTTGTTTCTCTTGCCCACAGCCTGACTGGTCTAAGTCTGCAGGGTGGTTGTACTCAACAAGGCCATTGACTGCTCTGTTGGGAGCTGCCCTACAGATAGGCCCACATGGCAAGAGATTGATGCCTCTGGCCAGAAGCCAGGGTATCTGAATCCCACCACAGCCATGTCCACCAGCTGAGAAGCAGACCCTTGCCCATGCAGCATTGGCTGATTACAGTGGCAATGGCTTGCTATATAGCCCATGAGAGATCCTGGGCCTGATGTACCCAGCCAAGCCCTGCCTGGGTCCCTGACCCACAGAATCTTTGAGCTAATAAGTGTTTGTTGTTTGAAGTCTCTAATTTTAGGGGTAATTTGTTACCTAGCAATGGCTAACTGATACAGTAGTTAGCGAGAAATAGATGTATAGGAAAAAAGAGAGAATGGGGAAAAAGGAAAATTCTATTATTTCATTTTGCATAATACCCAGTCTCTTCCCAACCACCTCCCTCCCCCAATTCACTTTGGTAGCCAAAAAGAAAAAAACATTATTTATTTAGTCACGACTCTTTGATTTGGACAAAGCCCATTGGGGACAGCTTGTGCTCCACAGGACCCTCACCTCAGGCTGGCAGGTTCACTGCCAAGGTAGTCCACTCATATGGCTGGCAAGGTGGTGCTTGCTGGGGCTGGGTGCTGGGTTGTTGGCTGGATCCTCAGTTCTCTTCCACGTGGCCTTTCTTAGTGGTAAGGTTGGACTGCTCATCACCTGGACTCTGGGTTCTGAGAGGGAGGGTCCCAAAAGTGAGTGATCTAAAAGGACACATCCTATTGTACAAGCTCCTGCTTGTGTCTTGCTTGCTTGCTGCTGTCCTGTCGGTCAAAGCTAGGCCCGTGGCCAAGCCCTTAGTTAGGGGCATGAGTTCTGGGAGGTGTGGTTCTTTGTGGGGCCATCAAAGCAGCCATTTGCAACAGAGGCATATATTTATATAAAATATCCATGGTTCTTTTTATTGTATAAGACTTACATGGTTGTATTATTTGGAATTAGATCATTTATCTACATTAAGAAGCCATTAAAAATCTAGCTGCATGACTAAATTCTTAAAGTTATAGCAGTGATTAGCCAAGTATAAAACTCCTGAGCGATGTTTCCGTGTTCAATTTATTTCTCCAACTTGACTCTTATCGTCATGTTACCCACTCCTTATTTCCATATTTCCTTTTTGACATCTCCCTACATGACTATCTATACCCGTGACGCATCATATACATCTATGGTGGGCAGAATAATGGCCTCTCAAGACATCCACGTCCTAGACCCTGGAACTGTTACCATACGTGGTATAGGGGAGGGACTTTGCAGATGTGATTAAGATAAGGATCTTAAGAGATTATTCTGCATAATCCCGTGGGACCCAATTTCATCACAATTTTCCTTATCAGGAGGCAGTAGGAAGGATGTGTGATGAAGGAAGCAGAGGTGAGGAGGGAGAAGGAGGCAGGGAGAGAAGAGAAGAGAGGGAGAGGAAGAGAGATTCTACACAATGCTTTGGGAAGGGGCCATGAACCATGCGTGAAGGTCGGTGTCCTCTAGAAGCTGAAATAGACAAGGAAACAGATTTTTCCCTAGAGACTCCAAAAGCAAAGCATCCTTACAGACAACTTGATTTTAGGACACCTGACCTCCAGAAGTATAAGATAACACATTTGTATTGTTTAAGTGTGTGATAAACAGTTATAGCAGCAATAGGAAACTAATACTCCAACTGAGCAAACACATAAGGTACAGAATACCAACAGAAGAGGTAATCTGTTCACCGATCTTTGAAGAGGCAATGGCTGTATTTATTACTCTACATTTGTAGTTTAATTGTCATAGTCTTGTTTAACCCAAGGTTCTAAAAACACTTCAAACATATGAAGTCATCATCCTGGAAAACATTTTGCAGAGGAGATATTGGAAATATGAGGTCTGTCCAGAAAGTACCCAGCCATATACTGTGAAAAATAGCTATTTATTGAAGAAGATACAAGATACAAGAAACATTGTACACAGGACAACAAAGCCTCAGTCTCCTTCAAAGTAGGCACTTTGCAGCTTCACACAATTCTCCCAATTGCCATCAGCTGCCCTGTCTTATTTTCCTGAATCTCACTGATGGTTTCCTGAAATCTCTTCCCTTTCAAAGGTGATTTTAGTTTAGGGGAAAGCCAGAAGCCTCAGGGCACCAAATCTGGGCTGTAGGGGGGCTGAGTCACCTGGGTGATTTGATATTTCTCAAAAAACTCTGCATGAGACATGATGTGTGAGTGGGCATATGGTCATGATGAAGCTGCAATCACCAGTTGCCCATAGCTTCTGCCTTCTGAATCATCCGAATAGTTTCCAAGGAGGAATGTTCGTTCACGTTTAATACAAAATTGGATGCAGATTTGTTGCTCTACCTGCTCAGTCATTTTGAATGTGACAGCTACACGGTACACATGCTCACTCAATGGCATTTACTGCCCCCACTGACTAGTACAGTGAAGTCATCATTGCTCACGCATGTGCATTCCAGTCCACTCTCCTTGGCTGCCAGGTTACACTGATATCATGCAAACTGTTGTCATTATATTAACATTGGCTGGACTTTTTCCGGACAGACCTTGCATAGCAGACATATACCAAGACTTAATTTCTGTTCTGGCATCTGTGAGAATTTTCATCATTCTCTCCTCAGAGGTCAAGGATTCATCTGAGGAGGAACATCAGCACAGCCATAAGGAGCTCTTTAAGTAGGAAGGGACAGTTGAGAGTAAATACAGTCTCCAGAATTCCTGACTGCTGCCTGGATGAGTTTCCTGCGGCCGCCATAATGAAATGTCACAAACTGGGTGGCTTAAAACAGTAAACATTTTTGTCACCGTCTGGAGACCAGAGGTCTGAAATGAAGGTGTTGGGTATTGGCAGGGCCACACTCCCTCCGAGTACTCTAGGGGAGGGTCCTTGCTTCTTCCATCTTCTGGTGGCCCTGAGTGTTTTGTGGCCTCATCCCTCCAGTCTCTGTCTCTGTCTCACGTGGCCTTCCCTTCTCCATGTGTCCCTCCTATGTGTCTCTTTAATGATGTTTATTACTGGACATGGGGTCCACCTGGATAATCCAGGATGATCTCATCTTGAGAATCTTAACTACATCTGCAAAGATTCTTTCTAAATAAGGTCACATTTGCAGGGTCCCCATGGACAGATCTTTCGGGAAGCCACCATTCATCTACGACTCTGCCCTTTTAGGCAGGCTAGCCACCAAAGCTTTGTTGACTCAGCCTTGTTAGGGTCAGGTCTTACTCTGGGGTTTTCATGTCCACTCTTCCAGATCCACCCAGAGTCTAGCCACTGCCCACTGTGTACATGTCTGTGTCCCTTTACCCATGGACATGGGTCATGAGTTTAGAGTTTAAGACAGAGCACTTGAGAAAACACTAACATTGTGCGTGTCCATGTAGAGACAGAAGCATCATTTGTCTTCTTCCTTGTCCCATATGATCCTTTTCTGCTTTTTGAAAAGAAAAAATTGAATTATACAAGAAGGAAAAAAAGACATAGGCCTTCTGGCTTGGCAATAAGGAAGAAATATTGTGTGTGACAGTGGAAGTTACAAAGCTGTGAAAGCAGGGAACCTTGCAGACGGCCTTGACACACGCACACACTTCAATAAATCCTCATTATTGCAAATATGCTGAGGGCGAAACAGGCTTTTATGTGGCAAAAAAAATCCCAGCAGTACACAGAAGTTGTGTGCCGCCTGCTGCCAGCCCTGATGCAGGTAAGAGGCGCTGCAGGAGCACTGGGAGCTCCGGGAGGGAGGTTCACGGAGGGCATTCCCGGTTCCCATGCACCGTAGTGCTGGAAAATGCTCCCATGGGTGCTCCGAGAGAGGAAAGGTAACACATGCATTGATGCAAACCGCGTGTCCTTGTTCCATACTGAGCCTGCCCAGGGGGATGTTTGTATCTTTCTGTTGAGCTGGTGAGTACAGCTTCCCTCCAGTAGCATGTCAGCCATGGGCTGGCACTAAGCATTTCTACGAGTTCCATTTTAAAGGCAAACATTGAAATGGCTTCTTTCATTTGCTAAGTGCATGGAGAACACAGAGAAATGCGATGCACACGTTCATTTAATTTTAAAAGGCTTTGGAAATACAGGAGGAGGCCAGTTCTGATTCGGTGGCCGTTGCTCGCTGCTGTCACTTATTTCACGAACAGCCCCAGGCTTCGCGGCCACGTTTGCACATGCATAGATGTTATGGCACCTGGACAGACAGACACACCTGTGTTTTTACTCTCTATTGTGCTTAGAACTTTTTGAGTCCCTCACTCAGTAAGTCAGTCAATAGCAACCAGTCAATAAGTGGTCTCTTAGTTTTATTATTTCTCTCTTACTTTTATTGAGTCTCATTGCTAGTCTTGGTTCCCAGAGCAACTGTTTGATTTTCTTGGCTCCTAACACACTGCCCCAGTGGGGCACTGAGCACTGGTTGGAGGAGGGTGGGGAGGAAGGTGGAGGTACTGTGCCGTCCCCACAGCAGGCAACGCCATGGTTAGGTAAGCCAGTGCCCAGGTCCTTCGTTATTTCCTTCTAAACTTTCCCTGCTGAGACGTGCAATCAGACAGATTGGCCGCTCCTGTGATGTGGGCACAGGCAAGTGGGGTCACAGGAGCAGGGTTTTTTTGCCGTTTTTCTGGTGGAGCCATTAGGATAATGAGCACTGGGAGGGAGGCAGCGTCGCTCTGCAGCTGAACACGCGCAGGCTGAGAGAACAAGGGATGCGCTGATGGAATATTTATTTCTGACTTTATTTATAGCATCATCTGTTGCAGAATCAGAAAGCAGCAAAGCAGCAGATAGGTGGACCAGCCCCACGTGCCCCATTGCTGCCGAGGCTGTGTGGGTGCTCAGCCTGTCCCGCATGTCCCTTTGTTTTCTTTCCTGTCCCTAACCCTCTTCTGCTCTGGGCTTTATAATATTGCCTCAGCTCCTTGGGATTCTGTGACGTTACATTTCACAAGGCCTTTTACTGCCTGGCAATGAGGTGACTTGTGTGCAAGACAAGAAGGATTGCTAGAATCTTGCTTTTAGCAGGGCTTTCTGACATTTTATTTTTGTGGGTCCCCTTTGAGCTAGGATTCTTTACAATGGTTCAGAGGCATTTAATTTTGTTTTCACTATCTTTGAAGTTCTGAAGGCTTTTAGGGGTGAGCAATCTTATATAATATCAATAATACTTTAAAATTTAAAAACAACTGTACATACTAGATCTCTCAGGATAATTTAAAAAGAAGTACATTGGATAATTGAAAATAATTATATATGTACATTTATGTAATTTTATTACATTAATTATATTATAATCATTACTGGCTGGCTTCAAATCAGGGAGGGGTCAACTAACAATGAATTGAAATGATAGAGGTTAGTTTTTCTCTGGTGAAAGCAATTTAAAGTTGTCTGTCCGGAACAGCTGTAGCCCCTCACAGGCATCGACCAGGACCCACAATGATCTACCTTTTCCCCTGCCATTTTTAATAAGTGTCTTTGCCTTCACATCACAAGAAGGCTGCTGAATGTCCTGACATCATGTCTGCATTCCACATAGGGAGGACATAGAAGAGAAAGGCAAAAGGTGATGAGAAAAAAGACTTCTCCTGTGGAGGTATTACCATTTTATTCTAGAAGGGTTATCTCTCTCAGAGACTTCTGTCCACATGCCACTGACCATAGTGACATCTCATTGCTACCCCTAGTTGCAAGGGAGGTAAGGTGATCTAGATCTTAGCTTTCACAACCTGTAGAGTAGAGGCAGGCAAGAGGGGAGGGGACTGGGAATGGGAGTTGTCAGGCAACCTATGGGGTTGGTTCCGGTACATTCAGAACAAAGAAAGATGTGAATCTCCACATACTGGGTACTGATGTTTGTCCTTTCTTGCAGAAACTTACTTGTAGGAGTAACTTAAGGCTAAAAGTTTAAATTTCATATAAATAACTTTAGATCCCAGATGCAGAGTTATGAAATTTTTGTTTTATTTGACAAATATGTGGGGTCTTTTATAAGAACTAAAGGTACAAGGTACAAGGAAGGATGAGTCACATCTCACCATCTAGAGAGATTCCGGAATAAGGATGGGGACATGGGGCCTTGCACAGGCTCACCCTGGGAGTGCTGGGTAATAACATCGATGATAAAGATGCTGGAGCAGAGTCAGGGTTTGTGGCCTGTTCCCCCTTGTGTCCCAAGCTGCAGAGGAGTGGCACTATCAGTATCCTGCCCCAGGTCCACACCGTGCTTCCCACGCCGGTTCACCTCTACCCCTGTCTGTAGTTGCAAATCAGTGTCCAGATGCTGCCTCTGAGATGCGCAAACCACTAAAAAAGCCAGAAGGTGTTGGCCCTGGCCCTCTGAGGTGGGCTGACTCCCATGTATAAAGCTGGAAAAGCTTGGAAGCACAGTGGCTCTAAAACACTTCCTGTGGCCCATGGAGGGATGGGGGCGGGGAGCTGGGGGTCTGAGGAGCCAGGAGGGAAGGACATTGGTCCTTGCCTTCCTGCACTGGCTACAGTGCCAGGGTTGTATCAGCAGCATCAACCTCTTGACAGCATCACACCTGGTTTATTTTCAACTTATCTTTCCTCTTTCATCTGCAATCATCTCTTCTGACCTTCCTACTCCTTGCGCCTGTGTCTTCTTAAGGCTGGGGGAGGTGATGGATGCATAGACAGTTAGAGAGTTCACAGGCCTCCCACCTCCTCTATCTTTCTCCTCCTTCTCCTTCCTCCTCCCCCTCCCTCCCACTCTTCCCCTGAAAATGCCCTGAGCTCTGTCTTGTGTCCTTCTCAGTCTCCCTTCCTCCCACAAAGGGACTGAGTTTGAGATGTGTTCCCTTTCACACACCGTCTATGCACCACCCCCAATCAACCCTGCAGGGACCTTTATTTGTCCATGGCAGTATATTGGGGGAAGACGCACGCATTTTAAGGTGCTCTCCAGGCAGCCGTTAGTGCCGCGGTGTTTATTAATTCTCAAGTGTGCACAGGCTGCTGCGCCAGCGTCCCAAAGGGCCACTAACACAGTTGTCCACTGATTTAATCAAAAGGAGCAGCTGGGGCCCTGGGTTAGGTTGAGTTATGAAATTAAGGCACAAAGCAAACACAGGATGGGCCTTTTATGTAAACTGCTATCTGTCTGACTCCTGTAAGTTGGGGGCACGAGTGAAAAGTGAATGCCAGTGCTCAGGTGCGTATCATGCCCCACTGTGAGGCTAATTGTATTGCAGGAGCAAATGGAGGCCATTATCATTACTATTATCAATAACTATGTATTTGCTGTCCACAGCGTGCAACCAGAAATCTTACTCAGCACAGAGTGCGGCAGCCTCCCTGTATATGTAACAGGGCTTAAACGATATTGATTTGGACCAGCTTTTTATTGCATCTCTTGTTAGGCTTCAATAGCCTTTTGTTTGTACAAATGTTATCTTAAACAGCAAGCAAAACCAGACAGCACACGTGCTACTGCTATTTCACATGCTCGTTTTCCATGGTGAGAAATGCAGACGGTGCCGTGGAGGGGGCACCTTCCAGACCCCAGCCTCCTCCCTCCTAACTCCGCGTGTACTGCATACAGAAACTCCGTAAGTATATGTTCAGTTTCATGCCCATTCAGATACAAATGGGTCCTATTGCACACACTGTTTAGCCTTTCACCTTTTTTTTACTAAAATATCTCTGGAGAGTCTCCCTTATCAGCATGTGCAGGGCACACCTGGGCTAGTTGTCAGCACCCTGTCCCAGGATGCACTGTGAGGCTCTCACTCCTTCTCCCTTGCAAGATGATTGTTCCAGCCCCCTCGCTGGTGGATCGAGCTCTCATTGCTGTGGTGGGCTGAAACCCACCGTCCATGACCTGGGAACACTATCATCGTGGCAAAGGAGACTTTGCAGATGAGGTTGGGAATCTTGTGATGGGGAGAGCACACACACAAACGTGCCTGTGCACGCATCTGAGGAGCATTCGTCTGTGCCTCCATGGGAACCACTGTGAGAAAGTTTTCATCTAGAGACCCTGCACTGAATCATGGGAGAACAGAAAAAACTGCATGTTTGTAGAAATTGCTACCATTATTCTCCTCCCTGTCTGCAGTGTTACTTGGAAGCTCTTCCATCAAGAAGTGCAGTCTGTTTCTCTACTCCTTGAGTTGGGGCTGACCTCATGACTGGCTCTGACCAGCAGAATGTGGCAGAGGTGATGCTGTGTGAGCTCCAAGTGTAGGCTTCAGGGGTTGGTATGTGCTTCCGCTGTCTCAGACAGCCCTGTCCAGGCACCGTGGTGAACAAGTCAGGGCTAGTGTGCTGGAGGATGAGAGACCATGTGGAGTAGAGTGAGATACCCAGCTGAGGCCATTCTGGACCAGCCATTCCACATCCAACCCCACCACTGAGCACAGATCCACAAGTGAGCCCAGCTAAGACCAGGAGAACTGCCCCAGTAGGTCTAACCCAAATGTCACAGAGGAAGACTCCTAGAGCTGGCCTGAGGTCTTTAAAAGTATAAACAAGGTACCATATTCTCAGAGGAAGTTAAACTTAGTCATACACAACGTGAGCCCCGCTCTGCAGACGTTTCTGTCTCCATCCTGTGAGGCTCTGTGAGAACAACAGGGCCAAAGGATGGACTAGGATTTCCACCGGCTGGGCCACGGCAGCAGGGCAGAAGAGGAGGGCGAGCAGCTGCCCTGACAGTGAACTTCAAACCTTTCCAGCAAAGCATCCCCTCATATTGATAGGGGACTCAAGACTTGAAAAATTTTAGCTTAGGAAAAATGTTGTAAGTCTAGCAAGTAATGTGTATGTTAAAGCTTTTGTTTCAGAAACTACAGATAAGGCCCATCCTGGCTCCTGGGAAACAGCGGGCCTGCTGGGGCACTGATAGAACATTACCCGCCTGGGGACATCCGAACCTTTGTTCCAGGGAGAGCGGAGGACCACCCCTCCCCCCCTTGGGAACGGCTTAGCTGCTGAGGACAGGAATGTTGCAGCTTCCGAATCTCAAAGTCCTCACTGCACCTGTTTGTCCTCCTCCACCTCCCTTATAAAAGATCAGGCCAGGAAAGAGAAGGGAAGATGGTTTGTTAGGGTATGAATCCGCCATCTTCTCGGATCGCCGGCCATCTGAATAAAGCGCCCATAAAGATTCAATCGCTGTCATTGCTTACTGGGTTTGGTAGTGACAGGCAGCCCGAACGCCGGTGTCTTTTCTGGTTACAGTATCAGAGGAAAAGGACTTCTGCCTGGATTCATACAGTTTGGAAGCAAAAATAAAAGACCTGCTTCAGCAGATTTTTAAAAAATATTTCTTATTTGTAGCTTAACAGGCTTGTATTTGTTTGAAATAAGTAATTTTATTTGTTAAATTATTTGCATTGAGCGAAATCATTGGCCTGAAAACCTCCTCTTGTTTATTCTCTTGCTTTTTTACCCCGAGGCACACCCTTGGCCTCCGTGGAGAAGCAAGGCGGTGAGGGGTGTAGGACTGTGAAAGGACCGACTGCTAGAATTTTAAGCCTTAGTTACCAGGCAGTTCTTGAGAGCTATGCCTGTATTCTCAGCAATGCCTGCAGGCAAAGTAGGGAAAGCACTTAAAGTAGTGTCAGAGCCCTTAATAAATGTTAATATGTATTCATTCTCCCCCTTTGCTGGGAAGAACTGTAAGCATTCTGGCTGAGAATGGAATGAATGAGGTACATTATTAAACAATTAAGTCACCTCTAAGCAATTGTCCTGAATGGCTCTTGATGCAGTGCAGGTGTGTACCAGCTGTTTCCTCCTTGACCAGGTAAAGCACTTATGCAGGAAGGCGGGGGCCCTGTCTTCACCCTGCTTCTCTCTGGGGTCTCTCCTGCCCTTGCCTTCCTGCTTCTCCAGTCCCTGCTTTGCTTCAGTCTCTCACCTTGGAGCACGTGCCACTTCAGTCGTGGTGGGTTCTTGTTCACCTAGTGGTGACCTAACTTGGGAATAATGCACAAATTGAAAAAACTCTCCTGTCTTTAATAGTGAATTTTAGAATTTCTGGCTCTTTGGCAGCTGTGTTTCTAGAGCTCTCTCTACTTATTGAGGATGTTGGCTCCTATACAAAGTAAATAGTTGCTGGAGGGGGCCTCTCCATCATGATGACTTCAGCCTTCATTGGGGGATGCCAGGGAAGCCCGTCTTCTCCCTGCCATATCAGGAAGCCTGGGCAAGACGAGAGGTCTGATAGGTTGAATAAGGGCCTCTGAGGATGTCCACATCCTACTCTCTAGATCGTGGAAATGTTACATGAGTGATGAAGGAGAATCAAGGTTGTGAACTGGCTGACCTTCACATAGGGAGGTCATCCGGATTATCAGGGTGAGCCCAAAGCCATCACAAGGGTTCTTCAAGGTGGAAAGGAAAGCAGAGGAAGAGAGTCAGAGGGTGGTGTGGGTGCTGAAGAGAGAGGGAGCAAAGAGTCACTGTTGCTGCTTTGAAGACTGAGCGAGGGACCATGAGCCATGCACTTGGGCAGCTTCTAGAGGCTGGAAAAGGCGAGGAAATGGATCCTTCCCTGGAGCTTCCAGAAGGAATGCCACCCTGACTACACTTCGGCTTTAGCCTGGTGAGAACTTTTTTTTAACTTCTTGCCTCTAGAACATGAAGATACTGTTTTAATCCATCAAGAGAGTCGTAAGTTGTTACAGTAGCAACAGAAAACTAGTACCTGAGGTTGCCTGAAAGTCTTCCCCAGCGTGAGGTCATTCACTTTCCACCAGCTGAGAGAATCTTGGCTTCTGCAGGGGGGTGGGAATCTCATTCTTGGGGTCCTCTTGAGCTCATGCAAAGCAGCAGTATGCATCTGGCCACAGAGGGGAACTTTTCTAGAACTCTCCTTTGTTGAGTGCCCTCCAGGATAGCCACAGCACAAGATGGAAAGGAGGGGAAGGCTTCAGCTGAGGGCACCAGGGGGTCTTGCCATTGCAGGGTCTGGGGCTGAAATGGGCTCTGTAGGCACCAAGGGTGCCTCAATGGACAGTCCAGTAAGAAGCAGCATGAGAGACCCCCAGGCACCACAGTGAAGGCATGGGTCTAGGTAATGCAGCCCTCAACCTGCTCAGCCTCAGCAGAGAACAACAGGAGAGGTGTCTCCCACACAGGCGCGCTGAGCCGCACTTGCCTTCCAGCTGATGTCACACAGGGGCCAGGGAATGCCCCTCAGAATGGCAGAGACTTATTTTAGCCCCAGTTCGCTCACTTCCCACGTCTGCAGGGGGCAGTCCTAAGAGAAGCTGTCTGGTGAGCGTCTGAAGGAGGCAGTAATGCAGTGTGGACCTGTCCTGTGAACTCCCAGGGCTGAGAGGTTGGGAAGCTGCCTGTCTCGTGCTTTTTCATCAGTCTGTCTGGACATTAGAGTTTGTGTGGATGAAGAACAATGTCCTTTTGTTTTCTCCCTGATGTATTTCTTTGCAGTAAACTCTAGAGACCTTTGTGCAGAAATCCTTGCTGCTCCTCAGCTTTGAAAGCTCCCTCTGCAGAACCCAGCCGTCCTCTCGCACCCTGTAAAGGGACAGTATTCTACCTCTCACTGTCCATGGTCCCCGGGAAGTAGGGGCCCTCCTCGTGCCCCGTCACTTCGTCCCTGAGCCTTCTCCTTCCTCCTCCCTCACTCCTGCAGCCCCTCTTAAGCGCACTGCCACTGCTGTCATGCCTGAGCTGTGGGTCCTCCCCTCATTCCCTGAGACTTTGGCTTCTGGTCCATGGTATTCCCTCTACTCACCACTTTTATGCCTTTGGTCCTCTTAAGGATGATCCAGGGGATACCTGATCACTGTTCTGTGGCCTTCTCAAAGCTCCAACTATCTTCCCCTCCCCACCTGTGCCACCTACTCCCATGGCTGCACCCAAGGCTCTCATCCCCACAGAGTCCTCGCCTCCTCCAAAATCTCTTGCAAGCCTCCTCCCTCTGACTGCCTCCTCCACCTGCCTGGTTTCCTGGTGTTCTCCCTGCTGTGTTTTCCTACCCTCCTGGAGGCTTCTGAGTCTTCCATTTCTACATGTGTCCACTACCCAGCCCCCCCCCTCCTTATTTCCCCTCTCATTCAGCTAAGATTCTGTGGTCTTTCCTATACTCACTCCTTTTACACACCCTCAATTCCCTTGCCCTCTTCCTTCTATTTTATAATTACTTGGAAACATCCCAGCTCTGATTAAATCCATCCATCTGCCCTGAGTGTCTGAACATTGCAGGAGAAAATTACACAACTGGGCTACGTTCTCACTTTATATTCATGACAGCCAGCCCTGGAAGGGCCTCAGTGCAACCTGAAGCCGGCTGCTCCCCACTGAGGGCCTTTCCACGGGGTGCTGGGCAAGTGCGCATCTCTCTTTGTGGTTCTTAAACCTGATAAAGTATTGTTGGCATCACTATATGGCTGCTAAGACCCCATTTCCCAACTGTTCTGCCTTTTTTGGTGCAGGGTGGGGCCTAGACATCCTTAGGTCTTACTTTTTTTTCTTTTCTATTTCATTGAAGTATAAGAGCATTAGTTTCCTGTGGCTGCTGTAACAAATTTCCGCACATGCAGAGGCTTAACACAACAGAAATTTGTTGTCTCACAGTTCTGGGGGCCAGCAGGAAGGACTGGCCTCCGAGGGCTCGAGGGGAGGATCCGTCCTGCCTCTCCAGCTCCTGGCTCATGGCAGTGTCACTCCAGTGTCTGTCTCTGTCTTCACATGGCTTTTTCTGTGTCTCTGTGTCCTTCTGTCCCCATACAAGGACAATCTCATTTTAGATTGAGAGCCCACATGCATAATCCAGGATGAGCTCCTCCTCTCAAGAGCCTTAACTACACCTTAACTATGTAAGGTAATAATCAGTCTTTTGTCACATAAGGTTCAGGGAATCAGGATTTGGACTTATCTTTTTAGTGGCCACCATTTAGCCCACTCTACACAGATATATAGAAAAATAGACAAATCCTGCATGTATAGTTCAGCAATGGCTGCAAACTGAACACTCCCAGGCAAACAGGATACAGATGAAGTAATAGAATCCTGCTGGCATCCCAGAATCCCCTGCACCACCTGTCAGTCATTGCTCCCCACTTGGAGGGACCCTCTACCCCATCTCTAAACAGCCTGGCTTTAAATTACACATTCATGGAGTCACGTGTGTGTTCCGTGTCCACTTCTCTCACTCTCCATCATGTGTGAAATCGATCCTTGTGTGGTTGTAGTTCCTTCATTTTCATCTTGGTGTATCTGCCCATGCATGTCCACACCACCATTAGTAATCCATTCTGCCCTGGGTGGGCAGTGGATCATTTCTGCTTTTTGGCCACTACAAATGTGCTATGACTACTGTGGGTTCACGTCTCTTGGTGCACATACATAAACTCATTGCTGTGTGTGAACAATGAGGAGTGTGAGAGCTGGCCAGAGGGAGGCACGTTGTCAGCATCTGTAGGTACTGTTCCCAAGGCAATGAGTCCACTTTCCCAGGGGAGGACCAGAGCCCATCACTCACTTCGCCCATAGCTGGTATGGCCTCTCTGTCTGTTTCAGCAGCTCTGGTGAGTGTGTAGACTGTGCCATGTTGTGATGTGGGCAACGCTGACCATCTTTCCACGTGTTCATAGACATTGTGGCTAACATCTTTTTGAAGTGCCATTCCCTTTGCCCAGTTCTTTGAATTTCATTGTCTAGATTTACTGGATTTTAAAATTGACTTATACAAGTTTGTTTTGTTTTACCCTGGACACAAGACCTTTTTTCATATATATCTTGTCAATGTCTTTTTCCTCCGAAGGTTGGCTCTCTCAATGGTATCTTTTGATGAACAAAAGTTCTTAGTTTTAATGTGGTCGAATTTACCAGTTTTTCCCTTTTATGGTTAGTGATGTTTTTCCCCTGTTCTCACATGTTCTTCTTAAAGCTTTATTATTTTGCCTTTCACATTTAGATTTATAATCTATTTGGAATTCAATTCTGAATGGTGTGAGATAAGGGTCACACATGTGGATTGCCCCCTGATTTTTAAATCACTCTTTTGGGGTTTCCCACTTTCTCTGTCTTCTTGTCTTAGATTTGCTGATTTCTTTTCCCTTGTGTCTCCTAGGGCTCATCTTGTGTGGGTGGTAGTGACAGGGCAGAGAGAGAAGAGACAAGTTCTTGTAGCTTCGTTCCCTCCTCAATCCTCCTTCTCCTCCTGTCTCCCAGCCCTCTCCAATCTGGGCAGTGTATCTGACTCCTGCCCCTCTTTCTCACCTTGGGGTTCCACATGCTCTTCATTCCCCAAAGCCCCTCTCCTGCTTAAATCTAGTCACAGGCACATGCCACCCTCCTTCCCCGCCCCTGCCACCCTGTCAGCTCTTTCTGGAGTGCACCTTGCTTCTGCCTCTCACCCTGCTGGGTTAGCTCATCCACCCAGACCCGTGTCAGATGCGGCTGACCTGCCCGCCAGGTCTAGTGGGACAGCCATGCCTCCTCTGCTGTCCTTCATGAGGACACACAGTGCATTGCATTGCAATGCTTTGCTTACAGTGTCTGTGAGCCTTTCCAGGGTAAACGCTGGACCCTTTTCCTCTCGGCACTACTATGTTTGTAGAATTGCATGGAACTCAAATACTCTTTAGCACATCCCAAGGTGAATTTTTAGAGAAGTGTGGATGGTTTGTAATTCAGACCTGAAGCTTAAATCAGATCCTCAAGTGCATTATTAAACTCTTAGGAAAAGTGATTGTCAGCTACTGTATTTGTTGTTTCCAATGGTGTTTGGTCCAAGGTTTGCTTTGAGTTCCTGTGCTCTGGGCCGCTTTGCTGAAAGGAGCTCTGCATCCCCTACCCACAACCCCCTAGAACGATATTGTGCTTCAAGGTGGAGAGGTTACCAGGTGTTTGTGGATTAGCTCAAGAGGCTCCCAGCTACCCACAACACTCCTTCCATGGTTTTGGAGACAATGGAGGGACCCAGCCAGGGGTAGGGGAGGTACGAAGAGGCAGTGACCCTCATTCCCAGGCAGGGTGGGGGTTCCGATCGTATCTGAAATCTGTACCAGCACCTTCTGTTTAGCCTTTGGCACACACCACGTGTCACTGGGGGTGCCACTGTCCCTGCTCTGTAGGAGGAAAGGAGCAGAGTTGTGAGGCAGCCCGTGCTGAGGGCAATAGTTTAGATTCTGAGGAGAAGGGGTCAGGTCCGTACTGCTCAGGGCCAGTCCACAAAACTGGGCAGCTGAAGGCGCCCAGGGCACAATGGCACCTGTCAGGAAGTCCTCCCCTGCCAGGAGCCCATGTGATTGACGGCCCGTTTATGAGCATTGTGCATGAGTGTGTTTGCCGAGCCCTGGAGTCCTGCTGTGAGAGCTCCCTGGTATTTACCAAGTGATGCCCTTACGTGGACCTTATAAAATGAAGCTCAGGCAGAACAAATAGCAACGGCGGCCGCAGCCAGCCCCCTTTGCCTCCTGTCGGCAGCTTTCAAATCGCGTGTCTCTCTTACCTCCCTTCCCACCTCTCCACCAGTGGCGGCTATATTAGGGTTCCAGCCATAAAAGAAAAATAATTTATAGACAATCAAATTGCGGATCCAAAGATTATTGCCTTTCAGTGCAATTATTGCTTTTTGGAGTGGCAGGTAATACTGTCAGAATTATTCTGAGAGCAAAAATGAAATTCAATTAAAAGAAGCTTATTATTAAATAGTTCACAAATGTCTTCTTAACTAATTAAGTAGTACTCTACTTTTATACTTGCCCAGTTTGACAAGTATAATGATTTTAAAGCTACACACAGAGGTGATATCCCATATATAATTGCATATGTGTGAGAAAAAAGCTATTCATTTTCCTAGTATCTTTGATAATTCAAATATACGTAGATGCCGGATCACTGATATCGGACTGCCTAGTTCTACTGAACACTTTTCTCTAATGTTTATACATACACGTTTATACAGACACATATTTTTAATTGTGATATAATTGACATGTAACATTGTATTAGCTTCGGGTGGGCACCATAATGACTCAGTGCTGTGCGTATTGTGGAATGATCACCAGTAGTTTAGTTAACGTCTGTTACCACATAAAGTTACAAATGTTTTTGCGTGATGATAACATATGTATTTACTACTTCTTATCTCATAGCCTTGTATTCATGAATGGTCAATTGATAATATGATATTCTGGAACATGGACGCAAGGTAAATAGAGATATAGGAATTAGCCAGAGTGTCTGTTTTTCTTCACATGCGCCTCCATTGCAGAAAATCTGACGGGGTGCCACAGCACTCTGTCATGTCTTAGAACTCGTAGGCCCTGTTTCCTGGTCTGTTGGGGACACACTCATGCCTGCCGCCCTCCTGTCAGCTGTGCGAAGGCAGGTGCTCAGTGTGGGAGGTTCTCCTGGCACCGAGATGAGACTGACCTTCTAGTGCGGGGCCCTTCTGACCACGCCTGTGACCTCCTCCGTGGGTGACAAACAGTGCCACGTGGACTCTTGTGGAGACGAGCCCTTCTGAAAATAAAAACGAGGCAGGAAACGGGAGCCAGTGTTCCTGACTCCAGGCCCCCTGTGCTCAGCTTTGGGAAAACCAAAGGGAATTTTGTGTTCTTGGCGTTAATCATGTAAGCGGCTTTTCCGTGCCTGGAAGGGCCCTCCGAGGACCACACACGGGCAGAACAGCACCGTCAGCACCAGGGTGTTTATTAACCACTTGATAAAAAGGTCAGGGTGACTTAAGCTAGAGTGAAAGGCTGCTGCTGCTGAAGATCATTTATTTGCAGGGAAGATAAGGCATCTGTAAAATTATAATGTCAGTCAGCAGGAAGATGGGATTCAGAATGGTTTAAAGCTGAAATCACCTTAGAGATTTCCAAGGAAAGCTCTCCTTTTCTAGATAAGAAGACAGGAGCCTGGTGAGATTAAACGGGCTCAGAAGGTACAGAGGTGCGTCTGGAACCCAGGACTTCTGAGGCCCAGCCCCAGGTTTTTCCAAGACATCAGGTGGCCTTTCTTTTCTGGAAGAGATGGGGACCCTCTGCCAGGATTTGGGATCCAGCCTGTCGCAAACCTTAGGGCTGGGCCATCACCCCAGCTCTTGTCGCTCAGGTTCGTAGCAACTAGAAGGTCAGCACTCCTCTCAGGCTTCTCCGCTAAGATGAGGCCAGAGGGGACCCTGGACACTTCCCGGCAGCCAGAAAGCCCAGAGCTACACGAGGCTGTGCTCCTGCTCTGGGACCGTCTCGGGGACTAAAACCTCATTCTTCTGCCCACCAGCCTGGCCATCGGTGAGAGCCTTCTTCTGCCACTGGTCTGCAGCCCCAGTGGACTGATCCTCAGAATCTGCTTGCAGGTTCCACAGCACTTGCTGCTTCTGCTCCCGCTGTCCAGGCTGGGAGAGCAACAGCCTCCTGACTGGTCCCTACACTTCCCCCAGCCTCATTCCCAGCCCTGCTCAAATTCATCCTCCTCACCCCAACCAGAGTGGCCTTGCCAAACCTCACCCCGCATCCTTCAGTTAATCCTCGGACGGCCCAGCACCACAGCTCAGCTGACATGGCTCAGTGCAGCCACCTGCCATCTGTGAGTCTCCTTTGTCCTCCCCAGTCCTTCAGTCCCCATGTCAGGGGGTCTCCCGTTCTGCAGGGCTGCTGTTTCTGTATCAGAGAGCTGCTGCCTCCTTGTGTTTCTTGCACTTGTCTGCCGAGTTAGATGCTCCAGGAGGCCCCCCTCCTCGCTCCATTCTGTCTCCATCTACCTGCCCTGGGCGTGGACGTTTGCGCCCCTCTCACAGGCGCCATTGCCGCTGGAGTGGCCTCTCCTGTAAATGTTTGTTTCTTGGTAAATGTTTGTGCTGAATGACTGGTTAGCCATGCCGTGTGATTTCGAAGGCAGAACTGGTGAGGAGGTTCAGATCATATGAGTTCATTGTATCATATAATGCGGTAGGTTTGATGAGTTTCAAAAAAATGAATTAATGATTTGTACCTTCGGCTTCTTTTTTTTTTTTGAATGATACTGGTTAGAACTTAGGAAAATTATATTGGTGCTACTTACTTACATTTTCATAAGAGGCTTTTACAAAAATATCATAAAGGCAATCATCCCAGAACTGTTCTGTCAATTGGCTAGAAAACCCACTGAAATGGTATTAAAATTAATGTTAATAAAATTAGGAATGGAAAAAGATAAGCTTAATTTTAGTAATTAGACTTTCATTAGAATCAGATCAATTATGAGAACACTACTTAAAATATACCTTAGTATTAATATGCATTCCATGTTATTTTTCTTACACTGATGTACTTAATGTTCTGGGCAGAATAATAATTTGCATATATTTTGAGATGATTTACTTCTTTAGCTCATATGGGGACATGTGCTAGATTTAGGGAACTGAGCAGATTACAGTTTTCTGGACATTAGGGGGTTTTAGTTTTCATCTCATTTCCATACTTTCTGGTGCTTATTTTTCCAGAGTCTATACAGAGTTAGCACTGAGACTTACCTTCTGATGGTTTAGGACAAGCCCATGGACTCCTTCCTTCCTTCCTTCCTTCCTCCCTTCCTTCCTTCCTTCCTTCCTTCCTTCCTCCCTCCCTCCCTCCCTCCCTCCCTCCCTCTTATACTCCTTTCTTTCCTTCTCACAATAGTAAACACAAGTGGTGATGAACAGACAACTTCCAGCAATGATCTGGTTCCGTTACTATGGAATTACTCAGCACCTTCAGAAGGTGAGAGACACATTCTGAAACAGCTATACAACTGCTCTCCCGCCACTGTACACATATCCTGACATCACTGGGAGTCAGGGTGAGAAACCAAACATGGGTGACCCTGTGCTGGGCGCTGAAGAATGTGAGGAGGAAAGTGACTCTGAGTTTAACTGGGAAAAATGAGCGGGGCACAAAGTGGTGGGTCAAAGGGAGTTTGGAAGAGCTTTGTGCAGGCATCTTGGGGTACAACATGTGAAGTGTCACCTCATTTACTGAGGCCAGATTCTGTAAGACAAAGATAAAGGCTGTAGAAAGAAAAAAATCATTCCACAGATGGGAAATTAAAGTTACTGTAAATTTCAGGCTCAATTTTGTTGGAAAGTTTATTATGTAGGGTGTTTCTCCATCCACCTGTCCATCTATCCATTCATCCATCTATCCATCTATGCATCCATCCATTCACCCACCCACCCATCCATCCATCCATCCCTTTATCTTCCTTCCATTCTTCATTTAATTCCTTCATGTCTCTCTCCCTCCATTCACCCTCTTTCACACTTACTAGAAAATTAGCCAAAACATTTAGAAGGTTTGCTGTGGTTTTTGAAGTAAAAAAAAAAAAATTGCTCAGGGCACCAGCGTGTCTGCTGACAGAACTAGCAGCTTGTGTTCGGAATGCCGACCCAGTTCAGATTCCTGGTGTTTCATTTCTCTGTGTACAGCCTGGCTCTTTATAGTCTGCATCTTCGGGGGCTTCACAGATCCTTCAGAAGTATCATTTTGGATATAGTTGATATATTTTAACATGTATTCAGTTCAGAGTTGCTAATAGATCTACAAAGTCATGGTCCCTCCTGTGGATTTAAACATTGAATAAATGGCCCAAACTGAAGGCATTAAAAGTATTCAAAGATGTCCACAAGGCCAGCCAGCAGCAGATGGCCCCCTGCGTCCTCACTGATTCTCAGTATTAGCCCTGGGCCTTTGCCACTTTCAGAGCATGAGAATTCAGAATACTCTGAGGTGCAGGCCACCTTGAACTCTGTCCTGGTTTTAGTATTTCACACAGAGTGCCAGGTATGCTGGTATATATTTGGGCTCTATATAGAGCCTTAGTTGCTTTCTGGTTGTCACATCCACCATCCCCAGACCTGCTGTTCTCTATGGTGTGGCAATGCCTCTTCGCTGGGTCTCCAGGCCTCAGCCCATCACTCACCTCTTCCTAGGTTCTCTCCTTGGAGCACCCATCTACTCCACAGCTTCATCCCTCAAACTCCCAATCATATCTGGTCTCTCCTCTCCAATAGGCCACTGGGGTTCCTACCCGAGGACCATGAGAGACCTCATGTTCAGCGGAAGTGAAGGGTGCTCCTCTTTCTCCACCCAGAACCAGCTGTAAAGGACAATAAGGCCATCAGTGTGGTCAGCCTCACGCTTTGCTAGCTCACCAACCAGGGCATCTTGGCCCTTCATTCTTGCCACATCTCTCATTTATGTGATTCAGTGTTGCTTCCAGGCTCCAGTGCCAGGGCAGGGCTCCCTGGTTCTCCTTTGACACAGTGCAGCTGCTCGTCTATCCTGGCTCCTTTCATTCTGTAAAGGGGTGGTGAAGTCCATGGTGAGCTGTCACACTACACCCCTGCTCAGAGCCCAGAATGACAGTTGTCCTCTAGCCTCTAGGATCTGTAGGGTAGTTAACTAGCAATCACATGGTTCTTACGATGCTCCTGGTACTGGGGAAATGATTTACAGGTATCAACTCATTTAATCTTCCAAATGACTGCTTTGGACTAAACGTTTCTGTCCTCTTCAAATCCAAATGTTGGAATCCTAGTACCCAATTGATGGGTTTTGAAAGTGGGGACTTTGGAAGTGATCAGAGTTAGATGAGGTCATGAAGCTGGGCCCCCCGATGGGATTAGTGCCAGCTGTCTAAAAACTGGGAAGCAAGCTCTCACCAGATACCATACCCACCAGCTTCTTGATCTCGGACTTACTTCTCTAGCCTCAGAACTGTGAGGACCAGTTAATGGTATTTTTATTATAGCAGCCCAAACTAAGATAATAACCTAACAAGGAAAGTTATTATTATACCCATTTAAAAATGGTAAACGGATGCCCAGAGAGATGAAGTGACTTGTACAAATCACCCGGCTCTTAACTGGTAGAGCCTGGTTTTATACAATCAGGCATCTGATGCCCTCACATGGACAGGTTCTACTTCCTCTCATTTAGGTGAGCAGCCATAGGACCTCTCAACACAGCCTAACTTTTCATCTCTGCATCTCTGCTCTGACAATTCTCATGTTCTCTCCTCTCTCCCCTGCTCCATCCAGCACTGTGATCCCCCAGCACCCATCACGCCTTGCTTGTCTTGGGAGTTACCTTCTCCTAAGACTATGTATGAAACAGGCTATGAGCTTTTGAAGGCAGGACACTTCTATGTGCTCATTTACAATTTGTGTTCACAGTTCCTCATCATAAAACTATACTGCCTTATATGTAAACTAACTCTATATGTGGATTATTGGGGAAAAATTTGCTTCGAGCTGACTATACAAAAGGGAGAAGTGAGGTTACAGTTATATAAGCAAATGAAGTAGAAAATAAGGGCAATTATGTGGATAATTCAAAAAGAAAAAATCACTTTGGGGGGGTCAATTATGTGAATTTATCAGATGAGAGTGAAAAAAACCCCCCATAATTACACAGGAAATGGCCTGAGTGTTCCTTTCCGCTTTGAGTGGGTCAGAGGGAGCCGGAGTTGGAGCTTTGTGTGCCAGATTCGCTGGGAGGCCAACTCACTATCAGATCCTGGGAAACCCATGTGGCTTCTTTGTGCTCTGGTTTTTCTCTGTGACTGAGCTGGGCTGAATGCTGAATAGAGCTGGTTTGAATTGCATAATCACCCCTCTGTTACATGTTTTGTTTCAGCCTTTAACTCTCTGAACACTAACTTCGGCATTCGTTTTATACCACGTTTTCTCTAAGTAGTTATGAGTGTTGTCTCTTTAGTGAGATTGCAGTCTGTGATGCCAAGACCCAACTCCTGCTTTCTTGCCTGATCTGCCCACCTCCTTTCCAGAAGGTCAGTGGAGGTCAAGACCCAGAAAAATATGGCATTAATGGATGGAAGCAATGAAGTGACCACAGACTCAGTGTCTTTACCTGGCTGCCTAATACCATCACCTGCAGAGCATCCGATGTAGTGAATCTGGTTTTGGCCTCAGTATTTTATTAAGAGCCTCAGATGATTCCAGTGGGGCCATAAGCTCCTGTGGTGGTTCTGCATGCATCGTTGTCATGGCTGTGGACCTGACTCCCCCATCTCACCAAGGTAATAGCAGCTCACCTTCCACGATGATGAAACTGACAGAGCATCACTGTGGCAGACCCTTCTGCGTGGTGTGGGCCCAGCTCCTGCTCAGAGATGCCCAGAGATAGGATCTTTCGTGGGTAATCAGATTTGCAATATACCTAAGCTGTTTTGAGGTTTGCTCTTTGCTAAAACTCCTTCACCCTGCAAATGCTTACTGTAACTTCCTAAAATGCATGCTGAGCCTAGCAGGGGCCATTGTGACTGGCTCAACCACTTTTGCCTATTCATTTGCTAATATCCTTCTTCTGTGATGTAATGAGGGGCATCGGCTCCTTTGTTGTAACCGGGATAGTGAGTGAGGACCATCTTTAATGTGAGGAGATTGAATAGAATAAAGGCCTGTCATGGTGGAGGCCACAGCTTTTGCTCCTCTTGAGAAAAAAGCCATGCTGTCATCCTTATTCCTCCACCAGACTGGGTAGTCTGTGTGCATGTTTTAATTCATCCATAATGACGCAGACACTGCTGGCCGGTGTCCGCATCACATCACTATGACATCTTCCTCAAGGCCTAGGGGGCTTGGTTTGCCACAAAGGAAGCAATATATCATGGTGACCATCTCTTTCCGGTACTTTTTAATAAAACACCTCTTTGGTTTGGTCCCTGTCCTAGAGAGACAGTTACAGGAAAATTCCAGCATTTATTGACTTCAAAGTGTTACAGCCAAAATTAGATCAATTTTTGAATCAATCTCAAAAAAGCATTCCTTTTTCAAAAAACAGCAATTCATGAGATGACTACAGTCTCATAAGAGACAGGAAAATGGAAAGAAACCAACAGAGCATCAGTCTCAGGCTGACTGGCGGGCACACACCCAGAGGGGGCTATTTTGAGTATGACAATGGCCTTGGAGGTGCTATCAAATTACAACGATGGCTCTTGTCCAATACTAACACTTCCATTTTGTTAGTAAGCTGTGGGCTCAGGAGGGGCAGGGCTTGAAATAGGCTAAAACTTGCAAGGTTTAAGATTCTGTTCAAACTTCCCATGGCCAGCCAGCCTTGTTGGAAGCATCGAGCTTCAAAGCCTGGTGAATCAGCGTTTGAAGACAGACCCAGGCTAAATTTGGAGATTTTGACTCAGCCATCAGTGAAATTCAGTGATTTTCTCCTGAAGCTTTAGGTGACCTTTGGGTTTCATTCAAGCTCAGACACCGAAGGCAAAGGGAGAGTGGATGGATTACACACCTTTGAGTGAGGATTGTACAACTGAGAGTCTGAAGTCAACTCGTCTGTATAGAACTGAACTGGATCTTGTTTGCCTCTCTGTTTTTCTTTCCCCTCAGGGAGGAGCGAGGCAGGAAGGAGAGGGAGCAAAGAAGGCACAGGAAAAGGCAGACCTTTATGGTGCACAGGAGGCAAACAGACCCCACCAGAGCCCTCTTCCAGCAGCTGGCGCCCCCTCAACCCTTTGCAGAGCTCGGAAGCCCCCTGAGTGTTGGCTGAGGCGTTACTGTAAATCTCCAATTTGGACTTCGAGCAAGTGTTCAGCTGATGCTAAGTGCTTTTTGCTCTCAGCACAATTATGTATTTCAAGGCACCCTTTGTGTACAAAAATGGTTTAGATCAAACTGTCAAAGTGTACCTGCACCCCCAATTACTCTTTCTAATGTATCAGTCCTTCCTGACATTAAGGGGAAGTGCGAATTCAGTGGTGTGCTTTTGTGTCTCTAGTCTGTGACTGGCTCATTCAGGCTGTAGCTGCCCATAAACAGAGAAACAATAGGACATAAAATATTAATACTGTATCCATATTAAAATACACTAAGCAGCAGTAAACATGTGGTAGGCTGTCAGGAGGCATGGACTGTAAAATGTAAGTTGGGTCTTCATTAGCCCGTGGACTGAAAGCCTCACTAATGATGTCACCCTCTTGGAAACCTGTTTCAAAACATTTTAGCTGTGATGCTGTAGTGCTAGGACCTTCTCGTCAGGCTTTCCTGGTGTGAACGAGTTCTTGTATTTCTTCTTGGTAAGAAAACCTTTGTTGTGTTTAAATTCTAGAAAAAAACAGGTATTTGTCATGAAGAAATTAAATGATGTAGAAATAAAAAAATAAAAGCCAGAAATCTTCATAGGTTTATAAGTTAATCTATCCAGAGATCTTTATATGAAAATATATATTATATATTACACATTATTAATATATTATATATTATATGCACACAATATTTATTATATTTAATTTTGTTATATTATACAAAGGGTATTATTTTATATATTTTTTCCACTTAATAATGCAGATTCAACCACTTCCATGAATGCGTATTATTGTTTGGTTGAAAAATATTGTTACCAAAAAGTAAACTAAAAATACATCATGATACATCTATTCATTGGGCAGCATTACATTTTTAATTATAAAGATTATATTGTTATGTGAAACTATGATATTCAGTGAATGAAACATGATATAAAATTATTCATAAACCAAATATCAGGTTAGAATTTCCAAAAAAACCCACGTCCCTTATCTTGTGTAAGGTGACTGTGCCTTAAAACTCAGACAGTGAGGTGCAGGAGGGAAAGCTGGAGGGGGAAGATGGCGAGGGGGTCGAACACACGGAGGAGGAGACGTCGGGTGGTGAGCACACCCAGGGAAACGCAGGGGATGTATTGTAGAATTGCATATTTGAAACCCATGTAATTTTGTTAACCAATGTTAGTCACTTCCATAAACTTAATAACATTTTGAAATAGATGATTTTGTCTTGATAAAAACAAAATGAAACAAAAACTGCTTGGCTGGGAAAGCTCCTCTTGGCCATCTTCACAGTGGGCCATCCATAACACAGTTGGTGTTATTTCTTAGGGTGACCCAGGTGCAGTTTTAGGTTTTAAGGGGATCACTTCTCCACCTTGATCTCCACGGGCCTGCTCCCCAGGCCTCACCCAGCTCCGTAACCACCAGGTGAGGACAGTTAGTGGGCAGAGTCATCCTTTTGTTAAAACCACTTGGTGGTGGGGGAGGGGGACTCTAAATGCACTTTAAAAAAATGTGCATTAAACAGTTTCAGGGAATAAAATGTTTGACAATGAATAGATTGAGTATAAAAGATTTAAAAATTTATTTGGAATATTAAATTTCAAATGGAAGTAATTTGATTTTCCTACATATCCTAGGAGTATAAAAGTTATCTCATCCTCCATAAAATAGCTGATGTTCCTGTTTGTTAAACTGTCCCAAAACAAAGTCTCACCCGACTTTGTCAGCCGCTCCACTTGGTAAACTGAATGACAGCTGCTCAAGGCAAACACCTAGAAGGTGTTTTTGTAGAAGGTAGCTGCTGCCACAGAAACAAATATTGGAATCTCTGTAGCTCACAATTATGCACACTAACTTTTTGCTCATGGGTAAGCAGGTAGGCCCGAGAGTGAAGTCTAAGGGATTAGGGAATGGACAGTGTGTGTGTGTGTGGGGGGGGGGGTCATCTTTCTGTCTACCATACTCTGTACAGTATTTCTTGTGGGAGCTGAGTCACAGAGGCAGAAATCTCAGCCAGGTGCCTCCTAACAGACCTCTGGTCTCTTCTCCCACTTCTGAAAAGAGAGGCTTTAAAAAAAGCTTGCATTAGTTGAGCACAGGGTGTGAAGCACTCAGTGCCTGTCCTCACATCTTATTTGAATTTCACAAAAATAGGAAAAGTAAACATGTGAGACATTTTCTATTCAATTTCAAAGTACTTTCTTAAAAGTGACTTCTGACAAACTGTCATTAAAAGGAAATAGACACGGTACGAAAAAACCTTTAAAATCTCATAATATAAAAAATTACTTCATTTCCTCTGCTTTGCCACTGGTTAAAAGAAAAAAATAGCGAGCTCTTTTTCTACTTTGAGCTTGTGTGATCCTTGAATTCATGTGACTTATATCTTTGCTGGTCCTAATACTTTATATATACAGTGCCTGATGAAGTCAAAATAAAAGCACAGAAAATACTTCCGAGGTCCACAGATTTTAATTCAAAAACATCACTGCAGTGGGAACAATTATGCGTCAGCTCTGGCTATTTCTTGTGCTTTGTCTATGACAACGGTTCTCTGTCTCTCTCTGTCTGTCTCTCTCTCTCCCCCCTCTCCACCCAAGCTCTGCAACCCATAAATCATGATTCAGATCTCTCTGTATGAAACAGCAGCCACAGCCTCTCAGAAACGCATGCTGCCTTTTGTCTCACTCTCTCTTGTCCTACCTTTATTTGTCTGCCAACAACAATCTCTCTGCATCTCACCACCTCCAGGTATTCCTACCAGAGGGAGGATGCACCTGAAGGGGATTGGTGATAAGAGATATGGAAGATGGGAAATGGGCTCCGACCCAGTGCTGCAGGGGGTGGGTGGGTGGGTGGGGGTCTCCTACTCAAGTTCACCCAGAGACCTGGATTTCAGTATGATTGAGTCTTTTGTAATCTTTGTGTTTATTTTATGCATTTAAAAACCAATATTTTTGCAAGGGTTCACAGCTTCACCATGCTACTGGATAGAGAAGTCTATTACAACAAAGGTTGAGAATGCCTGGTGGAGGGAAATCGTGGAGGAGAGAGAAGTTAGTGCTGCCTGGGCCAGGACTTTCAGGGGCAGCCCTGAGGCTGCTTGAGCAGCCAGACTTTTCCCTTTTCTGTAGTCCAAGTACTCCTTGCCCCTTCCAACACAGCAGCCTGTGGGACCACCTAATTGAGGTGCGCTCTGCTAGGGACCACAAGAGGCTGCAAAGCTGGAAAGAGCACCACCCTGCTCCCCAGGGACTGGGTGACACTCAAGGATGAGGGCAGAGGGCATCTGCACTGAGAGAGAGTGACTTTGATGATGAACCTTGTGATTGAGATCCTGCAGTAGGAGAATGAGGAAAGGAAGAATGCAGTTCCATCTTGGGAGGATGCCATCCTGTGATGCCCTCCTGGGGGAGGTGGGGTCTTTCCTTTGTCTTTGAGCTTGGTCTTCTTCAAGGTATGAAGAAGGACACTTCATAGACAGGGGAGACACAGTAAAAGTCAGAGCTGGTCTGTGGGCATCCAGCCAAGTGTTTGCAAGTGCACAAATGAGTGTGTACCTGTGTGTGCATGTTTTCATGTGCATGTACCTATATACCTATGCTGGCATGTGTGCATGTGAGCATGTGTATGTGTGTGTGTGGCCCATTTGTGAAACAAAAGTAAGAAGTCCAGTGAGGGGGAACCCAGAGTTGAGCTGGTAGGAGCTTAGGAAGCTTGAGATGAGGGGGTAGGTGATGAAGAGGCTGAATCCTTCAGCCCCACCCTGGGAACTGCTTCATGGCTGCTCATTTATTTACTTAATGAATATCTGTTGAGTCCTGTGCTAGATGCAGGCAGGATGGGACTTCTGCATCACCTCCGTAGTGCTCAGACCTATCACAGCACACATTCAAAAATCCTTAAGGACAGTGCTTCCAAAGGAACATATATGAACACATGCATGTGTGTGTAGTGCTAAATTGTGCACATGGGCTGTGCTGGGTGCATGTTGAATAGAGAAGCTAGGTATCAGGGAGCATCAAGAAACAGGTTTCCAGACTTTCTGTTCTTCCAGCTCCATTCAGCTGAGTTGTCCCTTCTCCTTATTGACCTCTTTAGCTTCCCACATCCCTGCATTTGCAGAATGCAAACCTGACCTTTAGATGCAAGGGCACAGGCTTCCCATGGCCCCGAGTTGTTTTGTGTACATGTGCACACACATGCATGAAGTCATACCTGCTTAGGCTTCAGAAGTGCTTGCATATTGTTCAATGAATGAATGAGTGAACAATTAAATGTCTGTGCTCCTAGTAAGAAGGTTCTGACTGGGAGAAAGTGAAAACCTCCTCCCCCCCAGTGGACTGTACAGAAAATGCTTGTGTGTGACTCAGGTTCAGCTGGTTGAAGTTTTCTGTGGTCTCCCTGCCACCAACATGTGTATAATTATTTTGTGATCCTGTGATAATCACACCTGTTTGTTGGTAAATGTTACCTTTGCAAGGTGACAGGTAGATGAAAACACTTGAAATTCTCCACATTAGTCACTGAATATTTACTTGATAACAACTCATCGCATTTTGGGCGTGGGCGGTCTGGTACTGTGCAGTCCCCCCATGGAGGGTGCTCCTGTCCTCTCACGGTCTACTTAATTCTCACAGTTTACTTAATTTTGTGTTAAAACTTTTTTTTTTTAAAGAAGTGATAAAAAAGTCTGGGCTATGTGTAAGATCTCTGAGAAAACAGAGAAGAACTGTTAATAAAACATCAGACAGAAGATCAAGTTGGCCAGAAGGCTTAAAGGAAACTCCCTCGTGCCCAGGAAGGACAGAGATCATGGAGAAAAGAGGAGAGAGCCATGTGTCACAGGGCAGAGGCCTTGGTGCTGATCAGATGGAGGTTCGGGCTGCGAACAGTCAATCATCTGTAGGAAGCAGGGAAGGGCTGTCACAGGACACATGTCACAGCTGTGAGCTCTGCCACAACCCAGGCCACACATGAATCTCTCTCCTCCTTATTTTTCAAAAGAAGAAACTGTTTTCTGTAGGTTTGACTTCCTCTTTACGATTATTAGCAGGCTACAAGGACATATTTTTTGGAGAATTTGCATCTGTCTTCTGATACAAAAGTCTGCGCTACTTTTGCTGATATTTAAACATGGTCTAATTGAGTGTGGTGCCTGGGATGAATAGCATTTTGAATTATATTCAACATAGCTTTTGAAGAATGAATAAGTAAACTAATAAACAGTATAGCAAATGAGTCACTCGGGAAGCTTGGAAACATATTTTCAAAATTCTTCACCATTGAGAGGTAGAGTCTATGTCCCTGCCCCTTGAATCTGGGTTCTGTGTTGCTTGGGCAGTAGAATACCATGGGCTACCTGTCCAGTTTCTCAGCTCAGGTAAGAAAGTGGTAACTTCTACTTCCTGTCTCTTGGAACCCCAGCTACCACTGTGTGAGGAAGCTTAAGCCACCTACATGGGGAGGACCCAATAACCAGCACCAACTTGCCAGCTCCGTGATGTACCATCTTGCAGTGGGTCCAGCTGAGTTATGTCAGCTGATGCCATGTAGGGCAGGGCCAAGGGTCCCTGCTGAGCTCTGCCCAGCAAAACAGTGGACAAAAGAAATGTGTTGCTGTTTTAAACCATTGAGCTTTGAAATCACTTGTTCTGCAATAACAGATAATCAAATCTAATTTATGAATAAATATTATGGTATATATGATATATAGTATATATATTATGGTGTGTGTGTATGTGTATGTATATACATACACATATACATACACATACACACACATATAAAATGATATTTCCAGATCTTTTGTTACTGAAGTGAAAGCTTCATGATATAGGTAGTTAGATGCAATCAAAGGTTAGGACCTCAGTTTCCTTATCTGTAAAGAAAACAATGTCCATTTCATGCTCATGTTTAAGGAAGAAGTTAGATATGCTAAGTAAGTGGCCAGTGATGTCCTTGTCAGAGAGCCTGCCTCAACAAGGATGGGTTTCTTTCTCCCTCCTTTACCCCATTCCCCATCTGAAGGAGATGACAGATGTTTTTTGTTTGTTTGTTTTCAAAAGTGACCTAGATAGGTAGGACCTCGGTGACAGTCATTGTTGCAGACAAGAGGAGAGGGAGTCCTAGTGTTCTGGAGGGGACAGAAACAGTCTTTTGCACAGTGTGGACTTAAAAAAACCCAATTGTTTGTATTACCTTTCAACAAAAGGAAACAGGAGGAAAAATATTTTTACAGGAGTGGCCTAGAAATGGAAGAAAAAAAATGCACTTTCCAAAGCTAAATGAATTTCTAAGAAGGACAGGTCTTTTAACAAAACACAGATTTTAGTTCCTTGCTTGCCAACATTTGTTTTTTAAAGGGGCCTTATAAAGAACAACACGGACTCTGAGATGGGAAATCAACAGTGGGCCTCCCGCCCTCTCCCTGGGCTGCTGCAGGTTCATCCTCTGCTTGGCTTTGAGTGGACTGAACTCTACGTGCTCTTGTCCCTATCAGGCTCTGACAAAAGCCTTACCTGTAGTGGGTGAAGCAGACACTCTGGGAATCAGACACCTGATAAGGAAAAAAATCTAGGAGCCAGTCTTGTTCCGTGCTGGCAGGTCACTCATCTATTGGCAGAGGAAGTGAAAATGGGCTTCAGTACCTGTCCACCTTTGGCTTGCCTTCCATCTTCCCTAGCCAGTGGCAAGGCATGAAAGATAGCATGTGTTCCCTCAAAGCACTGAAACATTCACAAATTATTATTCTGTCCCCCCAGCCACAAGCCTAGATAACATACTATAAAACTTGATTTATATTTTGTTTCCTGTAAAGATTAGAACTTTTACTTGAGCTTGAACCCCAGTGCAGAGGGCTTTGACTCCTAGCAAGCCAGTCAGGGCCAGTGAGTACAAATGGATGAGAGACAATACCTTGTCTGATTTTTATGATGATCCGTCAGTGGAGGCCCATTTGGGAGTTAATGAGCAGGAGGTGAGGACTCTGACTTTGGGGTCACCATGCACTGGCTTTGTGTTCCTTTGTTCTGGAAATTATAGATGGGATTTGATGGGCTGTGAGGCAGTTCCAGTGCCTGAGCTTGTGATGCAGATTCAGTCTTGCTTCTCTCCTCCTCACTCCCACTCTCCTTTCTGCGTGAACCCCTCTCTAGGTGGCTGCTGCTGGGTGTGTGGATGCTGAGATTGCTGTTCCCAATTCCTTCTTCCCAGATCAAATAGGAACAGATGCCTGTTGGAAAAATGAATTGAAACCGGTAATATGACATGAGTTATTGAATTGCTTTGATGGATTCCGGAGCCTAATATAGTCACACCTGGCAGCCACAGCCTCAGCTTTGTCTGACTGCTTATTAGCTTTGGGCTGAGCTGTAACAGAGTCCCTTCCTCCTCCAGGGACTGCTCCTGGGCCCTGAGAGCTTCCACTCTTCGCATCCTTGGCAAATGGTGTATGTGAGGCAGGGTGGCAGCATGCTGGCACAAAGCTCTTCTCTTGTTCCTGTTAGCCCTGTGAACAGCTTGTTTGTTATATAGCCACTCTTCTAGCACATCAAAGCATTTTAGATCTCAGACATCAACATACTGAATCCAAAATGCAATACTCTAGAAAGATGTCAAGATTATGAAGGGTATGTTTCCACCCCACTGGCAAGCTTACAAGTTAGCCCGTCAGTTTCCTTGAGGCTGGTAGAAGACACAACACTCTTGGCTCAGAAACAAAGGAGGTCATTAAATGCAGCATAGCAGTTCTTCTTGCCCCCAACTCAAGGCAGGAAGCAGGTAGGACTGGATGAATGCCCGTGTACACAGCAGGTATGTTTTATCTCAGGTAACTTGATCCTGGGGGCTCAAATCTTTTCATAATAGGCAGTGAGCATGTCTACCCTTTGTTTTGAAGGAAAGGACTCTCAAACTAGGCACCAGGGACATTTTTGGGATAAATGATTCTTCATTGTTGGAGGTGTTTCTGTGCATTGTAAGATGTTTGGCAGCGTTTTTCGATTCTACCACCAAATGCTGTTAGCATCCCCTACCCCAGTTATGGTAAGCAGACATGTCTTCAGACATTGTCAAAATCATGCTTGGTTGAGAACCACTGTTCTATAGCTATATAAATGTGTATTTATGATTCAAACATCCTTGAGAAGAAAGGGCATTTTTAGAACAAAGAGCAGTCAGTGCCTCTGCTCACAAAGGCAGGTGGAAACATGAAAGACCCATGGGTAATGGTCTCTCAACAAAGAGCAGGTATGTGTCCTGCTACCTGGGCAGGATTGGACAGCAGTGATGCTCAGCATCTGGTCCTTGGCCCAAAAGTGGACTGTAAGACACCTTCAGGAGCTGTGCACCCATCCCCAAACACAAGACATGTCTTTGCAGCGATAGTTGAAGGGGAAGCAGTTTCACAAACTTTTATTTTTACCCGTGATTAAGAACTATTTACTAGTCCCCTGCCAAGTTATTAAAGGTCAATCAAACATGGCATTTAAATCAGAGATGCACCAAAAGACAACCTGCCAAATGGTGAAATGCAACCATCAGCTGAGTATTACTATCATAGGCGAAATTGCTAGGATATAAGAATAAATTTGAATTGTGCTAAAAATGTGATGATTATATTTTGGTGGTCAGATTTAAGGTTGACAGATTGCCTCTGTGATCATTCAACGGTGAACATTTGGATGTAAAATACTTGCTGTCTTTTCATTGATGAATTTAGAGCCAAAGCATGGCCAGCATAGAGTGCTGCTGACCAGGGCCACAGCAGTAAAGTGGTTTAGTGGCCCTACCACTGAAGGTGATTTTGCCAGCATTATATTTTGTCATAATAAATGTAAATTTATGCTTTAACTGGCAAAATTTTAACATAAATAACTAGGAGATTTTCACTTCAACTTATATCATAATACATGATTTTGAAATTCATTATTCAGATAAGGACAATAAATTCAATGATATAACTTGTGCATATTGTTGGCACATTTATGCTGGTTGGACATGATGGTAGTCCCATGAATCATGTGACTGTTGAACATTCACAAGTTTAGGGATTCAGCAGTGACCTGGATACAGGAATTTGGCTACTTTCCTTCCAAAGGCTAAACATGAGTCAAATAGTAGATCTGGGCTGAACACTGAATGTTTAACCTAGTTTGTTGAGAACTAATTCAGGTTCTCTTAGAAGTCTGGCTGCCTCACAAAGCCAGGCACCACAGCCAAGCTCCTACTGCAGGTGCTGCATTCTCTCATGTCCCTTAAGTTGCTCAATGTTTTCACTGTCTGTGTACCTTGAACTTAATGATAAACTACTATTGATTTATCTTTATTCTTACTAATATGTTTTTTCCTTATTTCTTGTTAATTCTCCCGTGTGTAGTATTGGCATTTAAGCTATATATATTTCTTTTAAAATCCAATATGAAAACTTAAGAGCACATAAACTGTGGTTTAAATATATTTTCTACTATTTTCTTGACCAAGGGTGCCAAGACATTTGATCAAACATTATTCAAGATGTCTCTGGGAGGGCGTTTTTAAACAAGATTAACATTTGTATGGGTAGATTAAGTAAAGCAGAATGTCCTCTCTAACATTGGTTGCCTCATTCAATCTACTGAAAGCCTGAATAGCACAAATTATTGAGTAAGAGGGACCTTCAGCTTCCTGACTGTTTGAGCTGGACATTTGTTTTCTCTGGTCCTGGATTAGAATTTACACCGTAAGTGTTCCTTGTTCTCAGGCCTTCACACCTGGACTGAAACTACACCACTGACTTTCCTGGGTTTCCAGCTTGTTAACTACGGGTCATGAGACTTCTCTATGTTCATAGTTGCATGAACCAATTCTTTATTATAAATCATTACCCATCCATTTCTCTCTGTCTCTCTCTCATATTATCCCCTTATAAAGAAATATCTATGTCTATATCTACATCTATTATCTATGTCTATACTTGTATCTATATCTAAATCTCTATATCTTATTGGTTCAGTTTCTCTGAAAAATCCTGACTAATAAAGGGGATCATCTCAGGGAAACAAAAGTGAGGACTGGGAATGAGTCCAAGAAAAAGAGAAACATTAGTAAGTGTTTCCTTACTTTGTGGGTTACTACTAAGAAAGGCTAGACATTAACTCACAGGAGACCTAAGGAAGCATATTTCAGAGTTGTTTCACTAGAGGATGGTGATGCTAGCCTACTTATCGATGGATGCCCATCTTCCAAGGGTTGTTCTGGTGCACTGATTTCCCCACTTCCACATGATGCCTACATGTAGCTCAGCAGCCTTGTGCAACTTTGGGATGTGGAGAGACAAATGGGCCGGCTTGGCCTGGAAACACTCGCAATCGTGAGTGGAACTGTCCATCTCTGTGGTACTGAAGTTGCCAGGACTTGGAAGATGTTGCATGTAATTCATCCCAAGGACTGACTTACTATGTAAATGTAATAAAACTACCAGGTTAGTTTTACAGTTATAGAGCATAGCTTTATAATACAGTGTAAAGCTCTGTGTGAGGGCATAGGTTTTTATCTATTTTGTTCACGGATATATCTCCAGTGCCATATATATAGAAGAAAAAATTATTGAGTGAATAAATATAAAATCAGGTGTATAAACTCATATTATCCCTTCATAAAGTAAATGATAAGGCTTTAAAAATATTTTTAAGAAGCAGTCTACTGCAGCAGTTTGTTCCTCAACAATTCTTTGTTATCTGACTTTTTTCTCTTTGAAAAAAAAAAAAAAGGGAGTGAAAGGTGGGCCATAGGTTCTTCTGCCTGCCTGGGAGCAACTATTGTAAACAACCTCCACTGGCAGGACTAGCAGTGAGCTTTGTCCAGGGTTGGTGAACTTGGGACTTGAGAAAATGAGATACAGGACAAGAGGGGATCATTAAGAAGGTCTAAGCAAGGGCAGTGGGGAGCCACTTTCTTTATATATTTAAATAAAAAGGATTTGGATGGTCACCTTGCTATTTAATCTTTATGACCTGATTTTGTGATAATCAGACTCTGTAAAGTTTAATCACTATATGAATTGGAGTGGTTTTTTCCTAGTTCTTTTTTTTTTTATCTTGACTGCTCTTTCTACCTTGGGTTGTACAACAGATGGAAATCTTTCAATGCACTGGCCAGTGGGATAGAAATGCATCCTATTCCAAGATAGGACTTTGTGTAAGCTTAAAGGAGTTCATTAAATTAGTATGTGGGATATAATTTCATTCAAGTAATAAAAGCTGTAATTGCTTTAAAAATGAGGTTGTATTGCACTTGACATTCAATCTTCAGCTCCAACAGCACAGGTTCCCCATTCTATTGATGCAGAGCTCCTGGAGGGCCTTCTTTGGGAAGGAAAATGAGCCAGGAGATAAATGAGCCTTTCTGGCTTCCATACTGTACTTGTTGGCTCTTCACTAGCTGAGGTTGGAAGTCATGGATTTCATTACTGCAGTGCATTAAGGGCCAAGGGGAAAAAATCCAATTTGCTCCTGCCTCAGTGACTTTGTGTTTTAATCAAATGGATAGAAAGAATCATTAGCTGATGCTCAGACTGATTAAAATTCCAGTGAGAAGGAAAAGAAATGAGATTGTGACACAGCTTTGGAGGGTCACTCTTTTCCTGGCAATCCTGAACCTATAAAGTCTCACATTGTTGCTTGTTACCAGTTTGTTAACTGAGCACCCATGGAGGATGTGGACAACAGAGGGTAGGAAACTTAGGGGCCCTCACCAGCAGGATGGTGCCTATCCTTCCTGGAATGATCCAGTGAGCAGATTATATTAATCTCCTTCTTTGTGCTGATAAAAAATTTTCTCTTTCCTGAACCCTTGAATCTTGATTTAAAATCACAGGAACTTTTAAAGATGTGGCCACAGTAGTGATTACCTATGCTTTTGCAGGGTCACTGAAGTCAAGGAAGGAAGCAGCTAATGTGTTCAAAAGCACTTGGAAAACTATGAAGTGCTTTCAAATTTAGAGTGCCTGTTATTATTGTTATATTATTATTTTCATCTCTGTCATTATTATGATTACTACCACTGCTACAATGAAGTTTAAGATTGCACAAACATTTCCACATCCTTGTCTGCTTGACTGGCAGAAACCAGAGGGGCAGCTGGTGAATGAAATTTTCCTTCCCAATTTATACACAGCTGACTCTGGTGCAGCCCCAGGGCCCTGGGAGAATTCATTCAGGGAAGGAGATGGAATCCTGAGCAATTTTACTGATACATCCATTTGGAGGCAAGGAAGATGCTTATACCTTAGAACAGGTTGGTGACCTTCATTCATTCATTCATTGGTCATTCACTCAGGACTTTTTTCCTTATCACTCCAGTAGTGAGTGCCTACTATGTACTAGGCACTGTTCTTCCTGATGCTCACATGTCCCATATTCCAAGAGGAAACAAGGAGGAACACCTACTCTTCAGTATGGTAAGAACCCCTGAGGGCTAGCAAGATCAGCTGTGTCCAGAGGGCAGTGCATTAAGGCACCTGTGAGGGCTGGGAAGTAGAGACACACCTATGAAGATATGGTGAGGGCAGACAATATTTAGGCAATAAGCTGGAAATGCATGACTGAAAGTAAGATTTGAAATAATTTTAAGAAAACATGGACAATTTTTTGAATGTTCATTTTATTTTATTTTTCAATTACAGTTTACATTCAATATTATTTTATGTTAGTTTCAGACATACAGCATAGTGGTTAGACAATCATATACTTTACAAAGTGATCCCTCTGATATTTCCAGTATCCATCTGGCACCACACATAATCATTACAAGATTATTGACTGCATTTTCTATGCTGCACTTTACATCCCTAGAGTATTTTGTAACTACCAATTTGTACTTCTTAATCCCTTTACGTTTTTCACTCAGTTCCCCAATCCCATCTCCTCTGGCAATCATCAGTCTGTTCTCTGTGTCTGAGTCTGTTTCAATTTTGTTTGTTCATTTATTTTGTTTCTTAGATTCTACACATAAAATCATAAGATATTTGTATTTCTCTGACACATTTCACTTAACATAATACCCTCTAGGTCCATACATGCCATTGCAAATGGTAAGATTTCATTCTTTTATATGGCTGAGTAATATTCCATTGCATGTATGTACCACAACTTTTTTATCCACTCATCTATTGATGGGCACTTGGGTAGTTTCCATATCTTGGCTATTGTCAGTTATGCTGCAATAAACATAGGGGTGCATGTGTTCTTTCAAATTAGTATATTCGGTTGCTTCAGATGTATGTGTGTACCCATTAAGTGGAATTGCTGGATTATAAGGTAGTTATGTTTTTAATTTTTAAAGGACCCTCCATAGTAAAACATGGACACTTCTTAAATAATGAAATAGAAACAAAAGGTCTACAATGGACAGGCAAAATGCAGATTAGGTCCAGAGGCCAAGGTCAGCGGGAAAACAAGGATAAAGAGGTATAGGCTATAGCATCTGACAGACTTGCTGTAGTTGAATAAAAAACTGGACTTAGAGCTGTGTGAGGGCCAGCGTGGAAATGTATGGGTGCTTATTTGGTCTCTGTGTCCCAGAGTCAGAGAAACAGCCTGTCTAGCTTAGTGGTATGATTTCGATAAAAGCAAAAAGGGCTTTTAGGCCTGCCTGTTTGGATACCATCTTAAAAGTCTGAAATTACCCTTAAAACTTCCCCATCACCCCTAAGTCTGCAGTCCTCTTGGTTTTAGCTTAAACCCACATCTGGAGATTGTGATTCACACATCAAGTGAAGGGGTACTTCCTTTTGGAGACCCCTCCCCAAATCTCTTGTCTTCCTCAAAGGGACAACATGGTTCTTGTATTTCAGGATTTGATGTAGATAACCAATGCTCACATCATCATTTTGCTAGTTAAAAATTTTATTCCCAACTGGAGTCTTAGTATTTTTTTAAGAACACCAAGGTAATTGTGGTGGTAAAAACTCTCACATGGGGACTCTGGCAGTGGCAGAGATGAGAGAGGCTGCTGAGTCCACCGCTGCTGCTGTAGCTGCCTCCCTCCCATCAGCCTGGGGTGACCCTTCTGGATCATCATTGATGAATTAGATTGTTGCAAGGAAGCAGGAGAGCAAGAGGGAAAGAGAAAGCTGTTCCAGCCAGAAGGGATATTCTGTTGTATTCTCACCTCAGTGGCAGAGTGTCTATGGCTTCCAGGTTGAACATGTCTCATGATAAAGGGGGTGCCAGCTCCAGTCTCCAGGCAGAGCCATGCTGTGCAAGAAGGCAGATGCACAGACCCAAGTAAGATTACTTAAATGTGGCTGATTCTTATATTAATTTGTTTCTTATTATGAAAGCAGTTCAAACACATAGTAAAATATTTTCTAACAGTAGTGATTGAAAATTACAAGCACTCATACTGTGCCTACTATGTGCCAGGCATTGTTTTGCATGCTTCATGTACTTTCATTCATTCAGGTGATCCTTGCTGCACCCAGACGAAGTGGGGCTAGGCTGATGCTCTGCACATGCCCATGGTCTCAGGGTGGCCTGCAGTGCCACCCTTCCGAAATAACCTCTTCAGATAGTGCCTCAACCCAGAACATTGCACACTTGTACAAGCACATGGGTAATATGCACACAGTTTGTGCAACTTGTACTTGGGCACTCAATAACCCTGAGATAGCTTTTTATGCCAGTGCATAGGACACTTCTTATCCTTCTCAAAAGCTGTGTAATATTCCATTGTATGGATGTGCAAAAACTTATTTATTATGTATTTTGGTGATTTCCAGTATGTATTTTTTATTATAAACAATGCTAAAATGATTTATTAGATGTAGAATGACTTGCTTAGAAGGCACATGATTTTAATAGTTTAATAGATATTGCTAAGTTGTCCTTAGGTGGCTTGCAAAAATTTATACTCCTATCTGCTTATCTATTTTTTCATACTCTGATCAATTCATGGTATGTTTTATTAAGTAAGAACATCATTGTTTTACTTTTTCCATTTATTTATGATCCCAAGTATATTTTATGATCCCAGATGAAAACTCCTGGGCCTATACCTTCTGAAGAATGCAATGATTCCTGTACATGATCATTTTAGACCTGTCTCTTTTTGGGATGTTGCAAAGGCTGTGATTTGACCATTTGACCGAAGCCTGTTCTTATGGGGATAAATTAGGGTGGGGGGCAGTACAACTTTTGAGATACCTCCTAAGTCTTTGAAGACATTCCCAGAACAACATCTCTTGTCTTTTGGGCTTCTTAGTTTGGGGATGTTTCAGTGGGTGTCCAGGAGCTCAATAGAGGGTCCTTGGTCCATTTATCATCCACAGGGTGGAGGTCCTGTTTATTATATATCTTCTTGTCTGAAGCCAGAGAGCAGAACTATGGTAGATGTCTCAAGGAGAAATAACCCTGGTCTTGCCCCTGTGGCCACATGGAGGCATGAGTGACTGGTCTTTTTCTTAGCTAAGTTTTTGTCTTTCAAGAAACATCCCTGGATCAGCCCTGGCTGGTGTAGCTCAGTGGATTGAGTGCGGGCCTGTGACCCAAAGGATCGTGGTTCGATTCCCACTCAGGGCACATGCCTGGGTTGCACGCCAGTTCCCGGCAAGGGATGCACGAAAAGCAATCATACATTGATATTTCTCCCCCTCTCTCCCTCTCTCCTTCCCTTCCCCTGTAAAGATAAATAAATAAAATGTTAAAAAAAAAAAAGAAAGAAACATCCCTGGATCAAACAGATGGCTTGGTCAACCACACTGAGAGTGGTTCCATATTTTATAGGTAGACTCACATTAACCAAGCTGGTAAGACTGATGTGTAAAACCAGTAAGCTGATTTGTTTTATTCACAGTGAGAACTCTGGCCCAGTTGGCCCAGTGCACAGATGGTTTGAAGTCGGTGAGATCAGCACACTTTCTGTCCACAGGCAGGAAGATCTGACGCTGGCTGAGCCAGTGGTTTAATGGGGCCAGATTTAGCACCCATTTTGCAATGGGCATCCTCTCACCACTGGCAACAGAGGCCGAACAACATTCTAGGGCCTTTATTGATGTGACTAACTTCTTTCTAGGTCTTTTCCCCTCAGCCCTTTCTCCCACATCCTTTCTAGTTGGCATGCTGTGTTTGTTCCTTCTCATACCTGCTGAGCCAGCTCCAGCAGATCCTGGTCTGGCAGCTTCTACACTTCAGGGTGATTTTTGTCCCTTTGCTCTATTATTTGCAGATCTTACAGGTCTCATGGGTAGCCCACAAGGGCCTTCCAATTTCTCAGATACTGGGGAAACTCTTCAGTTATTTGTTCTCAGTGAATGCGAGCCAGTCCTAGGAATTGGGAGTCACAGTGAGGAATTAAGTGTGAATAATGAAACAATACTCTCCATTGAACAGCTTGTGTATGTTGGTTATTCATTGACAAATTTCTTTCTCTAGAACAATGCCATAATGATTTACAGTCCTCCCTTGCAGTGCTGTTTGGGAATAACTGTGAGTAGTGATAGCATATTCATGGGCTCCTTGATATGCCAGAGAGCTGGCGAGACAAGGACTGCAGAGAAAAAGAACAAGGTGGTTTCAAAGGAAGAGGAGAAATCCTCCTGGGAGGCAGCTCCAGGGGCTTCTCACCCTGAGGCCGGGTGAGGGACCAGGGAAGACACTGGGTGTCAGGTGAACCCAGGCGACAGGAATTTACCTGAAGAAAGTTGGCTGTATGTTGGGATTTCTCTAATGTTCTCAGACATTTACTTTCCACAATTAAAAATGCATTTAAATTTTTTCTTTGATAGTGTGATTTTCATTAGATTAGGTAATCTGATTTTGAGGGAATTTATTTTTACCTACATGGGATGCTTTCATAAAGTCAATTTCATTTTCAATGAAAAAAAGAAGTTGTTTATGCACATCCATTTTTTTTTATTATTTTGAAACATATATTGTACAAAGCAAGTTTGCTCACTGCGCTCTCAGGGAGGTGTCTGTTCAATGTTACCTGAGATAATTTCTAAAAAGCAGCCTGCAATGGCATCACTGGTCTCCATTATTGTTACTTGCAATGATCTGATAGGTTTTTTCACATTTCTAGCATTTTCCACCCATGACAGAAATGAAATGGTGCTTTACTTTCCCAGGAATGCGTTAACAAGAACAGGCACCACTGTGCTTTTGATTTTTTTTTTTTAGAGTTCAGTGTTTTGCTCATTAAATCATTTTCACCAGCCCTGTAAACACTTTAATGAGCGCATGCCTTATCTTATAAAATTGGTTTTGTTTTCAACTTAGCAAAAATCAATTTTCCCTCCACCCACCATTCTCCCCTCCTTATGAAACAAAACCCAGTAACAGTGGTCTGCTTCATTTACTCTGCATACAGCAGAATGAATAATAGGGCTGCCATTATTTGGGGGAGAATCTCTAGTTCTTGACCAGACTCCATGTTTCTAAAATTTCAGTAGAAATTTTACCTTAATAATAGCTTTTGATACACAGGGCCTGGCACAAATAACACCCTTTTTTATTCCATAAAATATTTTATTACAAAATCATAAGCACGTAATTTTATAACATAACAATATAATATTCAAATGCACCATATGATATTTTAGGTGAAATGCTCAAATTGCCATCCATCTTGTGTGAAGCATTCACATAACCTACCAACCACACTCAGTGGTGTTACTTCTGTCAGACTCTGTATATCAAAGCTCCTGAGAAGGCACTTCTATTTTTATTTTCATTTCTATACCAGTGAATCATGAAGTATTTAACACTGGTGGTGATACAGCACCTCATTTCAGCAACCTTACTACTTGGGTTCTGGCTAAGAAAGAATTCAGAGTCAAGACTCAAACTATAAGAGAAAGTTTACTTAGAAAGTCACCGAGGTAGAAAAAGTGAACCATGGAAGAAACGGCCCCAAGAAATGAGTTACAGAGGCAAAAGAAAGGCCCTTGGTACTTAGGGGAGAGGGAGAGGAGGCGGGGAAGAGAGAGAGAGAGAACGCACTCCCAGGCTTCCTGTCTTAAGGGCTCTGTTATCTGGAGGCCTCGGGGGTGGACCTCCATAGAATAATCATCAGCTTTCAGGTGTACCCCCTCAGGCTCGTGGTCTCCACTGAGTAGTCAGATTGGTTGGCACCAGGGCAGAGGGTCATTAGTCAGTGCAGCTGGTCCGGATGTCAGCCATGGCATCACTCCATCTGATTTTGGTGTTTCTCTGGGCCTGGAGCTGAAACACAGCTTAGGCCTCAATGTCATCTCCAGGGGTTAATGCTTAAGGCAGTAGTGGTACAATGGCTTGTAGTTTTGCCATTGCCGAGCACCCGGGGCTCTTCACCCTGGTGATCCTCTGCACCTGGCTTGTGGTTCCTACTCTGATCATGCCTATCTAGCTCCCTACTACATTTAAGAAGATTATAGCATAGCTTTTATAAACATTGTAGTTACAGGATTAAAAACTCTTTTTACTCTTTCACTATTTATGCTTTTTTATTTTTGTCATTTATCTAAAACACCTATATATCCTTTATAACTATGTCTTATTTATATGTCTTATTTATATAACTATGTCATCTATATCTACAGATACATTGTTTATATCTATATCATCTGCATACATGATATATACCATTACTGTATATATGTAATTTTTAAAATTATTGATCTCAAAGCTCTGGACATTACTCTACAGAGTGGCCATGTGCTATAAACTGAACTATGTTCCCCCTGCCAAATTTATATGTTGGAGCCCCAATTCCCCATATCAATATATTTGGAGACAGGGATTTTAGGAGGTAATTAAGTACAATCATAAGGGTGGGTCCTAATCTAGTGGGATTGGTGGCCTTACAAAGAAGAGGAAGAGAAAACACTGTCTCTCTCCACAGATACCTGCCATGAAAAGGCCAGGTGAAGATGCAGAGAGGCAGCTGTGTACAAGCTGAGAAGAGGGCCCTCACCACTCTCTACCTTGCTGGCCCTTGATCTTGGACTTTCCAGCCTCTGGATTTGTGAGAAATAAGTGTCTGCTCTATTCGTCTCCCAGTCTGTGGTATTTGTTATGGTTGCCTGAGCTGACTAATACACCATGCATAGGAAAATCAGTCAACATCCATTCAACAAGGGAGGACTCTTTGTACTTGGGGTGAAGTAATTTATTCCCACAATTAGGTAGGGGAGGCAACAATACTGGAGAGATGCAGTTTCTGAATTTTCTATTTCTTTTTCTTTACTCCAGATTAGTTTGACCTTTCGCCATCACAGGCTCGCAAATTGCTCCCAATCACAGGGTCTATGAGGAAGCTGTGATGATAATTCAAAGGATTTATTTTTCTACCCCGGCTCTATTTATCTGATTACACTGTAACCAATATTTGCTGTCATCCCTGTAGACAAAAATTGTTCATAAACAAAAAGAAATTGCACAGCTTGGGAGGAAATCAACTTGGTAAATGGGCCATGTTTTTTTCCCTTAAGCAACAGAAAACTTGTAAGAACACTTTGTTGTACTAAAAAAAGGTGGAGGAAGAAGGTAAGGAAAGAAGAAGGACTTCTGGACACTGAATGTGACATTTCCTCCTGCAGAGGGCTTATTTTAATAGGGCGCATGATGGTATAATGCTATTTCTCCCACTTGGGACAGTTCAGAGACATATTAATTAATTAAAATAGCTCTGTCAGCAAAGGCATGCACATGAGTCAACTGGAATTGACCTATTTTGAAGGCAGAAAACTTGGTAACTAGCAGGTATCAATAATCAGGGTGTGGTTTTCCTCCAGGTGTATTGCTTTTCCCAGGGTGTGAGCCACCTCTCAACATTGAAGAGACAGATGTGTGCTTGCTTCGGTTGTCTTTCTGTGTGGTGAAGTGAAAGAAGACTGCAAATTACCCTGGATTGTTTAGAAGAAATTGAGTCACTCTGTAATCATCCAGCAAAGAGTGGGTCAGGCCAACACAGACTATCCCCGTCCCCTGGAGTGTACTTCTGTCTTTTATATGAATGGAGTGGCAGGTGTATATTAATCTTCCAAACCTGTCTCCTATCAGTGCTCTTGAGTTTTTGTAGACCTGTGTATCTTTGTACTGTTCTTACCCACCTGAATCAATTCCATCCTGGATCAATGCTACCATCTGTCACAAGTGGCCCCCTGAGTTCTGGGAAGGAAGGCATACACCAGATTTAGAATACTTTATTTTTGTCTGTTGGGACTTCATAGTAGCTGAGAAAGTTGTTATCTCTGGTTTGGCTCAAAAAGGAACATCCTGAATAAAGAAAGAGAACAACCCCTTCCATCACTGCAACATGTCATTGTCTCCTTCCCATTTCTGTTTCTTCCCAATGCTGTAACAACCTATACGTAATGACACAAGATTCAGGAAACACGGAGAAATGGGGAAGACCAGCCTGTTCCTGGGACCTTCCTTCTTGACCATAAGACATAGGCTGGTGTGTCTTGGCATTTGTAACTCTCTGCCCATGTGCCCTGAGTATTTCTGGTATAACCAGGCATTTCAGCACTGATGCCATTGCTTGGCACCCATCTCGTGTCTAGCATCAACTGGATGGAAAAATATCATTGCTTAGATAATAAATAATGTTTAGGGGTAAAATAAAGCTAAGATATTTTTGAACAAAAGTGAATGCATAAGTTCTTTTGAATTCATATTTTCAGGATTCTTAGGGTAAGTTCCCAGAAGTGGAATCATTGAGTCATAAGGCAGCTCTATTTTTAATTTTTTGAGGAAATTCCATACTGTTTTCCACAGTGGTTGCATCGGTCTGTGTTCCCTCCAACAATGTACTAGGGTTCCCTTTTCTCCACATCTTCACCAGTGCTATTTACAATAGCCAAGAGTTGGAAACAGCCTAAGTGCTCAAAGTAGATGAGTGGATTAAAAAACTGTGGCACATTCATACAATGGAATACTATGCAAGAAAGAAAGTAGGAATTCCTACCTTTTGCAACAGCATGGATGGAACTGGAGACTAACATGCTAAGTGAAATAAGCCAGTTGGTGAGAGACAAATACCACATGATCTCACTTATAAAGGGACTCTAATGAACAAAATAAACTAATCAGCAAAATAGAACCAGAGGTATAGAATCACAAAATAAACTGATAGCAGTAAGAGGGGAGGAGGGAGAGAGATAGTGTTTGAAGGTGAAGGGATCATTTAAGGAACATAGATGAAGGACATATGGACATGGATAATGGAGTGGATCCATGGATGTGGAGCTATGGGTGTGGAGTTGGCAGGCTGGGTGGAGGGGAGCAAAGGGTAGAATATTTGGAACAACTATAATACATGAAAAAAGTGGATTCAGGTTATACATTAGCAAGAAAAGAAAATAAGAGTCTTTAAGGAAAGTAAGAAATGGGGACAACTTTAATCAAGACATACACACATACTAGAGTCTGGAATGGCCATGCAATTTCTACGGAGGCACAGTTACTAAGACCTGCCTCCCTATTCCTGCATCTGGGAAATTGTGTGTCCTTGGCTGAGGAATCGAGGGTAAACTGTGAAGGCACAGACAACAGTATGGTGATAGCAAGAGGAAAAGGGAATGAAGGTAGTTGGAAGTGGGAATTAATGGGAATAGAAAGAGACTTTACGTTAGGGGATGGGCACATGATGCAGTGTGCAGATGATGTCTTGTTGCATTATACACATGTGGTTTTAAGTGTATGGAACCAATGTCATCCCAACAAATTCAATGAAAAAGAAACTTATGGGGTGATGGATATACTCATTATTTCAATTATGGTGATATTTTCATGGGTGTGTGCATGTTCTAACTTATCAAATTATAACCTTAAAATATGTGCAGTTTATTGTAAGTTAAATGTCAATAAAGTTACTTTATAAAAAAATACTTTTTGGATTAACCCCTTGCTCAGAATGTCTCCTTGGTCCATGCAGGGAGAGCTCCAGGGACAAGAGGTTCAGTTTTCTTTGGTCCCATGATTCTTTTCTCTCTTCAATCAGCTTTCTTCCAGAGTTCCCTGCAGTAGCTGCCAGGCCACTGTCCTCTCATTGGGAGGACTTAGGGCCTCTGGTGCAGAACGAGCTCCTGAGCCCAGCAAAAAATAGAGATACACGGGTCCTCAGCAGGCCTTTGCCCCCCTCTTAGCATGTTAGAATTAACAACAGCTCATAATCCCTGAAACCAACTGAATACAGCTTTGAGATCTTTTGGCAAAAATACAAAATAATTAAAAAATCTTTTGAATTTACTCAGGGCTTTAATTTCCTCTGAAGTTATTTCTTTTAGGCAGAAAATTATTTTGTTAGCATCTTGGGAGAAAGAACAGATGGAAGTGCCTAGATTAAAGCCCCTCTATGCCAGCAAATGAATTTATAGCAATATTGAAATGGCTTTATTCTTTCTATGAATATAGGAGGAATAAATCATGAGGTTGTAAGTATAGAACAATAATGAAGTCGATAGCTATGACTTCATCACAGCAAACTGTCATTTATTGGGCTCACCAAGATGTGTAGCTGAGGGTCTGTGGGAGGTGAGAGAAATGTAGCACCTGGCAGTCTTTCCAGGGATTATGGGGTTTTATGCTCAGGTCACAGGATGGATGCTGCAAGCTCCCAAGGAAAAGCCCATCTACTCATATAGATGTAAAAGTGCTGGTCTTGCATTTCCCCAAGTTTCACCATGAGTTTCTATATCTGGGTCACAATCTACAGGAAAAGAAAATTCAAGAGAGCCAGACTTGAGTTCTACAATTCCAGTGGCTCTCCACATAGCAGTCACCTTTTCATCTAAGGACCAGGTTGCAGAGGTGGATGAGCCCATCATGACAATTGCTGTGGGCTCCGAGACATGCAATGCTAAGCCATTTTATCAAGTGTAATCCCTCCCTGGGCATTCAGATGGCATTAGTCCTGATCGGCAAAGTGCTCTAGTGGATTCAGTATTTCAAACTGAACGGTGCACCCACATCTCTGTTTCTTTATAATATTTTCTTGTTATTTGGAACTACATAGCAGCTCAGTATTTTGGAAGTAGCAAACAAAGGGATGGGCAGTGGGCAAGTCTGGAAAGGGTCCTCTGTCAGGGGGTTGCTCTTGCTGGGAATCTGCACTTAAAGCACAGGGTGTGAGGATTTGGTTTGCTCTCCTCACTGCTGCTGCAGTGGGGGGCAAATCACAAAGGACTCAATTAGAGGGAAGTGTGGGCTAGGGGTGGTCCCACTGTGTCCATGAGGCTTGGTTGTATTTCTGAGTTGAGAGAGCCAGGGGCAGCCAGCCTTCCTAGGGTGCTCTCTTTAAGTCTCCCTTTTCCCCATCCTGGAAGGGGGTGGGCACTGAGGTGGAGGATGGATGAGATGCCAATGGCAGCAACTCCTGTTGTCTGTCTCTGGCTCAGATCTTCTGGTGTCTTAGCAGCCCCTGTCCGGTAGAATAAAACCCACATCTTCCTGGACCCCACTCCTCATTCCTGTTAAATAGGGGCACCCACCCTCAGACCCTGATACAGTTTTGTCATTGTAACTCCCTTTCACCCTGTAATTCTTCTATCGTTACCTGGACACTGAGGCTCATCACCTCAGGCACAGAGGATGCAGGTTTCCATTTGTGGCTTTGCACTCTCCAGTGGTCTTAAGAGCTCTGGCTTTTGATTGCAAGAGATTGTGAGGAGAAGAAAACTTTTTATTTGTTTATTCATTTATTGTGTTTTGTTTTTTTTTAATGCCACATCTTGGCCTTCAACACGAGGAGCAAAGTCCAGACACTTTAGCATAAAGGCCACACTGTAAGCCGCACGGAGGGCAGGAGTATGGAAGGGACAAGAGCCATTCCCCTGTGCAGAGAAGGGGCAGAAGTGCCCCAGCACTGAGGGGAGGTTGGGGGGGACTGGGAGAAGGAAACCAGCCTGAACAGAGTCACCTTCTGAAGGAGAAGTTCCTCCCAATAGCGAGGGGGAACAAAGAGTCCACAGAAAGGTGGAGGGGTTCCTCATCAGTGTGAGGCAACCATCACTGAATAGGCAGGTCTAAGCAGAGGTGGATGCTATCAAAGTCTCCCCCAATTCAGCCCTCAAGACCTCAGATTAGCATAGAGGGGCATCTGAAAGTTCGCTAACAATATCCCCCACCCCAGAGAGACACAGGTGCTGATGGAGAATGACCCACATTGAGCCTGTGGGTCAGGAAGGAGCAACGGAGGCTGTGGGAGAAGCTCTGGGCACTTCTTCCATTGTTGCAGAAGGCACACAGGGGATGAGATACTCGTCCACGGACACCAGCAAGACACGGAACAGCCACAAACCATATTGTCCCTCTTCCTTGACAACATGATTTTATTACATAAGTTCTGCTGAGCCTGGATATCACTCATATGGGAAGGAAGGAAATGTGGGTGGAATGAGGTAGGATGGATGCATACACATACACATACACATACATACATACACATACGTGTAAGTGGTCTGACAGAAGTGTAAATTCAATGGAAGTCCATCGTGGAGCTAGAGCCATCCAACCACTTTTGAGCTTCCAAGTTTGTGACCACACATTTTAAACTTACCGTGTTGCTAATTGACACAATTTATCTACTACTGGATGAGATTTTCAATACATCAGAGAGTCTTCCAGCTGAATGCTGCAGGGGAATTCTTGATTAGTTTTGATTTACAATATATTTTCCATCAAGCTGTTCAAGTTACTATGGACATCAATGGGGCTTGGCTTAAGGAAAAGAAACACATACAGAGGAAGGTAACCTGAAACTGGTCTCACTTTTTATTCAGTTCTCAATGGTTGTACAACATACCCAAACTGTCAGAAATGCACTCACTGTGCATGGTGTTGGAGCCAGAAGTCTCAGCTATCAAAGGAGGAGGTGCTTTGGCAGCAGAGACATCCAAGAGTTTACTGCTAACAGCCTGGCAGAGCTTGACAGACATCCATGTTGCCCTTTGGGTACGGCTTAACATAGGGCCACATCCTTCTAGACTGTAGATGATGAACTTGCCTCTTGTCAGCCTTCTCCGTCTCCAAAGGTTGCTCCACCTGCTTTCCCCAGACTCCCTGGGCCCCTTCACCTCCCTGGGTATATCAGCTGAACCTCCACCATGGCTGCTAGCTGTGCTAGCTGGACCTCTGTGTCCTGGGGAGCATTCAGGTTCCTTTGCTCTTCATAACTGACTCAGACTTCCTTCTCCCCTTTTCTGGCTTGCATGTCCCTGTTTCATGTCAGAAAGCTGGCCTCCATCCTTCCCGTCCCTTTGTAGCCTAAACCCTCGTTCTGAGAATAGTCCTGGCTCAGGGCCTGGAGAAAAGTCACCTAGTTAGAACAGCAAATTACAACTCAGAAGGTTGCTTAGTGAGCATAAAATTGGAGCAAGGAGAGCTGGACATTCTTAAAGGATGTTTCCAATGTGCTGTGGTAGCAAGATATAGTTTCCTTTTCAACTCTGGGGCTATTTTTAGAAAAAGATCCGGGAGGGGCCATTTAAAATCCAGGCATGCGTCCTCCCTACCACCATGGCACTGGAAGAGCACAAATGCACACTTCCCTTCCCCCTTCTTTTAAACTATTCCTGTCATTCACCAAAGGCCACTACAACTTTAGCACCACACATTAGGGTTCAAGATTGCATTTCATCTTTTTTTTTTTAGCTCCATTTTCATCCCTTGCTTCCTTATAAGATTTTGAGGAGGTGCCTTAATATCACCAGTGATGTATTTACAGATCTGATCACCCAAGAGATTACTTCTGGGAAGATTTTTGCTGATGAGTGAATCTGACCCCCAGTGTCAAGTCATGGATTTCCAGATGGAGAATGACAACTTCTGACCCACTTTCACAGCCTGGAGGGGATAGGTCATCCATTCCCCTTGGGATCACAGCCCCTGCCCTTGTCCCTGTCCCTTTGCCTATTAAGATCCCAAGGCAAGTGTGGTTTCCTCAGGGATGTGTCTCTGAGTCTTGTGACTAGGAAAGATCCTCTGGTATTGACCTCCATAGCACTGCACACCATCTTTGTAGTTCTCAGCAGGAATAATTTTACCCACATTTGAAGTTTTATTTGATTAACATGTATATTAATTTCTAGGGTTATCATAACAAAGTGTCATAAGCTGGGTGACTAAGAACTACAAAAATTTATTGTCTCATGGTTATGGAGGCCAGCAGTCTGAAATCAAGGTGTCACCAGGGCCACATTCCCTCTGAAGACTCCAGGGAAGAATCTGTTCCATGCCTCTCTCCCAGCTTCTAGGAGAATCAAATGTTCCCAGGGACTTGTAAGTGTGTCACTCCACCCTTTGTCTTCACATGGTCTTCTCTGGGTGCTTGTCTGTCTCTTTGTCCAAATTTCCCATCTTTATAAGGACACCAGTCATATTGAATTAGGGCCCAAACTTAAGAGGTTCATTTTAACTTGATTACCTTGAAAAGATCTGATTTCCAAATAAGGTCACATTCTGAGGTATTGGAGGTTAGAATGTCAACATTTGCATTTTTAGGGGATACAAGTCAGTTGTTAGTGTGCCATTTTATTATCCAATCTGTCCTGTCTTTCTTTTCCAGTCCCAGTATTTGAGAATCTGAATTTGTGGAAAACACAGTGGATTGTCTCTTTTTTCCCTCTTCTGGATTAATGAACAGTTGAGAGATATGGGACAATAGAGTTTGGTTTACAGATTTGGCAAATGAAAATGTAGAGTGCCCAGCTAATTATAAATTACTTAAATATTGCATGGGACAAATACTCATGCAAAAAAATATTGGTTATTTACCTGAAATCCAAACTTGACTGGTGTCCTGTATTTTGTTTGGCATCCTGGATGTGGTTGACACCTTAGTGGTGCACTGAAAGTTGCCGGCAGACTTTTCTGGAGATTGAAAAGAAGGAGGCAGGCTAATGGGGACTCTGAGTGGGGAGAGGAGAGGAAGCCAGAGCTCCCAGCAGATGTGCTGTGGCTATATTCTGACTTTTATTCCCCTCCTTCTACTTAGGTTAAAACAGCTCCAGAATGCCTCTCAACTTGCCACCTATCCTCCTTCTATACCGTTTCCTTTCTTGCTGCCTCTTTGCTTTCTCTAAAACAGTCATCTTGCTTAGACAATGAGTAGTATGTTCCTACACAGTGCTTACACTAAGTACTGCTTTCACAATTGTAGTGTTTTCTGCTCCAGTCTCTTCCTGCAGGCAACTGGCCTCACATCACAGGCCCAAAACTCACCCTTTGACTTCCAGGGCATGTTTCCACTAGGAACTGATTTCTCATTGTTCATGGAAGACTGTCAATTCTGCAGATTCAAGGCCAATTTGGCTTTGAGTATTCTCTCTGTCTTTTTCTAGTTGGGTGACTAGGCTTATTGTAAATATCACTTTCAAAATGGTACTAACAATTGTTTTATACAATGATCAACCTCACACATTGTCAAGACTAAATTTAATAAATTATTCAAGGTGCCCTGGATATAGCATATAGTAGGCATTCAAAAGTGTTAGCTGTAATTATTTTCATCACCATTATCATTAACATCACTATCGTCATCATCATCATCATAATATCATGATAATATCATAAAAATATTATCATGACAATATTTTTCATCATCATCACCATCACAACCATGATCACCTTCACTAGCACTGTCATCATCATCATTATCATTGTTATCATCATTACCATCATCATTGTAATAGTCAACATTATCTCTCATATAAATTATCCCATCATCATTGTTGTCACCACCACCACCACCATCATCATCATCATCATCCCCTTCACCATCATTACCATCATCACCACCATTATTTTCATTATCATCACCAACATCTCCATTATTATCATCATTGTCAAAATCATCATTATCACTGTCATAATTATCATTATCATCATCATTATAAATAACATTGTTATCACCACCATCATCTCCATCACCATCATTATCATCATCATCACCGTCACTAACACCATCACCTTCGCTACCATCACCATCATCATCATCATCATCATCATCATCATCTCATCACCATCGTTATTATCATAGTCACACTATTTCTATCATGATCAGCAACATCTTCATCATTGTTATCATCATGGTCAAATAATGATCTTCTTTCTCATTATCATCATTATTTTAGTCACTCAATATATCTGTTGGGTTGACTTTGTACCCTTAAAACCCAGATTGAGTTGTTTAAATCCTATTTCACCCATGTGCAAAGTATAATGCTTTCACTAAAGTTTTGATAAATTTCCTTGTGGTGTATGTTGTTAGAGTTGCCTTTGGACCAGTTAGAACCTGCTTCTACTGACTTAGTTGAGTGTAGCAATTATCCTACCAGTCAGCATGTATGATCTTCAATCTGCATGATTTTGATCCTGACATAGAATTCATCACTCATTCACCTATTTAAGTATGTAGAAGACTTTATGAAAATTTTTCAAAACATGATAGAGTTAATATATCAATGCAAACTTAATTTTAGATACTTCTCTTCACAAAAGTGGCTCTTCATGTCTTCAATTCTTTCCCTGTTGTCTGTCATGCTGTCTCCAGTCCCCACTTTTCCTTCTTTCATTCTGTCATTCTCTTGCTCTGCATCTCAACTTCCTGCTCATATCTGCTGTAGTCCCCTAATGACGTTTGCCCTCAAAGTCTTACATTTCTTCCAAGTAGCTTATTAAAATGTTTTCCTAAATACACTTCTTTTTTCTAAAACAGTCCGGTGAAAGCTATTCAAATTATAAAATGTTTAGTCAACAACAATTAGTTTGAAAGATGCAGTAGTAGTCTTAGCTGTCTTCTTTTGAAGTACGTACTCCCTTTTTAGCCTGAAAGAACAATTCTACTTAACTTTTGCTTTCAACATGGGGCACAAAGTTACTTTCATCTTTCATCTTAGAAATGCAGTGGCCTGTTAACAGAAGACTCTGAAAACATCTTTCCCTAATATGCTTAGTTCAATGAACAACATTGCATCACCACTAATTTTTAATTATTGCCATGCTTTTTTATTTACACTTAATGAAAAAAGTTATAGTAGGAAATAATTTCATTTTAAGAAATTTTCTTGAGATACATTAGGGAAAATTGAAAGATTTAAATTGTATGCTATCTGAGAAGCCAGATTGAAGTCAGCCTCAGAGGATGGCCTGCATTGCATAGACGCAGCTGCTGGAAAAACTGCCTGGAAGCTTTCCTGTGATTTAGTCCTGAGGCTCGGATGTCAGCATTATTGTGGGAGATTGGGTTTGCTTCTAAGGGAGCACTGAGGATTTGGGACTCTGACACTGAGCCCCATCGATCTGCTTGGATGATTTCAGCTCCCTAAAGTATAAGCTTCTTGAGCCAAGAGATGTTCTCAAAGCTCTGGCACTAAAATTGTTTATTTTAACACCTTGGGAACATCCTCCACTTTGCAGAAGTGTCCAGGACAAATAATTACACTTATGACTATGGAGATATACACCTTTGAGTCAACAGAGGTTTCCAAACTTCATTACTACTCTAATATTTTGACATTGAAGAATTGGATTCTAACATTATGCTTGAAGTTAAGGCCAAAAGACTCTAGAAAAGATATAAATAAGTCCTTTATGGGGTAAATTTTTTAATTAGGGAAGCTGCACAACTCCCCAGGTCAGCAGTAGAGAGAATTACAGTGAAATTTCATTTGGCATGAAATCAACCATGCATCGCATTTTCAGTGAATGCCACTTAAAGTTTCAAGTTGGCATATGCTTGAGACAGACACTCTTCAGCCCATGTGACAGAAAAGAAAATGGTGAGACAAAAGAATGGCAGGCAGTACTGCACGGGAAGCAAGATATATCCTGTCTCCATGCTCTATCTTCTTAACTCACTGGCTTCAGCTCTCCTCCTCTGCCCCAATTTGTGGAGTCTAGGGCAAATTTAGGACCGGGAAACTTTGTATTGTATTTGGGAGAACAGTATGCAAGGGGGCTAGATAAAGAAAGGGAAAGATTAGCTGAAATGTTCTTATGGAACCACTGAGCCCAGGAGAAGAGGGAAGCTGTCTGGGAGGGAACTGAGTTCAGGGTTGGGATGACTGGCTTGCCTGCTGTACAGAAGGAGGGATGTGAGAGAAGAATAAAGACCAAGAGTGGCTGGTGGCCAGGAGCTGGGCAGGAGGTGCTGGAGGCCAGTATAGACAGGCTGGCCCAACAGTGGCATGTCCCTGTCCCTACTTCCAAAGGAAGTAGGCTGACACTTCTCTGACTCCCCTTAAAGCACTGATGCTCCTTAGCTGCAATGAGTTGAATGGCGTCTTCCTAAAACTTATGGGCACTACAACATCAGAATGTGATCTTACTTGGAATATACATCTTTGCTGATGTCATTAAAATAAGGATCTCAAAATGAGATTATCTGGATTAGAGTAGATCCTAACTCCAATGACAGTGTCCTTATAAGAGAGAAAAGAGCCAGAGACACAGAGATGTGACCAAGGCCATGTAAAGATGGAGGCAGAGAGTGTAAAGATATATCTACAAGCCAAGGTATGCCACCAGAGCCTGGGAGAGAGGCTTGGAACAGATCTTCCCTCAGAACCTCTGGAAGGAATGCACCCTGCTGACACCTTGAGGTTGGACATCTGGTCTCCAGAACTGTGAGAAAGTAGATTTATGTTGATTGGGTCTCCTAGTTTGTGGTGCTTTGTTACAACAGCCACAGGAAACTAATATATCTGGGTGCCAGTCCTTGTGAATAACTTAGAAAGATGAGAAAAAAATGAATGTTTTATAAGTACCTCATCTATGCCAGTCTTGGAACATGATGCATCAGATGCCACTCCTGCTTGGAGAACAGCCAGTCCAGTTTCAGACACACAGAAACAGGGCTTCATAGTAGTCAAGAGCAGACACAGAAATACATGCAGCCTCTTTGGGCACCAGAAGAGTCAATCTAAGGTCTCAAAGAAGGAAAGTGGGAATTTTTCTGGTGGAAAAATGATGAGGGCATGGCAGGTGATAAGCACACACAAAGGAGCATTGGAAAAAAACTGCTAAATGAGTTCAGAGAAGGGCAAGGGCTAGAGGAGGCTGGATGGCTAGTTCTTGGTGCGGGGGTGGGGGGGATATGGGAAGGGATGCAGCGAGAGAAGGAGCTGGGCAGAGACAGCCGAGACTAAAAAAATACCCCGAGGCTGTGAGGTGATAGTCTTCCATTGATGCTTTATAGTTTCAAATTTAGTTTTCACAATTCATCATGCTTCAGATGTCATTCATGGCTTATTCATATCTTGGACATCTTGTGCCTGGACATGACAGTCAACTGGTGGTGGTCTCCTTATCTTCCCTCCACACCACTGACTGACTTCCACATAACCATCAAATCAGTACCTCCAAGGTCTTCAGACTGATTCAGCCCCCAGGCCACAGCCTTGGAGCCTTGTGTGGTCTGGATGGTGATGTCGTAGCCTAGATAGTAACTCTCACTCCCTGCTGTAAGCCCTATCCTGCCCTGCCCTTTCACACCATGCTATTTTCCTATTCTTAGAACAAATTTGTATCCCTTCTCTGTCCTCCCTATCTTTGCAGGCTCTTTTGTACCATTCAGGGCTCTGAGCAGCACCTCTGTCCACACTCAGGTCCTTGTCCTTCTCTATCCTGAGCCATGTTCTATTGTCCTGTGTTTGGCCTTCATTTATAGGCTGGTGCTATTTGGCTCATAATCATGTTCATTTGTTTACTGTCTGTCATCCCTGCCCCCCACTACCCATGTACACACAGCACTTTATCAGCTCAGTGGGACAGGGATGCTGTCTGTTTTGGTCCCAGCCAGGTGCTGGTGCCAAGATCAGAGTGGGCATGCTGCTTGTGGATTGCTGAGGAAATTGAGGCCCAGGGAGTGTTCACCCATGTGGTGGGTGGAGACAAAGCTTCCCCCAGTCCTTTAGGCAGAGCAAGATAACTCATGTGTAAACAAGCATGGATGAACGAACACCCATAAGAGAGCCCAGCCCACTCCCTCTGCAGCCTGTGTCCTCTCATTACAAGCCATTTATACTTTGGGATCAGTACCTCCCACATCTCTCCAAGGATCTGGTGCCATCCTCTAAGTCTGTGAGTCTCAGCTCTCTCTCTGGCTTCCATAGAGTTTTCACACACAGCAATATCTCCCACTGTAGGCAGTGATGTACATCAAGGGAGGCCTATCCTTGATGGAACATGTCAGGATCTCAGGAAAAGGAGGCTCTGTAGCTCGAGAAACTGCTTATCATCCTCCACCCCATTTCTTATACATCTTCAGAACAGGAGGAGGAGCAGTTGAGTTCTCCCCACCCTGGATCCTTGAGAATGAGGAGCACCTTTATGGTAGGTAGAACATTTTAGCTAGGCTGGTGGCCAGAGCAGATGTGTCCCCCCAGGGATGATTCTCATAACCTGAGATGGATGGATGAGAGAAGGCTGCTAGGGGAGAGGGTGGTGGTGCAGAAACCACTCTGGCTCCTGGCTCCTTCTCTCTGTGCCCACCACCCATTCCCCTCTCCCAGGTTTTACACCAGCTTGTGTCTGGCTAAGCAGTGACCAGCACTGAATGAAGGAGACAGTCACCTCTCTTAAAGCATTGTTGTGAACAGCATGGATAATTGGTTTTTCATTCACACATAGAGTGGAGAAAATATCTAGAAGTGATTAAGCAGTTGAACACCTAGTGATACCTGCTAATTAAATCCAGACCCCTGTCATCTTATAAGTCATATCTAACCACACCAGGGTCACATCTACACACAGAAGTCAGAATACTTGCAGGAAATAAGAGTTTTTTGAAGTGACCTGCACAAAAGGGACAGGGCTTCCAGATGCCAAGATCATAGGTGGCACTCTCAGGGTGGTGGCAGAGATATGATACTCCTTCCCTGAGGCTTATCCCTCTACCCCTGGGAGCCAGAGAGTAAGAGAAATGTTACTCATCAACAACAGGATACCCTCAAACACTGTGTGTAACCCCTGAAAAGCACAGAGCCCCTATTTGGATATGACTCAAGCAAAGTGGGTTTGGTTTTGTTCTTCACTCCCTTTTCTAGGATGTCCCTACACATCCTTCTTTCAGTAAAGTGCCCATTCTAGAACTCTTCTCACCTGACTCCTCTTTACACCTTTAAGAAATCTTAATGGTCCCATGCACTTTTAGTAAAACAATAGAATTATTGTTGAAAATTATTGATTTGATTCCACTGTTAATATCTTGATGAAAAAATGACTCATTGATCTCTGTAAAAGTAATTCTTTCTCATTTAAGGTGCAGCTGAGTGCCCACCACTTTCATGTGCAGCATTTTGTATCATGCTCAGCACCTTGTGAGGCAAAATGATTTTTCTCTACTTTGTAGTTGACAGCACAGGGGGTAAGCATGTGGCCAAGATGCTCCCGGGGAGGGGCTGAACCAGGATTTGAACCTAGGTCTACAGAAACTAGATCAAAGATAGTGTCTCCTCCCTTCAACTAGAGCACTCGATTCACCCACAGAACCTTTCTGAAATAACATGTTCTTGGTGATAAAATTATAAACACTCATTATTAAAAACTTGGAAAACATGCAAGGTTACAAAAAAGAATGTGAACACCAACTCTTTTCACAAAACAATCATTATTACATCTTGATATACTTTATTCCCTCTTAAACTTAATATACCTTTCCAAAGTATATGCAAAATAACTTACTTCATTAGTTTGGCTTTTATCCATCTTCCCACTTACTTTATCATGAGCCCTGGGAGGCTCTCCAAGAGTGTTTGAGAGTATTGTGGTGGCCTGACACTCATCTTGAGAATGAATGGCAATACTTCTAATCCAGGGTTACACATTCAAACTTTAAAGAATTTCCCCGTTTTAGAGGCAATCCTACTGTGATCATTTTTGGACATATGGTTTATCTGCATTTTGATTACTTGGAGGGGAAAGAATCTTAGGAAGTATTTTTTCTAAGTGTTTCTGGCTTGAACGGACATTTAGTTTTTGAAAACAAGATTTCATGGGACATTTTGCCTTAAGTTTCAGGAAGAAACTCTACTTAGAAGAAAATGTGGTTGATCAAAACCACTTGTTTCTCTTTACTCATCAAATCTTGATGAGCCAGAGCCTCATTTCCTCAGCGTTTGGGGGTTCACAGAAAACTGCTCCAGTGTTCGTGTCCTAGGAGAGATCAGCCTTCCCTGATCAAGTTGCTTCCAATGTTAGAATAGCACATATGTGCCCAGTCCCTGCCCGGTAAGCACCTGAAGCGTACTAGGATGGAGCTCCCTGCCTACTGGGTGGTAAGAGCATACCACCCTCAGGCAATGAGAGCTCGGAGGATCACCTGCAGTCCACTACTCCCCAATGTCTCAGTTGTCCCAATAAATCCTATTTTCTATAGTGCCAAGTTGTGCTTTTGGTGTGATGTGGCACCTCCTTTGGGTGACAGGGGCAGGGAACTTCATGGAAACGTCTCAAATTATAATGTAGCAGGTAACTACATAATGTCAGATGAGTGCTCCCCATTATTATATTGCGAAAGATGGGGGTCACTTTTTGCATTATAATTTCCTGGGTTGGCAGAATAGCCACTGACTCTGGAGCAGCATGAAATCTACCGGGTTTCATGGGGATGATGTCAATGACTGGCTTCATGTGAAGAGGAGTGGCCAAGTGAACCTACCACTCTCTAATATTCATTCATTAATGTTATTGAATGCTTTCTTATCCAGGTGATGCATTACAGATTTTATATGCACTATTGCATTTGAATTTTAATAACAATATTAAAAGTATAGTGTAATAATAATGAGATTCTGAAAAGTATGAAGATTGGAAAGTAGAAAAAACAAAACTTTCCTCACGGACAATGTATTACAATGTGAATAAATATATTGTTGGAATTTATAATAAGGATGGCCAGGTTGTTAAATTAATGTATGTGTATTAAAAACATTGCTATATATAAGCAACATACAGTTAGAAAATTAAATTTAAAAAGCATTTAAATAGCATTAAAACAGCAAATACATAAGACAAAAAACAGAAAACATGTATAATAGTGCAGAATACTATTTTTTTAAATTAAATGTATTAGGGTGACATTGGTTAACAATAATGAGAGGAATTTAAGACTTGGTAAATTAAGGGATTCCCATATTTATAGATGTGAAGACAATATTTAACAGATACCTACTCTTTCAAACTGATCTGTGGGTTCAATGTCATCCCAGTCAAAACGCCAATTGTGTGTGTGTGTGTGTTTGGAATCAGAAGCTGATTCTAAAATTTATGTGAACTCTATGCTAAGACACTTAAGAAAGAAGAAAGTACTAACATTTTTTCCTTTGAATATTCAAATTTACATAAACTATGAAGAGAATCCCGAGGTGCTGATGATTTCCTAACCTAGATGGTGGTTACATTGATGCTTAATTTGTGATATTTTACTAAAGTTTTATTTTTTTGTACATTGTCTACTATATCATAAAAAGGATATGATACTATATCATAAAAAGGACTTTAAAAGAGATGACATAAGATACCAAGAATGACTACATTCTCTTTTGAAAGTTGTAAATATTCCTGCCTCTTAGAAATTAATCTTCTTTGTCACTTAAGTAACTGATGACTTGATGAAGAAATAAAGCACTGATATGGAATATTCCTCCATTTCCACTGAGACACACACAGCCCTTTAAGTAGATATTTTCTTGGACTGGGCTTTTGGAACTGGGCTGGAAATGGGCAGGAAGAAATCATATCTCTCCCCTGTCCTTCCCTCCTCATCCTCTTCCTCCTCCTTTCCCTCCCCATTTTATCTTCTTGCTGTCTTTTCCTCCTCATCCCCTCTTCCTCTCTCTCCCACTCCTCCATCTCTCTCTCTTTCTCCCCCTTCTCCTGACCTCACCCTGGATGCCAGTGAGCAAGCCTGGTCTCGTGTGTGGCTCTGGAGGTTGTGTATGAGAGTAAGCACTGATCTAAGTGCCATCCCTGGGACTGAGGTGTGCTTGCCAATAAACTGCAAGCGTGTAACCAAGAAGCATTAATGCAGCAACTAGTAAGGACCCAGGAACACAAACACCTTGACACGCCCATTTTGCCAATGTCATGTTTTCACCTGGTGTTCCTCTAGTGGGTGTGCATGCTAGTGTACAATGAAGCATAATGCCCACTTCAGTTTTTACCTCAGTGGGAATTGTAAAGATTAGTTTTAATTAAACTTATTTACTTTGAGCTCCTCTGAGGAGTGGTTTTTAACTAATATGAAAGAACAAGAATAGTACTTATAATTAGGATAATCTTAGTGAACAGTAATGAAAGAAATCCAAGATTATGTGAATAATAATTCCATTAAAAGATTTTGTATAAATACAGGGTGACATTATACTGAAAGTAGAACTTTCTCCTTAATTTTCTTGACTTTTAAGTCTTTGAATTGTATTTAAACAGGTTATTTTATTGATGGTGACATATCTAACATAATAATTTTCTACTCTAAAATAATTCATTATATGTACTGAGTTTTAAATAGGGAAAGTATTCTTCAGATGATAAAGGCTTTATATATTTTGAGCTTGTACCTTTGTAATAAAATGTAAAGTACTTAAACCCCTAAGCTGCACAATCTTTCTGTAATATCCACAGGGAATTCAGAGGTATTAAATTAGCTGCAAGGGGGCTTTGAAAGTGTTCTCCAAATGCCATAAAAAGATATTGAGAAATCCAGAAAGATACTGAGAATTACAAGAAAAAATTAATAAGACTAAGTAGTCTACTAAGATTCAAGTGTGGTTTCTTTACGTTAAGTTTTCCACTTTTTTTGAATTTTCTGAGTGGAAACATGTTACATGATGTCACTGCTACAATCCAAAGGTGGTTGTTCATGATCGAACTTGCTTGTTAGGATGCAGCACTTATTAGCCCAGGGCACTTTGGAGAATTTGAATTAATCTCCTGTGCTTTTCTAGAAGAGGCCAGACCGACCACCTCTGCCGTGATGCTGGACTATGAGTTTCAGCTACACACCCTGTACAAACAGTGCCTGTGTGTCCTGACTGTAAGGGCATTGTTAGATTTTTGAGCTAAACACTCATTTGAGCCTTATTGTTGTTATCCATTTGGGATTATTAGGGTGTTGGTTCTATTAGAAAATAAGCTGTCCATCATATTGATTTAAGAAGAATAATCAATGTGTGTTTTGTCCCAGTAGAAGTATGAGTAAGAGTTTTTTATATTTCTTTTAAATTTCTTCACCATGATTACCTGCCAATAATAAATTCAAAAGCAAGAAAAAAAATGTAAAATGGTAGAAAACATACCCAAAGCTGATAGATATTTCCATTGTAGTTGACATGCAGAACCATATTAATTTCATATTACAATATAGGGATTTGACAATTATATATATGCATGTGATCACCACAATAAATCTAGTAACCACCTGTCACCACACAAAATTATTATGATGTTATTGACTATATACCTGTGAGTACATTACATTCCCATGATATCTGTATTTTATATTGGGAAGTTTGTACCTTATTCTCCCATTTCCCTACCTCTCTCTCTTCTGGCAACCAGCAGTTTGTTTTCTGTGTCTATAAGTCTGTTTCTGTTTTTTTTTTTCTTTTTTTTTTTAAATTTCACATGTAAGTGAAATCGTAGGGTTGTCTTCTCTGCTTGACTTATTTCATTTAGCATAATACACTCTAGGTCCATCCATATTGTTGCCAATGGCAAGATTTCATTCCTTATTTTTTTGCTGAATATGTAAGTGTATGTATGTGTAGTCTCACATCTTCACATGTTCTTGTCAAATTATCCATGGCTACCTAGGTTTCTTCCATATCTTGGTTATTGTCAATAATACTGTAATAAACATAGGGGTGCCTATTTCTTTTTGAATTAGTGCTTTTGATTTCTTTGGATAAATATCCAAAAGTGGAGTTGCTGGGTTGTATGGCAGTTATATTTTTAATTTGTTGAGGAACTTCCATGAAGTATTCCACAGTGGCTGCACAAATTTACACTCCCACCAACAGTGTACTAGTATTCTCTTGTCTTCACATCCTCACTAACACTTGTTATTTGTTGTCTTTTTGATTAGTTGTCATTCTGAAAAGTGCGAGGTAGTAACTCATTGTGGTTTAGATTTGAGTTTCCCTGAAGGTTAGTGATGTTGAACATCTTTTCATGTGTCTATCGACCATTTGTCTGTCTTTTTGGAAGTAATATCTATTGATGTCTTTTGTCCAATTTTTAATCAATTTAAAAATATTGAGTTGTATGAGTTTATATATTTTGGATATAAACTTATTGAATATACCATTTGCAAATAGCTTATTCCATCCAGTAGGTTGGCTTTTTTTTTGTGTTTTTTTTTTTTTATTGTTGATGATTTCCTTCATCATGAAAGTTTGTGGTAGCACCATTTGTTTATTTTTTGCTTTTTTTGCAGTTGCCCAGGGAGACATATCCAAAAAAATATTGTTAACTCATGTCAAAGACTTCACTGCCTATGCTTTTCTCTAGGAGTTTTATGGTTTTGGGCCTTACATTTAAGGTGACAGATTTTTTGAAATTGCTTTCAGTTTCAGTTGTCCCTCCTTTTTCCCCATTTCTCTCCTCTACCCCATCCCCTCCCACTCTGACAGTCAATGTCCCCCATTGTCCATGCCCATTAGTCCTCTGTTCATGCTCTTTTGTTTGTCTCTTCCTCTTCTTTCCTTCATTATCCCCCTCCCCTTCCCCTCTAGTCACTGCCAGTTTAGATTTTTAAGAACAAGTTATATTTGAAAAATCAGTGATTCTTCCTCTGGGACGTTCAGCACCAAGGCCAGGTCTTGAGTGGAACTACATATTCCCCAGCTCTCTCTGCTTCTATGGAAAGCAGAGGGAAGAGAGGTTGAAGGTTATTTAATAAAGGATGTTAATGGTTGGGTGTGACACTTGCCAGTATTTTCTGTCCAGGGTTACCATCACAAAAGGCCTCTGAATCAGACTGGCTTTTAGGAAGGACAGAGTCCAGGATCTTATTCTTTGCAGTATTTCTGCTCACAAGCTGAGAGGAAGTGACAGGATCATTTATGGACTTCAGCTTAGAGGACAAAGCAGAGGCTAGATACTGAATTTGATTCTAAAATTTTTGTGAAGAGCCTGGTTTACAGTGCTAGTAAATATTTGCTAAATGAAAAATAAATAGTCTAGAGTTGCTCTGTTTACTTTTTTTAATCCCCATTCACTTAATTTTTTCTCATGAAGTATAACACACACAGAAAAATGCATAAGCATAAGTGTAACATTTAATAAATTATACAGTGAAACATACTAAGGAAACACCATGTAACCTCCCACCAAATTCAGAAAGAGAACTGTTTCCGTCTACTCAGGCAGCTATAATCAAGTGCCAAAGGCTGGGTTGCTTAAAAAACAGATTTATTTCCCACAGTTCTAGAAGCTGAATGCCTGAGATGAGAGTGACAACATGGTCAGGAGAGAGCCCTCTTCTTGGTGACAGATTTCTCTGTGTCCTCACATGGTGGAGGGGGTAAGGGAGATCTCCAGGACCACTTTGGTAAGGGCACTCATCTCATTCATGAGGGTTCCACCCTTATGACTAATCAGCTCCCCAAGGCCCTGCTTCTTAATACAATTATCTGGGGCATTAGGCTCTCAATATGTGAATTTCTTTGGGGGGGCGTAGAACATGCAGACCATAACAAGAACATTTCTGGCACTTAAAAAACCCCCTCACACCTGGCGAGGTGGAGATACACTGGGCCAGAATGGGAAGCACAATGGTAATTCTGCACATTGGCATCCAGTGGGTTTTCAGAACCAGCGGAGTAAAGGGTTTTATTGCTATAGAAATTTTTAATGATTGAATTTTAGTCTTAAAATTTACATAATTATAGCTCTTTAGATATATCTTTGATTTCAGAAGTACTTTATTTTAGAAGAAAAATAGCTTTTTAAAGAAAATCATAAAATATTTTTAAATTGTTAATTTAAATATTGTTTCAATTTATGTACTTACAGATCTCTTTTCCATGTATGTAATTTATATTTAATATAAACACATTAGAAACTATTTATTTTAAATATTTTTATTGTTATTCTATTATAGTTGTCCCAGTTGCTCCTCCTTTGCCCTCTTCTGCCCATCACAGCCCCCGCTCCCACAGTCAATCCCCCACAGTTGTCCATGTCTGTGGGTCATTCATACATGTTCTTTGTCTAGTCCCTTCCCTGTCTTTCTGCCATTATCCCCTTCCCCCTTCTGTATTTTTGATCATGGAGAATAAATGTAAGTCAACTTTATTTTTGTATAAATAGAAAATATGGAAGTGAAACTCATATATATAAAGCTGCAAAGGAAATAGAAAAATCTTTGAAGTGGGAGTGCTGCTTAAGTGAAAAAATAATCTGGAAACAATGAAATTATGCAGACTTCTGTCAAGGGTGAACAACATGAACTTTGCAAACAGGATATTATGAATATTATAATTAGATTGAATATTGAAAATATAATGATAATGAGCAAGAAAATTATTCTCATCAAGTATGAAATGTAAACAGGTCAGATAAAAATCTCTTCATATTCATCACTAGAGGAAGATTGAATTTTTGATCAAACAATAAGAATGGAAAGAACAATTGTTATCAAATCCCAAAGTAGAGGCAACAGAGTCAGCTCCAGCCTATTATTAGTAGGTGAAAGAAATGATATGTGTGAAATTTGTAAACTGGGCAAGAAAGATGAAACCTCATCACATTGTTTTAATAGTGTGTGAATGTTTCTAGCAAACTCATTGATTCAAATTGGTGATTTTGATTTTCCTTTGGTAAGCCTGACAGAAAATTTAGTATTTTATATTAAAATTATTTCAAGTGGAAAAAGAACATAGAAACCAACTATTATATTTTAGGTTCAAATGCAAAGTATTTTGTAACTTTTTTTCATATTTATAACTCAGTTTTGCCTAAGATGGTATCTATGGCTGAAAACATCCAAGTTCTTAATTGTAAGGACATAAAACATCCCTTGGTCACAAAAATTACACAAGTGTAATTACCACCGTCGAAAAAACTCAATAAACAGCAAGCAACTTATGGTGTTCAAAACCCATATGAACATTAAAGTACACTGATGAAATCTTCTCAAAGAGAAATATTATATGACCAAACATGATGCTCTGTTGGGTTTTTTTGTGATGCCACTAGGACAATATTTAGAGAAAAGAATATAAATCTCCTAGTTTTGCAGAAATGATTTCAAAATTAGGAAATAGAATGACTGAGCTTGGAATACAGACAAAAATGAAGCATAGGAACATTATCAAGGATGGAATGTTCAAATGAGATCCAGATTTTAATTAATGCTAAAGAATTATGCTAAATGCTTTGAAAAAGTAAATATTATTCATTTCATCCAGATTGTACCAAGGACAGATATTTAGTTGAACAACTAACATTTGTGGTATGTAGTGTTAACTACCAGAAAAAAGAACACAGGGACATGAAAATGAGTGTCTATGTTACTAGTTTTAAATTTATTTTAAAATGCATAGGTTTTTACTTAAATGAAAGGTAGGATGAACAACTTTCACTTTTAGCCTTGATTTAAAAGTTGGTTGAGTGCCTATGGGAAAGGCACTAATAATGTTGGTAAAGAGAAGTGTACAAGTCAGAATTTGAACTGACAATCCATTTGCTACTAGGAGTCATGACTCAATTATACCCAGGTGATAATATTTTTAGAGCAATGAATGCAATAATTACATATGCTATTTTCCAGAAATAGAATTTCTTATCAAATTTGACCTTTAAACTATTCTTGAACACATGAAAAGGAATACCAAATAGATGTTATTAGAGAAATTTGATTTAATTTATACAAAATAAAGAATTCACTAGAAGAGTGAAGTAAAACAGATGCTCCTCAAATCAAAAGTTAATATGGTCTTCAGAACATAGATGGAATTAATGTTGAAATTTTGTATACACAGTTATTGGGTATGAACTATCACATGCTAATACTATGTAACAAAAAGCTTACAAAAAAGCCACATCTAAATTTAGGCATTTTGCCTTCAGGATTAAAATAGATTTGAATTCTATTTTTTAGAGAGAAGTGGGTTTTGTCTCTATGAACCATGCACTAAAGTTGACATTATAATACAACTTGAAAACTTAGAGCCAGGAAATGAAAATGCTTGCATGACTCTGAAGAAGATTGTACATTAATGATTGTGTAACTCATCTCCCTTGTGAATCACGATACAGTCTCAGCTGAAGAGGGATTTGAGATGATTGGAAAACATTCTGTCAGTTTGGGATTTCTTTATAATGTTTCAGAATTAAACAAGTGAAAAAAGAACTTGAGAAATTCAGTTAGTTAAGAGTTAAGTAAGAGGTTCTGGTGAAGATGGCAGAGTAGGTAAATGCTGTACTTGCTTCCTCCCACAACCACATCAAAATTACAATTAAATACAGAACAACCACCTATGAGAACCACTTGAAGTTTAGCTGAACAGAATTCTTATAATTAAGAATATATAGAAGAAGTAATGTGGAGGCTGGTAGGAGGGACAGAGGCCCTGAATGTCTGGTCCTCACCCACACATGGCAGTTAAAAATCAGGAGGGATATCTCTGCAGAGGTCCCCCATGAGGAGCAAGGGGTCCCAGCCCCACTCTAGGCTTCTCAGCCCAGCATTCCAGTGCTGGTTTTCATAGTTTCTGGCTGTGAAAATCAGCAAGGATTGTGACTGAGAAGGAAGGCTGCTGGAGTTTCAGGTGTTCCTCTTAAAAAGTCTGTGTGCATGGATGAGCTTGTTGATGGACTCTTTCACTCTGAGCACCAGTGCTGAGCCTGCAGCTTGAAAGATACCAGGGACACTTCTGGCCAAGATGGAAGCATAGGTAGATACACTTTGTCTCCTTGCACAACAACCAAAAGAAGTACAAAAACAAATTTAAAATAAAAAATAAGCAGAACTGCTGGAAAAATCGAACTGTATAGAGGTCCAACAACCAAGAAGTTAAAGAAGAAACATTCATCCAGACTGGTAGGAGGGGCAGAGATGGGCAGCTGGGGTGGAGAGGACTCACAGCAAGGCTGTGGCTGGAGTATCAGGGAGAGCAAGGCTGCAGCTGGCTGACTGGGCAAGGTGGTGGTGGGCAGAGTGGGTGGTCCCACACTGGTGTGTGGATAAACTGGGAGGAAAAACTGGGGAGTGAGACATGCCCTGCAACCCAGGGTTCCAGCAGATGGAAATAAAGCCTCCAAACTTCTGACTGGAAAAATCTGTGGGGGTTGAGGAGGCAGGAGAAACTCCCTGCTTCAAAGGAGAGTTCCTTAGAGAGACCCACAGTGTCTTAAAATGCACACAAACCCACTCACCTGGGAATCAACACCAGAAGGGCCCAATTTGCCTGTGGGTAGCTGAGGAAGTGACTGAAAGCTGAGAGCTGAGCAAACGGCATTGTTCCCTCTTGGATCCCTTCCCCACATACAATGCCACAACACAGCAACATGGGTTGGCCCACCCTGGTGAACACCTAAGGCTCCACCCCTTACTACATAACAGGTGCACCCAGACCAAAAAAAAAATGGCCCACATGAAAGAACAGATCAAAGCTCTAGGAAAAATACAACTAAGTGATGAAGAGATAGACAACCTATCAGACGCAGAGTTCAAAATACTGGTAATTAGTATGCTCACAGAAATGGTTGAGTATGATTGCAAAATAGAGGAAAAAGTGAAGGCTGTGAAAAGTGAAATAAAGGAAAATGGACAGGTAACCAACAGTGACAGGAAGGAAGCCAGGACTCAAATCAAGGATTTGTACCAGAGGGAAGAAATAATTGCTCAATCAGAACAGAATGAAGAAACAAGAATTTAAAAAATAAACAAAACATGAAGAGAGGCTTAGGAACCTCTGGGGCAACTTTGAACCTTCCAGCATCTGAATCACAGGGATGCCAGAAGGAGAAGAGGAAGAGCAAGAAATTGAAAACTTATTTGAAAAAATAATGGAGAACTTCCCTAATCTGACAAAAGAAAGAGACTTCCAGGAAGTTCAGGAAGCTCAGAGAGTCCCAAAGAAGTTGGACCAAGGAAGCACACACCAAGATACATTGTAAGTACATTACCTGAGGTTAAAGATAAGGAGAGAATCTTAAAAGCAGCAAGAGAAAAGGAGTTACCTACAAAAGAGGTCCCATAAGACTATCAGCGGATTTCTCAAAAGAAACCTTTCAGGCAAGAAAGGGCTGGAAAGAAATATTCCAAGTCGTAAAAGGCAAGGATCTACATCCAAGATTGCTCTATCCAACAAAGCTGTCATTTAGAATGGAAGGGCAGATAAAGTGATTGCCAGGTAAGGTAAAGTTACAGGAGTTTATCATCACCAAGCCCTTGTGGGGAGGTCTGGTGGGGGTGGGCTGGGATGGGAGTAAGAGACAGAAAACTGTACATGAACAACAATTAAAATAAAATTAAAACAAAAACAAAAACAAAAACAAAAAAGCAAGCCCTTATTACATGAAATGTTAAAGGGATTTATCTAAGAAAAACAGATAAAAAATACGAACAGTAAAATGACAATAAACTTGAAACTATAAACAACTGAATCTAAAAAAACAAAAACAAAACAAAAATGAACTAAGCAAACAAATAGAAGGGGAACAGATTCACAGAAACAGAGATCACATGGAGGGATATCAGCAGGGAGGGAATGGGGGTAAAGGTACAGGGACTAAGAAGCATAAATGATAGGTTAAAAATAGACAGGGGGAGGTTAAGAATAGTATGGGAAATGGAGAAGCCAAAAACTTGTATGTATGACCCATGGACATGAACTGAGAAGGGAGAATGATGGCGGGAGGGGGGTACATGGCAGAGGAGAATAAAGGGGAGAAAAAAATGGGACAACTGTAATAGCATAATCAATAAAATATATTAAAAAATGAAATTTTGCCATCTGCAACATGTATCTAGAGGGTATTGTGCTGAGTGGAATAAGTCAGACTGAGAGAACAAATGCCGTATGATTTCACTTATATGTGGAATATAAAAAGGCAAAATAAGTGAACTAACAAAACAGAAATAAACTCACAGACACAAATCACATTTTGATGGCTTCCAGATGGGGATGGTTTGGGAGTGGGTGAATGAAGGGATTAAGAAGCACAAATGAGGAGCTACAGAATAGTCACAGGATGTAAAGATAGCACAGGAACATATCATCAATACTATTGTAATAACAATGTATGGTGTCAAATGGATACTAGGTTTATCGGGGTGATCACTTTGTAAAGTATGTAAATGTCCAATCACTATGTTGTACACCTGAAACTAATATATTGTATGCCAACTGTAAATGAAAACTAAAAATTATTTAAAAACTTAAGTGAATTAAACAAATGAAGCATTAAGGAATTCATCGATTGTATGTCAATTTATAACTTATTAAAAAAATCCTTGTAATCTTTTTAGAATTACAGAAAAATTGTGTAGATAATACAGAGACTTCCCATATACCTCACACCCAGTCTCCCCGATTATTAATATCTTCCATTAGTATGGTATATTTGTCATAATTAATGAGCCAGTCTCAATATGTTATTGTTAATCAGAGGACACACTTTATCCAGATTATCTTAGTTTTTACCTAATGTCTTTTTTCTGCTTTAGGATACCATCCAGGGTACCACATTAAATTTAGTCATCATTTTTCCTTAGACTCTGCTAGGCAGTGCTGTTTTTTCACTTTCTTGGTTTTTTTGATGACCTTGAGAGTTCGGAGGAGGGCTGTTCAGGTATTTTGTAGAATGTCCTTCAATTGGGATTCGTCTGATGTTTCTCTTACGATTATTCTGAGGTTATAGGTTTTGGGGAGAAACATGGCAGATGTAAAGTGCCATTCTCATTGCTCCTATTAGGGGGACACACTATCAGTATGACTTATCACTGTTGGTGTTGACCTTAAACACATTACCGAGGTGAAGTCTGTCAACCAATGGTCATTGGTGCCAATTCAAAAACCAACAGGAATCCCCAATGTCGGGTGCAGGAAAGGAAGAAACTTTACTTCATGCAAACAGCTCAATGGTAACAGAACAGGGCTGTGAAAACGGCATGTCCATGAGGCTGCCCTGGGGCCAGGCCCCTCCTCAGCTGAGCAGGTCTGCTCTGCTCCAGCTTTTTCAATGTTTCAGCTCCAGCTCAGTAAACGTAGCCCTCAGTCTTAGGTGGAAAGACTGTGCCCCTGAGCCACAGGGGAGCTGGCTTATATAGACTGAAGGCCCCATCGCTGGTCCCTGATTAGTCAGAATACAGCCACTCTGATTGGGCAGAGCTGCACAGCTCCCATTGGTTGGGGAAAGCCTTAGTCCTATGGTTGAAATAGGACTCCAGGGACTCCTTTTTAAGGACTGGCTCAGATGGCAGAAAAGCAGGGGTGGCAAGCAGAAGCAGGCAGTGAAGTGCAGAGCAGAAGCTTCTCCGAGAAGTGCAGTTTGCTTAAGAGGCCCCTGTACAGAAATGGCTGGCGGCTCTGCCTTTGTTTTTCTTTTTGTTTTGCCCAGTTAGCCACCAGGAGCCCTTCTTAGTCCTCAGGGTTCACAAGTCCTAGTTATCAGTTTCTTTACTGTGAAGTTCCTCCCTCCCCTTTTGCAGTGCACCCTTTGGAAGGAAGTCACTGTGTACAGCCCTCCACAGGTGCTCCAGCCTCACACATTTGCTTCCCTTTAGCAAGGATTGTGTCGTCTTCAGCTTTTTTCTGCCTTAGGTTGATCTCCAGCACCTTCAAAAGTTTTCTTTTCTCATAGAGTTTGTAATCTTTTTCATCTTGAGGAATAAGTTGATACAAGCTTCTCAACCATTTCTGAATCAAGGAATATCTTCCTTAAAAATTCATCTTACTTTAAATTTTAGATTTGTGTATCTGTAGGTGATGTCCTTTATCATTGTAATAAAGTTCGGAGCCATTACCCTTGCAAACATTGTCTTTTCCCCCTCCATGTCCTGTTGTTCCAAACGTGTCTTTGCTAGACCTCTTCACCGTGGCTTCATAGGCATTGGCATCAGGGTTACCACAGAGCATGTGGTGCTTTACGATATGGAACTTGCTGAGTGAATTAGGGCCTGCACAGTAATGGTCTCTATACCATATTCAAGCTGTAAACACCAATTTAGTTTCAGTAAAATAAAATTATTCAAAGTATTAAATTCAACAAAACTACATAAAGCTAAAAATCACAATTTAAAATTTCAACTTATTTCAGTTTTATGGTTGTGTGAAAGCGGCAAGCATAAAGATTTCATATTTAGTTTTTAATGTGTGTTTGCACATGCTTAAAGTATAATTAAACTGAAAATTAAATTAACTTCAGGAGTATATGGCAATGTTTTAATTTAATGTAGTTTATATATTAACAAGCTTATGTGCAATGGTTTATACAACAAGAGCCCTGGAATATATAATTGAGAGTGTTTTTTGCTACATTTTAAATTGTGAGCTGTATTTTTATGTCTTTGTGCTAAACTGAGTTAAATAGCACTTAAAAAATAGTTAATTATCAAATGAGACAAAGAAGCTAAAAGAGAATTTAAGTAATAATCCTAATCAAATTTCTTTTATAATTATAATAGGAGAACTAAGTATTTTGGAGATTCCAGGAAGTTCTGGCTTATTCCAGGTTGCTAGAACATGAACTCAAGTATGTCTTTAACATAACAAGGTAGGGTTGGGAGGGGTCAGGGAAGAGGTGTTAATATCAACTTTTTCTTAGTAGCCAGCCACTCAGAACTGGTCTGCTGGGTTCCCTGGTCCCCAATGGGAGACAAGAAACAGCAGAGAGCCTGTTGTTAAGGATATTGGGCATGCTACAATATGTGGCAGGCCTGATGGCTATATTTAAAGTCTATAAGATGGACAAAAGAATAGTTTCCTTATTCTCTTCCTTCTCATTTCTCCTGAATCTTCCTCCCATTTTTAAGATTTTTCTACTCCCCAGTCCAATAATGAAAAAAAGACATACTTGCAAAGTTTCCTTCCTTGTACCTCCTGGCCCCATTTCCCCTTCACTCCATCCCCTGCCCCATTCCAACACAGGTAAAACAGCACAAAACCTTCTGAGAAGTTCTATGGGCCAACCACTCTTCAATACAAAAGAGCAGAAAGTACAACTCAGGAGCCAACAATGGAGAGAGCCGTACATGTACATCCAATCTGGGTTGCTTTTTCCTCTGGATCTTAGGTGCGCTGGAACTGAGACCAGCCTGCATCTCCCCTGCTCCCAATATATGAGTAAAAATCTTTCACTGGCTCACTTTTGCTTCTGGGGATGGGGCCCATCTGTTCCCACTCTCTAGTTCCTTCTGCCTCATAGACTTTAGAAAGGGATGTAAAAGCCATTTTTAACCATAGTCCCAAGGTAGAAATACCAAAGCCAATTCTTCACCAGTGTATTGGAAAGGTGGAAAAGGGGGTGCATCAAAGAGGTCTTACTAATGGACCACTGCAGGACTTGGTGACAGGGGGTGGGCAGTGAGAATTAGGAGAGAGAAGTAAGTGGAAGAAAGAGAAAGGATTTCACAGTTAGAAAGGTTAGTTGGATGGATTAACCATTGGTTAGTTATGCCCTGAACATATCTGAAAAATGGATAGATCTTTCCTTTATGATGGGAAAATCAAGAGGGCCACTGATGCTATAAAATAAGAGTTTTCTTGTGGTCATGTCTGTGCTTTGTAGTGGGAGCTCAGGAAGATAGAAAAAGGACCCTCTATGGCAGGTCATGGGGAGATTTGGGGGCAGGAAAATCCCAGGCTTCTCTTATCCCATATCACCTTGACAAAGAACCAGAGGGGACAGCCAGGTGTTGCTGATCTCTCAGCCTGTCCTGAGGGAGAGAAGAAGCTGGAAGGAGACAGCGATGTTGCTCACAGGTCTCCTTCCAGTGTTTTGCTGTGAAAAGAAACTCAATAAAATCATCATTTTATAAAAAACAGTAGGCTTCTCTTCTGAAAAATAAATGCTATTTTCTTTCTTCATTTTTTCCTGCACTAACAGAAAAAAAGAATTAAGTTTTAGTCTAGCTCCAAAAGCTGCCATTATGTACTTGGTTGTTTTCATCTTTGTGATTAAATACTGAAAGTGAATGTGGGGAAATCGATACCAAGGTGGAGGTAGTGAGTTATGTAAGGGCCATGGCAATGAAACATTAAGCACCACACATCAAGAGCAAGATTGGAATCCTAGTCTTTATTGAGGGAATACTGTTTGAACGCTACTTAGGAATTGTGAGAGATCAATATGAATATATATGAATATATACGACAGACAAAACTTTAAAAAAGTCTCCACTGACCTAAAAAAACAAGACTCAGAGTGCTCACATCATTTAATTCGAGGTCTGGGAGAAGTGCCAATATCATGTAAGAGAGAGGATGCTTAAGTCATAAGACAAATGTCTTCTTCTTTTCAGAATCCCCGAGTCCTGTGTGCGGGTAAGCCATGTCGACCCAGAATCTGTTGTCATTGGAGTGCATAGGAGCATGAAGGAGCAAAATATTGGAAAATTATAAAATTAGGCTTTTATCAAAGAATGAAGGTTTATTACTTTTAGATAATGGACCAACTCAAGCTGGCCACAGAAAGTGCTTCCTGTTAGAGGGCTTGATTTAATGAGGAATAATTCTAGTTTCTGTTCATAGTTCAATAACCCTGTTTACATTAATGGTTAGTTCAGATATATCTAGAAGCAATTTATTCTCTGGAGTAGTAAACTCTTCATAATTGTTATCCATTTTATCTTAGACGCTGGTTTTTCATAGAGCCCAAAGATGTGACCTTCTGTGCCAGCACTTTGCACATGTTTGCTGGCAGGTCCCACGCCTGGATGGTGATGGATGAGCAACACCTCCCAGGACTCACACTGCCAGCCCCCTCTGAAGGCTCTGTCTGTAGCTTCTGATTAACTAGACAGGTTTATCCAGATACAGAATGCTCTCCTTCCTAATTAACACACACAGAGTTTGTGTTGACTGAGGACTATGAATATAAATACATACCACGTCTGTCCTCGAGCATCAGAGACTAGTTGTTGGTGGTGGGCCATGAAAAGTAAGCACGGGTGTTTAGGGATGGGGAGACACAGGAAGGGAGCAGCTGATTCTGCTTGTGGTAGAAGTGGGAGATCAAGAAAGTTATGCAGAAATGATTTTTTTTGGTTTAAATTTTGCAAAAGGAGTTAGCTCAGAAAGAACATTTAACATGGTGGAGTGATGAAGGCCCACACCATAGGAATGATGCATGTGCTGTCTTTGGGGGCCCATGAATAGCTTTGTGAGGTTGGATAGTGATGGTGTTTGAGTGTATGTGTGTGGGGCTGGAGGGGGACCTTTTATCAAGGACCTTGACACATGGAACAGACAGATAGCAACAGGAACTAAGATCATGAATGATTTTAGTCCACAGCAAAGAATTTAGGTTTTAATCTAGTGACTATGGGAAGCTAGCTAATGGTCATATATATATGTATATTGTATATATATATAATGTATATATATATATATTGCTTTTTATTTTGAAGTAATTTTTGGTTTACAGAGGAGCTGCAAAGATAACATAGACAATTCCTGAATACCTTGTGTCCAACTTCCTTTATTAACAGCATCTTAAATTGTCATGGTGCATTTGGTAAAAGTAGGAAATTAACACTGTTGTAATATTATTTACTAAACTAAAGACTATTAAGATTTCAAGTTTTCCTGCTAATATCCTTTTCTCTTCTAGAATCCAATCCAGGGTACCTGGTGCATTTAGTCTTCATATCTCCTTAGTTTCCACCATTTTGTTCCTCAGTATTTCCCAAGTCTTTCATGAATCTGAAAAGTTTGAAGACTATTGGTCAGGGATTTTTTGAAATATTTTTCATCTTGGGTTTGTGCGATGTTTTCTCACGATCAGGCTGAGGTCATTGATTTTTAGGAAGGGGACCCCGGAGGCCCCAGTATGTTTCTCTCACACATTGATGTTTCACTCCTTTTCTGCTTGTCTCCCTCTCTCTCTAAAAATAAATAAGATCTTTGAACAAATAAGTTACGCAGGACCAGGGATCTCTAAGAGAGGACAGGAGAGGTCTCAGAATACACCCTGGGGTGACTTCTCAGGAGCGAGTTCAGCTCTGCTGGGCCAGCATCTCAGAACTACCACTGAGTGACCTGGGCAGAGCCCCTGGGAACCAACTCCCTCCTGCCAACTGGGTCAGCCTGGCAGGCCAGAAACTAGGGATTTGAAGGGGAAAGACTGGGAAAGTCAGCATAAAGTGTGCAAATAATGTCTGAGCAAGTGTCCGGTAGGACCTGGTCAGTATGATGTCTTTGCCCCACAATGGTATATCTAAGGCAGTTATGAAATAGGACCTCAAGAGAAGGCATATTAAAGATGAAATGTTCAAGGTGAGTCAGGATATGTAACATGAGATTGGGAAGGATTAGATTGGCTCTGATAAGCACCGTCCCTGGGAAGTGTTATCTGTCAGGGACACAGCAGCAATACTGCTTTGAGCAGTGGATGCCTTTGGCAGATTTAGACATTCCCAATCACCTCTCTCACTATGGGATACTTCACAAGACAAAATCTAGTGGGACAGGTGAGAAAAACAAATGTCAAAGGCTAGACAGCTAAAGGAAGATAAAAGAAAGGAAGATACTGAATTCCAGCAAATCATGTTAACCTTCTGTTTCCTAGGAAAGGCAAGAAATAGTTTCAGAAGCAGGTTGAACTGTTAGAAGCTCAGTTGAGCTTTCCTGAAAATGGCAAAAGAAAAAATAAAACACCAGACATATATTCTACCGTTTCAGAAAGAAAACTGATGTAACAAAAGACATGCTACACAAAGCCTGGAACACAGGAGAGCTGACAAAATCTTTCTAATCATGCATCATTAGTAACACAAGGAACATTGAGTATTATGGCTGTTTATCATTTGTTCCTTCCCAACCATAACTAACAGGTCTATATACATACAAAATCTGTATATGTCACATAATGATGCACGAGCTTTTACTCAACAAATGTTTTTCCTAGAATGGATGTGTCTCTAGCCTCAGCCCTTTGCAATTGAGAAGGGAGAAGCCTATGACATCCATTTATTGATATTACTCAATGAATAGTGCAGGTGTAGAGACCAATGACCTTTTATAATGTGATCTTTAACAGATGAGAAATTGTTTTTTCCATTATGTGATTTGCTAATGTTCTTGAAATTAAAGATTTAGTTTTTTCTCCACATTTGTTTTATAAAGAATAAAAAATGTGCAAAGAAACTGTCTGAGTTGTCACATTAGGGCCCTCTGTTGGGGAGCATGTTGAACAGTCCAGGAGAGCTCATTTCCCATCATCACAACGTTTATACCCATTTTTGGGCCGCAAGTGTTGACAGAGACCTTTCCTAGTCCAGCACTATTAATGGAAAGGAAATAGTGGTGCAAGATGATTTTCTTTCCAAAAGAGTTTCTCTGTGTGCTAGATCCTACACTGGGTAAAAAGCCGTATCATGGCACCTTTATGAGTTCGTGCTTGGGTGGTAAAATGTTGGGTGGTGTGAAAGAATACCAGCTTTGCCTGACTCTTATTCATGGTGATTCCCCCAGAGCTCTGAGGTTTGAGGTCTGAGTATGTTTACTTTACTCCCATGTCTGCTGCTCCTTGATGTGTTGAGTTCTCTAAGAATCAGACTCTGAAATGAAGTTGAGGGTATAGGATGTTTGTTATGGAAGCCCCTAAGGATTATCAGCTGTGGAAGGAAGGTCAGGTAAGCAGGATTGGAGAGAGGAGAGTCTGGACTGTGATTTCTTGGCTATCGCCAGGAAAGCTCTGGAGCCTACATGGCCCATTAGTGTTGTCCTGAATGAGCTGAAATGGTTGGTCCTTTATGCACCTGTTTTAACCAGGCATTGAATGTAAGCTTCCGCTGGGAAGGCATGACCTTGGGTAAGGAAGTTCGAACAGTTGGAGCCATCCCTGAATAAACGGATGAAGACTATCTTTCAGCAGCTAGGACAAGTCTTTTTTGGAAGGGCATCCAAGGAGTGAATCATTACATCCACCTCTCCAAAGACCTTCCACATCATACACTTAGCTTGGCACGCTTTTCCACCAGCCTCAGGAAGAAAGTGCATCAGTCAGCTTACAGCACATTATGCAGCAGTAATGGATCACCCCGAAATCTCAGAGGTTTACTACAAGGGATATCTGTCTTGCTCATGCTAAATATCCAATGTGGGTCACCTGTGCCTCTGGTCTACAATCTCTTTACTCTTGCCAGGGTTGTCCAACCTTTTGGTGTCTTTGCACCACAGAAGAAGAAGAGTTGTCTTGGGCCACACATTAAAAACATCATGACATGTAATCACAAAAAAATATTATAATGCTTTAAGTAAATCTATGATTTTGTGTTGGGCTTGCATTCACAGCCATTCTGGGCTGCAGGCAGCCCGTGGGCCACAGGTTGGGCGCCCTTGCTAGACAGCAGCTGACATAATCCCTTACCTTGGGCATTGTTGAGCTCTAGGCAGAGACAAACGAGAGGCACAGAGACTTGCTCTAAGAGCCACGTTATTTCCTCCAACATCTCATTGGCCAAAGCAAGTTACATGCTCAAGCCTGCCATCTATGGGACAAGAAGTATAATCCTCTCACAGGTTGGGTGCAGGAGGGGGGACAGTGGGTGTTTTCACAGCAATGCAGTCTACAGCACAGGCACATCAAGGAAGTCCACGGTGGGAGTGGGAGGCACTGGGCACACTTGTCACTGAACCTCACAGAAGAGACACAAACCCTAAACAAGCTATTAAATTTTGTGACAAAGACAGAAAAATTTTAATTTAAATAATGTTTTCCCTTAAATGTGGGAGGACTAATTACAGCTCTTTCAGCCAATGGGCAGATGGTCTTGAAAGTAGCAGCAGATCTCACCCAGATGATGGGGTGTTGTGTTGACAGTGACTCCCTCACGCTCCCTTTGATTCCCTATCCCTGCCTTTCCCCTCACACGCAAGCCCTTTACATCCATTGGCTCTTCCTCCTTTTTCAAAACCTGCCCTCACTTAGCAAGGGCAATTGACAAGCAGCACTGGCTTTTCCGACGATGAACCCTAGCAAGAAATAGTTCTTCTCTCATAATCTTGTTAACCCAAAAACTAAAGCATGATGGCACTTATCCTTACTACCAAAATTTTGTGACCCATTAAATTTATTGATTACACAAACCTCTAATACTTTGTATAATTTTGCCAGGGCTGCTTTAAAAAAAATTACCACAAACTAGATACTTAAAACAACAGTAGCAAATTCTCCCATAGTTCTTGAGGCTGGAAGCCATAAACTAAGGTGCCTTTGGGGCCATGTTCTCTTTAAGGCTCTAGGGGAGAAGTCTTAGCTGATTCTTCCAGCTTCTGGTGGATTCAGCAGCCCTTGGGTTGTAGACACACCACTCCAGTCTCTGCCTGTCATCATGGCCCATCTCCGTTCCGTATGCCTCTTTTGCTCTTCTCATAAGGTTATCAGTCGGATTAGAACTCAACCTAATGATTTCTGATTATGCTTACAGGGACCTTATTTCCAAATAAGGTCCCATTCACAGACACCAGGAGTTAGGATTTGGCTGGGGGCTGTGATGGGGTGGGATGGGCGTGAGGGAGGCACAATTTAACTCAGTGAAGGGTCATAGTTGGACACTTGAAAAAACAATCTGTAAGGTAAAAGTTCCTAATAAAGCAAAGTTAGGCTGCCACTCTTACAAATTATTATCCTTTAAAAGAGGTTCAATGGCTTAAATTAAAGGAATGGAATCTCATTGTTCGATTTCAGTAGACGTTCAGGTCCCTGTATATGCACTAGGAAGGGTGCCTATGGGCAGACTGCAGCTGCTCTGTGCAATGAGCTGGAGTCTGCCCATAAACTAGAGAATGCTTGTGGCTTCCACCAAATTTTGGGTTCCACTTGCCCAAGAAGAGTGACCTTGGCAGGTCAGTACCTTTTGGTGGCTCTGAGTTGCAGGTCCCTATAAGGAGATTGGTGATATTTAAGGGTAAGATGACCTTGAGATCTTTTTAACAACCTTAAACATCTCAGGTTAGAAACTCAAGAGTAAGTGTCTTGGAAGCTACAACCCTGAGAAAGCTGTCTCGGAGCAGAAGCATCCAGAATCCTTCAGATTCAAATAAGCATTTGCTGTCAGACTTGATTCCTTCTGCTTAGCACATCAAGTCACACTCAAGGAGACTCTGGTAAAACCGGAAAATCTTTTCATATCCAAATAAAACTTATCAATAAGATTTCAAGGGAGGTCAAAATGACTCTCTAATTGTTTAAACACAGAGCCGACACTATGTATAAACATGGTTTGAGACAGTCATTATCTTTGCCAGCTCTCAGAGAACTTCTGCTGTCAACTTCCTTTTGCCTCCATCTGAATGAGTGACATTTACAACCTTCAAACTTGGAAATGAAAGAGAATCTGTACCTGCCTCCCAGGGAGCTGTGAAGCTCCATGGAGATGCCAATCAGAAGTATTATTACTTCCACCCTCTGAATTTCATTATTTTAGCTTAACCTCCTATTTTTATTAAAAATATTCTCAAAAATGACTTCAAATAACTGTTCCATGTAGCTTCCATTTTACTTGTTAGAAGGAATTTGTGCACTGCATTGAAATTGGATTAATCTTTTTAAATCAAACATTGTTTTACAGATTAAAAATATACATGGCCATGACCATTTATGTATAAACATAGAATTTATTATGAATAGTTCAAGTCGCAAGGTACCTTTGAGATCATTTTATTCGACATGATTTTAACAAATGGGGGACATGAGGGCTTGAGAGGCTAAACAATCACAGCCTCAGAACTACATTTTTATCCATTTTATAAAACATTTCACATGCAACAGGTTCGTTTCTGGTGACAAAGATGACATTTTGTGCTGTGCACGAAGGAAGCAATGGGGAGAAAACTGGAAGTAAGCCAGTCTAGGGTCTTGGGTTTTCTTGACACCAGCATTTCGGGCCTAAGACAAGACTGGGCTTCTTCACTCTGCCCAAGGTTTTGTTTTCTTTTCAATGTGGCATGTTTTGGTTCTATATGGACCCAATTAGAATGTTAAAAACTATGTTGACCTTTCATCCCCCTTGTCCATAGCCCCCTTCCCAGTTCTTGTGGAAAGCTGTGTCTTTGCTTGGGTAGTAAGCATACATGTACCTGAAACAGCTATAGGCCGTGGGGGCTATAGTGGGGGAGATAGGGTTCCATTTATTGATTAGAGATAAAGCTGAAATACTGTTCATTGTCTTTGGTATATGCTATGAAGTGATAATTTTAAGAAACAGTAAAATTAAGTCTCTCAACTTATAAAATTAATGCACATCAAAGATTTCCTTTAACTCTTTAATTAATGGGGGAATCAATACAATGTTACAACTAGCTCAAAGGAAAATTAAAACAAACACATACACATGCATAGACCATCATGAATATAGGCATATATAAATAAATTTTAAAATACATATAAAATTGATCAATAGCCACAGAGTAATAATCAAGTGCATCTTTACCAGACAGACTTATTTACTTTTCTATGGGCAAGAATAATTTGAATTTCGTCAGTATTCCACAACTTACCCAGTTGCATAATAGCTCAAAGACAATGAGAGGCAGCGATTGCCTGGAAGGCTGCCCTAGACAGTAATTAGGTTTGCTTATTTCAAACTGCTTTAGACTTTTTCCTGACACTATGTTTTGAATGCTGCCTTTGGACTCAGCTTTCACATCTCATATAAAATTGCCCAATAAAGTCAAAATGCTTACTTTTTTTCTATTTCTAACTCATATGTAGTTAGCTGAGCTTAACAATGAGAGAATTCTGATTTACACAAATATTTTTGTTGGCTAAAATCATAACTTTTACTTTTTTCCAATTGGATATATTTTAAATTAATTGAAAAATACATCTAAGCTAGGCCAAACTACCAGTTTGATATTTCCTTCTCCAATCTGCATAAGAAATCCTAATAAAGTCACTAGTGGGACCCGGTAGGGAGGCTTTGGTTGGAAGGGATTTATATTTTTCTTTCTGACTGCTTATATCACCTTGAACAGTATTTTTGGTTTTCTCTGTATTTTGACCTCTTCATCTCTGAAACAAGAGAATCGTCTTCTCATTTGCGAAGGTCACTCCAAGCCCAGGGTAAGTTTCAAAATGGGGGCTGACTGTGGGCGATGAAATGAAGCACTGTTCTTCCCTTCTCCTGCATCTCCTTACCTTGCTCTCTCCGACTGGGGCCTTCTGCTTTGCTTCTCACATTTGCCTCCAGACATCAGGGTTATGTGGCCACTTCCTGGAAATCCAGTCTCTGGCCTTCCTGTCCCATGGCTGCTTACTGTCCTGCAGGAAGGGTTCCATGATCAAGGTCAGGGAAAGCTGAACTACAATCGAAACACACTTATCTGCAACACCTCAGAGCTGCCTGCTATATATTTCATCCCTTTTCAGTTCAATTTTTCAGTACTTTATTATAAAAGTATCTAAATTTGACAGAAAAATAGAGACCACTATAAACTATGACTCAGCTATATCAAATCTTAATATTTCACTATTTTTGCTTTACTCTTTTAAAGGCATAAAGTACTACAGTTGAGCCTTATGAACCTTCCTCACCCCATCTGCTTACTTAACACTCCTGGCCCAGCTTTTATGTTTTAATGTCATAAGTGTGTCTCCGTATGAATAATCTCGTTTTGCATATTCTTAAACTTAAAATAAATGATATCATTTTGCTTATGTCTATGCTATGGGTTGGTTTTTAAGCCCACCTCCAAGTTTGGTGATTGCACAGGACTCACAGCACTTGACACATAGTGGTACTCACAGCTCTGATTTATTACAATGAAGGGTACAGAGCAGAATCAGCGATGAAAAAAGGCTCGTGGGGAGAAGTCAGAGGAAAGCCAGGGGCAAGCTTCCAAACCCCTGTCCCAGTGTAGTCACACAGAATGCCTTTAATTCCTCCAGGAACAAGTTGTGATGACATGTGAGAAGTGCTGTCCACCAGGGAAGCTCATTAGAGACACAGGGCCCAGGGTTTTCCTTGGGGGCTGGTCACACAGGCACCCTTTCTTCCTGGAGCGGCACCAAAACTCTGAACTCACAAAAGGAAAGCATGTGCTCAGCATAAACCATATTGTTGGTACAAATACTTTATATACATTAAGCCTCTTTCATCATTTAGGGAATGGTGGGAACCCTCTTGAAATCTAAGTTCCTGGATGCTAGCCAAGGGCCCACCTTGCAAACAGGCCTTTCTAAGGGCAGCAGTTTCAAGTCTGCAATGTTATCTCTTTTCTGCACAGTATCTATGTTGCAACTATCTGATATGTTTAGCTCTGGTTAGTTTATTGAATTTTTATACTATTCTGTTGTGAACATTTAAGTTGTCCCCTATTTTTCATGGCTGCAAATAATGCTACAAGAAACATTCTTCTAATTGTCTTCTTGCACACATACAGGTATCTCTGGATTATAGTGTACACATATTTTCAACTTTGCTAGGCACAAGAAAGTGCTCTCCCAATTGTACCTACCTTATAGAATAATCCCACCAGAAGTGTGAAGGTTTGCTTCCTTACCTCTTTGTCAATGCTTGGCACTATTAGACCAATTTTTACAGATCCAGTTAGAATGAGGGGAGGTTTCCCTGAATTACAGTTCTTAAGGTATACATACACCTGGGAAGCAAGAGCACTTACAGGTCAAGGAGCTGCTGGAAGTAGTGCACACAAGCTCAGGACCAGACAGAGAGGCAGAGCTGGGGTGGCTCCTTCCTAATCATGTCTATCTCTGGCAAGGATGCTCCTGAATAACATTGAAATGGTATGAAAAGAAGTCGCAGATCATGAGCTATAACACTGATTCATTATAAAATACTGCCAGTTTGGGGGTAAAAATTAATCAGTATTGTTTCCTGTGTTTCACACACTACTCAAAAAGTTTCTGGCTTCTTAGAATGCTAATAAAAACTCTAAATATCTAAGCAATCATTCTTTTTTCTTTTTAAAATTTTTTAAAAATACTTTTTTATTGTTGTTCAAATACAGTTGTCTCCATTTTCTCCCCACCACTCCCTCCCACCCCAGCCATCCCCACTTCCTACCCTCAATCCTACCCGGCTTTGGCTTTGTCCATGTGACCTTTATACATGTTCCTTGACAACACTTCCCCATTTTCCCTCCATTATCCCCTCTCATCTCCCCTCTGGTTACTGTCAGTTTGTTCTTAATTTTAATGTCTCTGGTTATATTTTGTTTGCTTGTTTTTTTTTTGTTGTTGATTATGTTCCACTTATAGGTGAAATCATATGGTATTTGTCTTTCACTGCCTGGCAATTTAACTTAGCATAATGCTCTCCAGATCCATCCATGCTGTCCCCAAGGGTAGGAGTTCCTTCATGCTTTCTGCTGCATAGTATTGCATGATGTAAATGTACCATAGTTGTTTGATCCACTCATTTACTAGTAGACACTTAGGTTGCTTCCAACACTTGGCTATTTTAAATCAGCTGCTATGAACATTGGAGAGCCTAGGATCTTTTGAATAGGTATTTTAGGGTTCTTAGGGTATAGTCCCAGTAGTGGAATTGCTGGGTCAAATGGCAGACCCATTTTTAGTTTTCTGAGGAAATTCCATACTGTTTTCCACAGTGGCTGCACCAGTTTGTATTTCCACCAACAGTGTACTAGGGTTCCCTTTATTCCACAACTTTGCCAGCACTTGTTGTTTGTTGATTTGTTTATGATGACCATTCTGACTGGTGTGAAGTGGTATCTCATTGTGGTTTTAATTTGCATCTCTCTGATGGCTAGTGATGCTGAGCATCCTTTTATATTTCTCTGGGCCCTCTGTGTGTCCTCCTTGGAGAAGTGTCTATTCAGGTCCTTTACCCATATTTTAATTGGACTGTTTGTCTTCTTGGGGTAGAGTTGTGTGAGTTCTTTATATATTTTGAAGATCAAACCCTTGTCTGAGGTATCATTGGCAAATATATTTTCCCATACACTTGGTTCCCTTTTCATTTTTCTGATGTTTTCTTTAGACATGCAGAAGCTTTTTATTTTGATGAAGTTCCATTTGTTTATTCTTTCCTTTATGTCCCTTGCTCTTGGGGACATATTGGTGAAAATATTGCATCATGGATATCTGAGATTTTCCTTCCTATATTCTACTCTCAGACTTTCATGGTGTTGCAACTTATATTTAAGTCTTTTTATCCATCTTGAGTTTACTTCTGTGTATGGTGTAAGCTAGTGGTTGATTTTATTTATTTTTTTTTGCATGTAGCTGTCCAGATCACCCAACATTTGTTGAAGAGGATATTTTAACTCCATTTTATGCTTCTGCCCCTTTTGTCAAATATTAATTCACCATAGAGACTTGGGTTTATTTCTGGGCTCTCTATTCTGTTCCATTGATCTATGTGTCTGTTCTTATGCCAGTACCAGGCTGTTTTCATTACTGTGACTTTGTCATATAGTTTGATATCAGGTATTGTGATCCCCCCTACTTTGTTCTTCTTTCTCAAAACCGCTGCAGCTATTTGGGGTCATTTATGGTTCCATATAAATTTTTGAAATGTTTGTTCTGTATCTGTGAAATATGTCATTGGTATTTTAATAGGGATTGCATTGAATCTGTAAATTTAAGCAATCATTGTTAACAGTACTTTTTTGGGGGGACTGAAGAACACAAGGAATTGGGCCAGATGCAAAGGGAGATGTTTTTCAAATATCAGCAAAGATTTCTAAAGAGACTCTCTTCTCTGGAGTTCCTATGGCAGGGTGATGGGAGAGCGATGTCCTCTCACGGGCTTTACATATGTTACCAAGCCTGTGCCAGAGCTGCGCTCTCCCTGGGAGACTCAGTCCAGTAGATGAAGTGCTCTCAGTCCAGGGGAGCAGAGGACACCAAATCAACAGCCCTCAAGCTGTCCTGCCTGGGGACATGCCTAGGAAACAGAGAAGGTGAGAAAGGGTATGGTTTGCAGGAGAACTTCCAACTTGGAGGAGCTTAAACCAAAAAAGCAGAACTTAATACCAGAATTTTGAGGTGTGTTAAGGGCTCAAATGTGTCTCTCCAAAGTTCTTGAGTTGTCCTAACCCCCAGCACCTCAGAATGTGACTGTATTTGGAGATAGGATCTTCATAGAGGAAATTAAATTAAAATAAAGTCATTAGGGTGGGTCCTAATCCACATGACTGGTGTCATTGAAGAGGAGATTAGGAGACAGAAAGGTGCAGAGGACTTGTGGTGTGGAGACACAGGGAGAAGACATTCATCCATAAACCAAGGAGAAAACCCTCAAAAGGAGCCAACCCTATTGGCACCTTGCTCTTGGACTTTCAGCCTCCAAAATTGTGAGAAAATAAATTTCTGTTGTTGAAGTGTCCAGTCTTTAGTTCTTTATTATGTCAGCCCTCAAATAAATACAGGGTAGATCACTGAGGGACATGAAGACAAGAATGAACTAACCTCAGGAAAGACTTGCAGGGACAGGTGTAGATATGGAGGCAGGAGGAAAAGAGAGTCCGCTGGTACCCATCTCCTTTTTTTCTTACCTCCAATCCCTTTCCCCTCTTCTCTACTCCACACAGTGAAAACATGTCTGTTGAACTCCCCCCCCCCCGCCCCGCTGTAGAACTTTAATAGATTTGCTTATCAAATCTTATTGATTGCTCTCACCATGACTGAACTATGTGTTTACAGGTGACTCACTTATTCTCTACCTCCCAGGGAGCCTGGGCCCCAGCTCCCCATAAGATCCTCATTAGCTCCCCTTCTTTGGGACTCCTAGATCATTCCATCCCAGGTGTGCCTGAATCCCTGCTTCCACCCATCAGTCCTGAACACCCAGTGTTTTATAAGGTGGGCCTTTAGCCATGCAGAGAAAATACTGATATCCTTAACTTGGTTTAAGTTTCAAATTTCCTTAGGGCAGGACTTGGATTGGCTCAGGCTGGGTCCGGGGCCAGCCCCAAGCCGCAGTTGGCTGTGTTAGAGTAACCATGTGAATGATTTCAAGGGGCCATTCAGGAAGCAGTGGAAGGGCCAGAAATAAGGGAAGCTGCTGGGCAGATAACAAGGTGGTCTCCTGAGAGGTGGTGATGACTTCCCAGAGGGAAAGGTATTTTAGGCATAAGCTACAGAGCAGGAGGAATGCGCTCGGCATGTATCGTCAAGGAGACTGTTCCTTGTGACTGGAACATGAGATGCAACTGAGGAGTGGGGGGAAGATGAGACAGGGCCAGAACACCCCAGGCCTGGTCTGAGTGTTTCATCTGCCTTTTCAGAGGATGATTAAAAGTTACTGAGTAAGGGAACAGGACATTCAAGATCAGATCACAGCTCCTTGGACCCAGAGCGGAATCATACAAGGTGCTGGCTAAAAATCAGATTTATAGCCACATGCAACCTACTAAATCAGACTTTCTGGGGTGGGATCCAGGAATCTAAATTTTTCACAAACTCTCCAAGCAATTTAGAGACACATTGGGGATTAAGAATCTTTGATTGGCTGCCTGCGGGAGAGTAACTTGGAAGCTGTTGGCAAAGAGTTTCCCTATCCTGACTTTCCTTTGCTCTTTGTTGCTTTTGACCTTTTTCTAAGTAGAACAATGTCTGGGTTATTTTATAAAACAGGATTATATTTGGATCATGTCCATAGCTATAGGAAATATGTGTGCATGTGTGCATGCATAAGGCCATTTCTTATGAAACTCTTGAACATCTGCTACATGAAAACAACACTGATTCATGGGGGAAAAAATGAAACAAAAACAACCAGCTCAAATAAAATGATCAGAATAGCAGAGCAATTTGGATTAACAGCGCATTTTAGCAAGGCTAATTTGTAACCCTCTAACATTAAAATTGGGCATGCAAAACACATTTTAGAGCTCTTTTTGGGGTGGGTCTTTCAGGTGGAATGAGGACATGTCATCTGACCTTGTTGGGATGTAGCACGTACTTTCAGGTCTCCTGTTTATGTGACAATGTTTGCGTGAAGGCTGTTGAGAGTACAGAGCAAGCCATTCATAATGCACAGCGCATCGAGTGCTGCTGAGCAGTAGATCACCTGTACTTGCTTTGCTTCCTTATACAGACATGAGGCACGTGCGTTTATAATGTATGCTCTAACCAGGGGCTATCTATAAGGAGAGGTGATCAGGACTTGGGCAGTTATGTAAAGAGGGTCCTGATGAACGGCATTTGGACGATATAGGACACAAGACAATAAAAAGGCAGGTGAGAATGTGTGAAGGAGAAGCTTTTATCTTTCCCTGGACCAACTCTAATCCATCTTTGGAGGGTGGTATCATCTTTCACTGAACCATAATCTGCTTTCAATCCAAATTCTGCTTGTTTGAGGCTGTGTGTTGAACACGTGTCAGCTCAGTGCATTCCTTGGGCCATTTCCATTCCTCATCCAAACAATATTGCAAATAGGTCAGGGAGTGGGGCTGCATCAATTCTGCCTAGTGGCTGTGACTTCCCTCAGACATCTTTGCAACATTTAATAACGTGTGCAAAATATCTTAGGAGCTCTGAAGCTCTAGAAGAATACTAGTAATAATTGAAAACTTGCTAGAGCTCTGTACCATGCCCCTGCCTCCTAAGTGGTCTTATTTAACTGCTAAAGGGGCTGCTTGCTGTTTGGAAAATTCTGGAGCAGGTTAAGATGCAATCCAAAGAACTTTCTTTTCGTGCCTTTAATATTGTGTTTGTTGGCTGCCATGGCCACCTGCTTTTCCAAAGAGCTTTTTTGCCATTATCTCAAGAAATATTTTATTCTTTGTATGGACCACCCACTTGACTACTCATATTGTTTTAACAACCTGTTTGGTTTTGTCCAGAGACCTTTGGATTTTACCCACGGGACCCATGACAGGGAGGGAGGCTCTGGGGAAAATTTATGGAGATAGCCATCATGTTCTCTAAGCTGTTTCTCTTCTGTTTTCATGGAACATAATGCACATGTTCTGCCTTGGTTTCCTTCCTGGATCAAGGAGTTTTCTGTGCTGGGTACAACTGCAACCCATATTAATTGCAAAATATCTCTTAGCTCTCACAATAACACAGATACAGAGATGGCAGGAGCAGCTTGTGACCTACCTGGTCAGCTGTTGTTTGAATTTCAACAGTTGTGTTCCTGAACATCGGATTTCTCATGTGTTGTGATGTAACTTCCCCAGCAGCCCAGCTGCACTGACTCTTGCAGGCTGCCAAGCTGGGCTCGCTGGGCATTACCAAACATATACTAGATTGTGTTTGTTTCCAGCAAATGGTGGACAATTTCCATTTCTGCAACCTGGCTGGGGGTTGGGGATGAGCCCAGATTCAATTCCTCTCTCCCATTAGAGAGATGAAATAATAGCCATGAGACTAGATCTACAGCCTGTGAGTCTTTGATGTGTGTCCAGGGCCGGGGGTAGAGTGCAGGCGTCAAGGTTAGACTCTGGTTCCTCCAGGACCTGAGGAGTCTGCAGCAGTGAGTCTCTGGGCTGGATGGTCTCCAATTACCTCTGGGTAGAGGCCCCCTTTCTCTTTGGGTTTGGCTCTGTCATGCGGGTAACCAGCAGCCCAAGGCCACTGAAGGTGGAGAGAGTGAGTCACTAGATTTGCTCTTGGCCCAGGTGTCCAGGGCCTTGTGAAGCTTCCAGGCTGACGATTGTTACATGCAAATCAGGATAAGATGGGGTACTTCTGCCAGTTTCCAGTCCTGATCGAAACACAATTTCAAAGTCATTGGACTATTTATAACTACTTTTTTGGGAAACAAATTTAGACATTTCACTCCTTCCCCTCCTACTCCTCCTTTTCCCTTTCTTCCTTCTTTTCCTTCTGTTCCTTCTTTAGAGTTATTTACCTCATTTCCCTGCCCACTAATTTATCTATAGAACTTTTGGAATCAGGTCTCATGGTATTTAGGTCACTAAATCAAACATAAATCAAATCAAATAAAATCAGTAACATAAGTCAAATCAAATTAGTCTTGATTTCTGCTTTATATTTTGGGAACTTTATCTCTGTGGTCTTACCTCATATTGATTTGAGACTGATGGAGCTATCTTTAATTTGCGAGTTCCCTACTGCAATGTTGCTTCACTGATTGAATACCCTGTGACCTAATATTCCTCCTGAGAAGAATTTCCCTGAAGGTCATTAATGCAATGTTACAAAAAGTCATTTTAGAAATCAAATTTATTTTCTTTGCTATAAATCTTCATTTTGATCCCTATAAGAGCTTACTGGAAATCTTGTATGGCCTGTTTCAAATTTGATTTGCTAAGATTTGACATATTTTTCAAAGAGCCTCAGTATGACATGGCCAGAGACTTGTTAGGGATGGTTGGTGTTAAAGTACCTGCTAGTCTCAACAGAATAATTTTTTTTACATTATATTCATGTACTTCCTGGATAAATTTTCACGGTAAAAGAAACTGACTGCTGATTTCTTCTGGGAAACACAGAAGAAGTCCAGATTTTAATATATTCTTTCACTCTGCCAAGAAAACTTTATGAAGTCTCAGCTTTGTGAATATATATAACCCGGATCTGGGAATTCATTTGTGGAGTAGTCTAAATTCAATACATTAGAGCAAATCCTAAAGTCCCTGTATATGCAAAACTCCCACTAGAGTTTAAATTAATTGATAAGTAGCTGCATTTTTGTGCTTCAAATTATCTCAGAAGATGCATGGTTTGGCTGTAATTTATAAGGCAGTCAGTGATGAATGGCTATTTTGAACAAAAAGGTTTACATCAATCATGAATTTCTTGCCTGTTTATCTCTCAGTTATGAGTAAAAAAATACTAATATACCCACCACATAGACAGATGACCCAATCCTTGTGGCAGCTAAAGAAATGACAATTTAACTGCCAGAGGCTGTAGGTGACAATGAAACTGGTCGTTGGGAGCCTAATTCTCTAACAAAGAGCCCTAAGTCCAGTGCACAGCCTGCTCAGTTGTGAGCATCCCTGGCAAGTCTCTTGGGACATTCTGCCCAGATACTTCAGGGAGGCCTCTTCTTCTGAATAGGCTGATTCTGTCCAACATTAATCATTGCGTGGTATGTGTCTAAGCTCTTGGTTTTGGCATGAACTAATTCCTGCATTGTTTCCTCATTCACTAAATAGTAGTCATAATAGAAAAATTTAAAAAGGAGCATTGGAAACTCCATTTCCCATCCTCATGTGGCCATGTATCATATGTAACTTAGCCAGAGCTGATGGGACGTGGTGGAAGTGATTCTTGAAACTCTGAGTTAAGTTCTAAACTCTAAAGTACCAACATCACGTGTCCCAGACTCTCTCCTGTCCTCGCTGATTGGAACGCAGCTGGTGAAAGAAAGAACTGGGGTTCCTGCCTGCCCAGGACCAAAAAAAAAATGTCACTGGCATTTTAAGGTTAAAACTTATTAACATGCTTTGATGAATACATTGTATTAGTTCTAAAGGCCTCTGTAACAAAGTACCACAAACTGGGTGGCTTAAACAAATTGAAACATATTATCTGGTTGGTCTGGAGGTCAAAAGTCTGAAATCATGGTATCAGCATGGCCATCACCTTCTAAAACCTGTAGGGGGATCTTTCTTGCCACTTTGTAGCTTCTGGTGTTGTGTTGGCAATCTCTGGCATTCTTTGGCTTGTAGCTGCACTACTCAATCCTCCATCTTCACATGGTACATCTTCACATCATCTTTCTTCTACACGTTTCTGCCTTTTTGTCCAGTTCCCATTATTATAAGGACAGTGGTCGTATTGGTTTGGGGCCCATTCTGATGACCTCAGCTTATCATGATTACATCTGTGAAGACGCCATTTCCAAATAGAGTTCCATTCTGAGGCACCGTCATGGTATTCAATCCCATGTTTACTGAGGGCGTATGGGACTCCAAACATCTTTCCAAGCATTTACACAGGTTAGCTTGTTTAATCATCATGCTAACTTTATGAAATATTGTTGCTCTTGCTTCATAGGATGATGAAACAAGAATGCAGAAATAGGATGGCACTTGTTACAGGCCACTTATAGTGGCTAAGGTTGAGCTGAGTGTAAGCACAAGTCTGAATCTAGACCTTCAGCTTGCTGTTTTTCCCATTCCCCACCAAAGGAGCCCTGGCCATTGGGAAGAAGAGGAATCATGAATGAGCCCATCTCAGGGAATTGTTGCTCCCCCCTGCCCCAAACACTCTCCAGATGACTTTAGATATGGAACCGTTTTGATCCGAAGGTCACAGGGAGATTCTGATGCCAGGATGATAACATAGGTGGGTGTGCGAGGAGTTCGTGGGTCAGTCCTTTGGGAGTCCCAGACAGGTCACAGTGAAATTTTTGGTCTTCTGTGTCTGCTGCTTCCCGTGGCTGTGGCATTTCTTTTGTGAGTGTTGGACTCCTGCATAAAATTCTGACAGCTCTTTGTGGCTGCCTTAGTTTCTCTGGGAACTTCTGTTCCTGCACAGCGTCTGTGGATTACTACAGGGCCTGAGTTCAGCTTCAGGGTAGGAATCCAGGCTCTCCTCTGTTGGTTGTGAGTATGCCATGTGAGGTACAGCGTGAAGTGTGGCTGCAGAGTTCTGTTGGAGCAGGATAACGGAGAGCTAGTCCATTTTTGGGCAAGATTCTGACCCCACATTCTTGAGGATACTCAGTATATTAGAGATACTCAAGAGTCAACCTGTTCCAAAAAACCAGTTTAATATGGCTTCTACTGATTAAGGTCCAAGGAGAGCGCTTATCCCAGCCCAGCCTTGTTTAGACTGATGGTATTCTACCACATTCTGGGACCTGGAGAGCTAGCCTGAAATTGGCAATGTCCCTGCCCTGCAACCTGTCAACCCATAAGCTTCGGAAACAATTTCAATTACAAATGACATGAGATCTAAATCAGGATCTGAGGAAAGTGGCTTCCATGTAATCAATCACTCCAGTTCACTGCTTTATGTGCCTACTGTCAAGAAATAGATTTAGTCCCTTTAATACGGCTGCCCCACCAACAAGTTAGGATGACCCGTGAGTTCCTTACCTGGCGAGCAGCAGACTGGGCTCAGGGGACAGCCAGCACCTGCCGTGTGGCCTGTGGCTGGGAGTCCCTGGGGCTGTTTAGAGACACCATTTTTGACCGTGGGTTTCTGACTGACATTTCTCGTTTACAAGGTGACCCCTGAGCACAGAACCTTTTAATTAACCCATGGATACAGTGTGTTTTGTGTAGGTGACTGTGGGTTTCTTTACTTTCTGTGGCCCTCTGTTGCCATGGCAACAGTTTCCTAACAATGGCTTGGACTGCTGCAGGGAGAGAAGCAGAGAGGCAGGCAGCCCTGCCAGCTCCCAGCTAGATAGTGAATATTCATGATAAGACCATGAGGTTAGAAATTGCATTGTCAATGGGTTTTATTATTCACGGTCAGCCTTACTGCTGGGGGTGGAGAAGGGAATCTTGTTTATCTTAATGCTAACACAGGGAAACAAAGTACCAAACTCCCAGAAAATTTCTCTGGAAGTGTGAACATTCCTCACAGTTGAGTTTTGACTTCATTAATGTCCAATCTTTCCATGGAAGTAGAAGGAATATAGGACATCTTTACTAAGAGGTAATATTACCATAATATTGTCTTGACCAATGCATTTATTTAATAATTCTAGGTCACAAGGAAATGTGGCAAGTGTATGTGTGATTAACAGCCTTCTGGGTGGTTTCAGTGCTCCTGGCCTTATGAATGAACATGCTTATACCTTCCTGTGAAGTGCATCTGGATGAGCCAATCTCAGGGTGTGTGCTCTGTCTATGACAAAGATGTTTGCCCTTCCCAGGCATTACTGACACATAGCCCTCAGAGAGTGTCCGAGGAGAGGAAATGGGGCTGGCCGCAGGCAACAAGTCCAACCTGAATGTGGCCTTGAGCACTTTGTCCCAGGAGCTTGGCCCAAGAAAACTGAGGCCCCTAAACCAGCAAGATGGTTGCTGAAGATACCACCTCTTTCTGGTACTCACTTTTTATTTCTTTCTTTTTACCAGGTTGCCTGAGCCTTAGATGTGTCCTCTGCAGGGTCCTGTGTGTTCAGCTAGTGGTCAGGACCCTACAGAGGACAACAGTGCTCTGGTTTTGGTACCTCCCCCCCTCTTCTAGTCACCCAGGTCTTGGTTGCCCAGAGCTCCACCAGATGGTGGTTTGTGCCATCGCTGGTTGGCAGGGCTGGGCTGGTACCAACACATAGTACAGTCTGGGCCAGAGGATTAGAAACAGGGCTCATTTCCCCCTAATGATTTAGTCCTATGAAGGGACTATAGATGGACAACTGAATTCTTATATCCTTGTACGAAAGTCATTCTATGGTAACGGGGCTGCTTTGAAATAGAGCAAAGATGGGCCACATCAGTACGTACAAAAGTATTTCATTAAGTGTTAAATAACCATTGTAATTGTATAACCTGCAGCTTACTTGATTATTTAATTCAGCCTTTTGAGGAGGTAATTACTGTTTAATCAGTGCTGTCATTCTGAGGACAGGCATAATCACCTAGGTTCTGTGCTGGTAATGACACTCTACTGTTCTTTCTCTCAGTCTGATATGGTCTAACAGCTGGAGGCTGCCTCCCCATCAGCGCGCTGAACCCTCCAAATCCAGGTGGATGTCTGGGCTTGGTGTTGGCAAGGCACCTGCGGCGGGCCATTCTCACTGTGCATCTGCGGGTCACAGGGACATAGCCGGTCTTGGTGGGATCTCCAGTGGAGTGTCGGGATGGAAGGAGCAGGACCGTCTTTGACAGTGACTGCTGCAGTCAAAGCTCCCAGCTAGTCAAGACTGCAGAGGGTGGAAAATCAAAAGCATATTTGAAAATTTCCCATGGGCCCACACTTCTTAAAGGGGAGGGCTGATAAATTTTAAAACATCTATTCTGTGAAAGAAACTGTCAGGAAAATGAGAAGACAAGCCACACGCTGGAGGAAAATATTTGCAGAAGATATGCCTGATAAAGGATAACTATCCAAAATATACAAAGAACTATATTTTCAAAGTAAATAAAGAACTCTTAAAATTCAACAACAAGAAAATGAACATCTTGATTTAAACAATGAACAAAAGACCTGGACACCTCACCAAAGTAGATGAACAGATGGCTAACAAACATGTGAGAAGATGCTCCACATCATATGTCGTCAGGAAGTGCAAACTGAAAGCACAAGTATCACCATAGCCTATGAGAATGGCCAAAAGCCAGAACTGATGACACCAAATGCTGAGAAGGGAGTGGAGCAACAGGAACTCTCATCCCTTGGTGGTGGGGATGCAAAACGGTGTGGCCACTTTGGAAGACAGTTTGGTAGTTTCCTATATAAACTCTCATCACACCTTCTAGCAGTCAAGATCCTTGGTATCCACCCCCAAAAGCTGAAAATTTATGTCCACACAAAAACCTGCATACAAATGTTTATAGCAGTTTTATTCATAATTGTCAAAAGTTGGAAGCAATCGTGATGTCTTTCAGTGAGTGATGAATAAATGAACTGTGGTCCATTGAGACAATAGAATATTACTCAGCACTAAAAGGAAATGAGCTATCAAGCCATGACAACAGGGAAGAAACTTTAATGCATATTACTAAGTGAGAGAAGCCAATCTGAAAGGGCTGCATAATGTATAATTCCACCTATAAGACATTCTGGAAAAGGTAAAACTATGGAGACAGTAAGATCAGTGGCTTGCAGGTGTTGGGTGGGAGAGGGGATAAATAAGCTGAACACAGAGGATTTTTAGGAGAATGAGACTACTCTCTATGACGATGTGATGGCAGATACATGTCAATACACATTTTTCCAAACCTGTGGAAAGTACAATATCATGAGTGAAACCTAATGTTAACTATGGGTTCTGGATGACAATGGTAGGTTGCAGCTTCATTACTGTAATCAGTGTACCCTCTGGTGGGAGATGTTGATGGTGGGGGAAGCTGTGCATGTGTGAGGACAGGGGATATACAGGAAATCTCTGTACTTTCCACACAATTAATGAACTTTGTTTTTAAGAGCACTCTTAAATTGCTGTTAAAAACAAAGTTCATTAATTAAAAATACAATATACAGAGAAAAGGCATGCAATTGAGCAAAAGTACAACGGACACTTTAAGATTACCGGGGAATCCTCCCCTTTAATAGTGTGTAGCTGAGAATTTGTGGCTTTTCGCAGAGAGTTGATCAAGGCTTTGACTGATTGTGTAAGATGGGTGCACACAGGTGAGGATTGAACTGGGCAGCCAGCTTTTTTATCTTTTTTGTGAGGCTGTTGGAAAAATTAGAATGCTGGCTGTGTGCTCTGGTCAGATCATAACAAAGTATTTGAGTACTCTTGGGTTCTCTTGGTCAGCAGGATTTTAAAGAAAGATTACTGTGAAACTTCAAACTTGAAGAAGAGGGTGTATCTGGGACATCTTCCCTCATGGGTATTGAACAGCTTCTCCAGTGACTGGTGTGAGAGGCTGATGATAAAGCAAGTGACACTTAGAAAGTGCCTAGGAAGCTTTTTCTATGCAAATACTTCAATAACAATCAATATATGACATTCTCAATTATCCCCATTATAATGTTGATTACTGAGTACCTTATATGTACTAGGGATATTTAATTTCTCTAATAAGTCTGTGGGAAAGTTTTATCCTCACTCCTATAGAGGAGAAAGGGAGACTCAGAGAGGTTAAGTGACTTTCTTAAGGTCTCATATTCAGTGAGCATAAAGTGGGGATTCCAGCTCACATCTCACTAACTCCAAGGCTGATGTTATTTTCAGCGCACTTCCTGTTCTGACTCAGCACGGGGTCATTCTCGCTCAGCCACCCAATATTCTTCTAGCCACCTGTGAGGTCTCATTGACCACATTTCAGAATGGCCTGCGTTAGTGATTAGAAGTCTATGTGGTGATGACGCGAGTGGGGATGGAGCCAAAAGTTAAAGTCAAGTCTCTTTTGCCTTCACCTGAGAGATGTCTTGTTGCCAATGCATATTCTGGCTCCACTTTTTGGTGCATCCAACTTCCTAAGCCAATGTCCAAATCAATACATCTTGGGATTCCAGCAGCCCCACAGTGTTTGCCTGTATGGGGAACTTCTCCCTCCCCTCAGAATGCAAGAATCTTAGAACTCACAACACACCAAACATGGGAACTCCATCACCCAGACTCTATCCCGCTCTTCTGAAGCCAGGGAACCCAATTCCTCCTTCAACAACCCACTTTACATGCAGCAGCTCTGAGTGTGAGGAAGCTCTTCCCGCGCTCAGCTGGAGCTCTCCTGCCTGTAACTTCCTCTTGTCAATTCTGCTTTTATAATCACACAGAATAATGCTGCTTCCCATTACATAACAGTTGGGTAGATTTGGTGACAGGGTTTGAGAACCCTTCCTCAGGCCTTTTTTAGCTATTTCTCATAGACTGATGGGACTAGATCACCATCTTAGTCGAGCCTTGAATTACAAAAGATTTTGGTGAACATGGGCAAGACTGTGCCACCTTTGCACAGATTTGCTTGGAGTCCTGTCACTTCAACTTACAGTATGCACAGTAGGAAAGCACAGACTCAAGGGGGCAAAGCCAAATTCAAGGTCATCTTTAAACCAAGAAGTGAAAAGTGTCATCCTGACCTCTGCTTCTGGTTGGTCTCCTTGGCCCAGACCCTCCTAAGTTCCAGGGCACTCTCATTCCTTCTTTCTATCACTGCCCTTTGTATCCCATGGGGAAATATTTCACAATCTCCACCTTGACAGGAAGTAAGTGTACAGACTGCCTTAATTCATAAAGACAGCAAGCATGTAAAAACAGCTTGTTTTCAATTCCACGTTTTAAGGGAATTCAATCAAATAAATGGTATTTCCATTATATCACAGTACAGGAATGCTATGTGTATATTGCATTGGGAATTAAATAAATTAACCCTCCCCATTTTCTCTTACTCTACCCCATTTACCTCTAAACTGTGAGGACATGTAAAATAACTATATTTCTTTATTAGGGAATTCATTGCTTTTGCATATTTTTACTTTATTTCACAAAGTATGCTCTGGAATATAAGGATTAAATTCATATCTGCTTTAGCTCTCTCATTAACATAGAATGTCTGTGACTTGATCTGGGAATTTCTTTGTAGGCCCAATGATACATTTGAAGGTTTAATTCATGTTTTTTTCTCCCTGTGAATGACTGCCCGGTATCTGAATATCGCCTTTTACTTGGATGTAAGAAAAAAGCCCTTTCCTTAAGCAGCAAAATAAACAGCCGACTCGTTCCTTACCTCTAATTCTAATTCACTAGAGTACTGGTATTTCTATCACCTGACCTCTTTTTATTACTGCTTTACCTATAAGATGAATGAGACTGCCGCCTTTGTACCATTGAAGCCCTATGTCTTATTAGGTCTGAATTCCAGAGGAGATGACAGATGGGTGCAGATTAACTGTCATAAATGCAAGCCATAGGAGCACAGAAAAAGATCTTAACAGGCAGAGGATTTGTGGTGTTGCTTTGATGAAATTTAATTTCAAGATTCCAGTACTGGTATTTTCTGTAAAGTTCAGAAGACACTTGCTGCACCGGGAACTGCAGAAAGCATAAATTAGCAGGGAAAGTGCATGGGCAGGATCGTTTTGAATGTGTGATAACCTGTATTTCAGCATTTATAGTTGTCTCCTATAAATGAAGGGCAATTTCAAGTCTACCATCACTGTAGGGAAGGCTGACATGTTTTGGCATCTTCGTTTAAAATGGTGCATGCTGTGTTCAACAGGACTTTTTACACTAGATTTGCTAATCTATCATAATGAGAATCTGTAAGGCAAAGGGAGTTGCGGGTTTTGTAGCCGAGGAGAAGGTGCGGTGAAATGGAGAATACATTTTTCTGGCACAGAGCACAAATTGTGATCTCCATAATAGGCTGCAATTCCCTGTAAAATGCCTCCTATTTATTGAAAGTGAATGTTAAATTGTTAACAGTGTATTTCTCTTGCACTTCTCAAGTTATTATTTTATGGCAGGAAATGAAATATGGATCGCAGTCCTAAAAGCCTTTATACTCTACATCAATTCAAATAGTTTGCTGTAGGAAGGTGTGAATTAATAGACGGCAACATTGTGGACCCAGTAATCCCAAAGCCCAAAGTTGAAGACAACCTGTTGGCTGTAGCCCTTGGGCCAGGCCACTAGCCTGTGACATATTGGCTGAACCTGGATCACAGGGCTGTGCCCCCACATGACGGCCATGTCCTGTGTAAATGAGTTGAACTCTATGCTACAGTTGTCAGAGGTGGGTGGGTATGTGCGTGTGCGTGTATGTGCACATATCCTGTGCATGACAAGCCTGTGATTCATGTTTAATTTTTGCCTCTGCAGTTTCCATGACATCTTGTAATGTTCTTGTCTCTATGGGGATGAGCTACATCTCCTACACTCACTAGTCTAGTCTGACCCCTAGGACACACACCTAAGCTGCAGAGATGTGCGCTCATGAACATGAAGGGGAGTTTTGGTGAGTGACAGTGAGTTCAGGAAGAAGGAGGCAGCAAGAGTGCAGTGGAAGGGTGATGTTGGAGGTAACTGGTGAAGCCCTTCGTGCGTGCAGCCCGTCCAAACCCATCAAAGGCTGGTGGAGCCATGGATTAGTTTCCTGTGGCTGCTATACGAAGGAACACAAACATGATGGCTTTAAACAACAGAAAGTTATTGTCTCAAATTCTGAAAGCCAGAAGTCCAAAATTAAGGAATCAGCAGGAAAGAACCTTCCTTGCCTCTTCAGCTTCTGCTGTTTGCTGGTGATCCATGGTGACACTTGGCATCCCTTACTCAGGGCGGCAAAACTCCAGGCTTTGCCTGAGTCTGCACGTTGCAGTCTCTGTCTGTGTCCAACTTTCCCATAGAAACAGTATTCATTGAGTTCGGGCTTATTCTAATCCATCATGACCTCATTTTAACTGGATTTCAATGACCTTCCCCTTCCTTTGATACAACCACTATTACCCTCAGATCCTACCCGTGCTATAGGCTGAAATTTTAGGACTCCAAGCCAAATACAAAATGTTAACAAAATGTTAGCTTTATTGGTATAATTGACATGCAATAAACTGCAAATATTTAATGTATACAATACACAATTTGAAGAGTTTGGACACATAGCAATACCTTTGTTACCATCACACAAATCAAGGTAATGGACATATCCATCACCTCCAAAGTGTTTCTTGTGTTCTATCATTTTTGTATATGGTAAGAACATTTAACATGAAATCTAGTCTTTTAACAAAGGTTTTTAAGTGAACAATATTGTGTTGTTAACTGTAGGTGCTTTGTTGTACAGAAGATCTCTAGAACTTACTCATCCTGCATAAAAAACTAAATTGAAAACAACTTCCCATTTCTCTCTCCCAAGCCTCTGAGAACTGTTATAATCTCTGCTTCTTAAGTCTGACTATTTTATATATCTTGTATAAGTAAAATTATACTATATTTGTCCTGTGACTGGCTTGTTTCACTTAGCATAATATCCTTGAGCTTCACCCATATTTTCACAAATAACACAACTCCTTTTTAAAGGGCTGAATAATATTCCATTGTATGTATATACCACATTTTCTTTATCTATTTATCTGTCAATGAATTTTTTTTCTGTATCTTGGTTATTGTGACTAGTGCTGCAATGAACATCTCTTTGAAATCCTCATTTCAATTCTTTTGGGCTTATACCCAGAAGATTAATGGAAAATAATGGAGACCCAATAAATAAACCTACATGTATACAGTCAACTGATTTACAACAATAGTGAAAGAATACACAACAAAGAAAGGACAGTCTCTTCCAAAAAAATGTGCTGGGAAAACTGGGTATCCACATGCTAAAGAATAAAATTGGATTCTTATTTTATACTATACAAAAAACCAACTCAAAATTGATTAAAGATTGAAATGTTAGACCTGAAACTGTAAAATTCCTAGGACAAAACAAAGGAGAAAAACTTCATGACGTTGGACTTGATACTGATTTCTTGGGTATGACAGAAAAAAAGCAAAAGCTACTAAAGCAAAATTAACAATTCCACCAATCCCAAACTAAAAAGTGTCTGGACAGCAAAGGAAACCATTTACAGAGTAAAAAGAGCAGCTTATATACCCGCATAATGGGTGGACTTATTTTAAAATCACATAACTGATAAAGAATTAATATTCAAAATACACAAGTAACTCCTACAACTCAATATCAAAAACCAAACAAAACCTGATTTTTAAAATGGGCAAAGGACTTGAATAAACATTCTCCAAATAAGCCATAAAACAGGCCAACAGGTATATGAAGAGATGTTCATCATTACTAATCATTATGGAAGTGCAAATCAAAATTACAATGAGATATCACCTCATACCTGTTAGAATAGCTATTATTAAAAAACAAAAGATAACAAATGTGGGTGAGGATATAGAGAAATCATAACCCTTGAACACTGTTGGAAAGTGCAATGGTGCAGTCTTTATGGAAAATACTATAGAAATTCTTCAAAAATATTAAGGATAGAACTACCATATTATTTAAGAAAAATTGAGCAAAAAAAAACTTCAACTTTGTTTACTTTCTCGAAAATTGTAAGTAGGCTAAGACCCTATTTCCAAATAAGGTCAAATTTACAGGTTCCAAGAAGACAAATTTTGAAGGGATACTGCTCAATCCAGTACAAGCCATATATTTAGTTTCTTCTTCTTTTTTTTTAAATTTTATTTTAATTGTTGTTCTTGTTCCAGCCAACTGCCCCGCCCTCCCTACCTCCCTCCCATTTCCACCATCCCCCTAGTTTTTGTCCATGTGTCCTTTATACTTGTTGCTATAAACCCTTCCCCTTTTCCCCCGAAATTCCCTCCCCTCTCCCCTCTGGTGACTGTCAACCTGTTCTCAATTTCAGTGTCTTTGGTTATATTATGCTTGTTTGTTTTGTTGATTAGGTTCCTGTTAAAGGTGAGATCATATGGTATATGTCTTTGCCAATGTACTGGCACGGAATTAATGCCAATGATAATGATGGTGATGGTGATGATGACTGTGATGGTGATGGTGATGATGATGATGATGATGATGGTCGCTATGATGAGTAGTATTAATTAGATTTCAAATACTGGGAAGTGATGCTATAACTTGGAGTTCTCCCTGTGCACTCACCACCATCCATGTTCTCCTCTTTCTAGGCCCACAAGTAGACTATATTTTCCAGTTCTTGCATCTAAGTAGGGCCACATGACTAATTCTCACTAGTGAGATGTGAGACAAAGTGATATGTGAAATATACAGCTCCAGACCATTAAATGTGGGTGTACCTTCTTCACCTGCTCACTTTCTCCATTCACCAGGTGACTGCAGGGGAGGATGAAGCCCTAGAAGTTGCTGGAAGTTTAAATGTGTTTAATAGCTATAGAGCATTTTAGATGATCAATTTAATCTTTATTGCATTTTAGTAGTTTGTGGTTTTGAGCAATTGGTTTATTTCTTCTAAGTTGTTGAATTTGTAAGCATAAAACTGTTTATACTATTTCCTCATTATCTCATGAATGGCAGCAGGATCTAAAGGGATATCTCCTATTTAATGATTACATTAAAAAAAAGTTCTTGAGTCATAATACTGCTTAAAATAATGCAAAGGATGTTTATTTCCTACAAGGCAGAACTCCAATCCCACACATACCACCCAGGTCACTTCCAAATCTCACTGCTGCCTTTCTTGCTAGTCTCGACTTTCATCAGCCTCTCCCACTTTGCCACCAGTTTGGAAAGGTTCACAGTTCAGAAACCCCTATGTCTCTCCTACCCTGAGCCTTGAACCCCACTCTGCCTGCCAACATTCTTCTCCACTTTTCCCTTCTTGCTTCATTTTCTAGAAGACTCGTGTTGCTGCTGCTTCCTTTAAGAAGTCTAGAGTCAGAAGTATCAGAAAAGAATGTGGGATAAGATCAAGCAGTAGCTTACAAGAATAGTTTATCTTTCCCTTCTTCATCATCCTGTTTTTCAAATCTTGTCCTGCAATGTTATATCGATAGCATCATCTTCTTTCTTTGAGGTGGTAGATGAGGACATCATCAAGAAACATTTAATGATGGATTCTTATGTGCTAAGGTCTGTGCTTAAACATGTTTTATATAAATTATCTAACCCTATAGAGTAGGCATTATCACCATTCTCATTTTACACATGGTAGTTCAGGTTCAGAATCAGTACTTTCTCATTAAGAGTGTGCTGGTCTCTTCCATTTTCTCCTGTGTGTCCTTACTTCTCTTTCTTGCTCTCTGCTATCAGCTTCCATTTGGGGCTGCCCAGGAGGAAGCTTTGACAGGAAGTAAAGATATTGTCCTTTTCTGGAGGTCCCTTTGGACTGTCTTCTCCCCAGGGGACAAAATCTACAGGATTCTCTTTGTGCAGCCTGGTTCCTGCCTCTTTCTGCCTCTTTCAGGCCTTGCCTTGGCAAGAGCTCTTTTGCTGGAGTCCTGGTTTCCTGAGCCCTACCTTGTGGTTCTTCTGTACAAAACCTTTGCAAATAATCCTTGGGTAAAAAATTCTCCTCATATGCCCCAATTTCCAATTTGCCTTCTATTTCATGTTAGAACATGACAGGGTAGAGCAAGTGGAAGAACTGGGGATTCAATAATCTAAGTAGGGTTATTAGAACCCAGGTTCTTGACCATTGCACTCTGCCACTTCCCACATAACTTTCTTGGGTTCCAGTAACAGACACAGACTTCTGGTCCCATATGCTGCCTGTGCTGATCACAGAGTTAATTCATAGGCTTAGAAATCCTTCTGGCTAAAGATGTAAATGTCACCAAACCAAACCAAATAGCACTGTGCCAAAGTCACATTCTTCCTTGGTGCTTTTTATTAAAATTTAAGGAACTGAAGGCTGATATCAAGTAAGATTTTTATTGCAAACCTAAAAGGGAATCACCTTTCTAGCTAATTTCTGGGGGAAATTGATACCATTCAGAATCAAAACAGACATAATATGTGTGATATGAGTGATGTGATGATCATCAGTGCCTTGGTATTGTGAAGTTATAAGGCATGCACAAGAAAAAAGACTGCAGTCAAAAATTAACTGATGTGTGAATGTTCTTGAAAATAATTCTGGAGTGGCTGGTAAGAACAGCACATGTAGTACCAAGCCTGTTCCAGCTTTAATAGCTCTTTAAAAAAAAAAAACAAATATTATTGTGTTCTACTCCAGTCGTCCCAATTTTTCCCCCTTTGCTCTCTTCCACCCATTCCACCCCCTGCTCCCACAGTCAATCCCCACCCTGTTGTCCATATTCACGGGTCATTCATGCGTGCTCCTTGACTAGCCCCTTCCCTGTCTGTCCACCCCTGTCCCCCACCCTCCTCCCCTCTGGTCACTGTCAGTCTGTTCCTTGTTTCATGTCTCTGGTTCTATTTTGCTTGTGTGTTTGCTTTGTTCATTAGGTCCCCTTTATAGGTGAGATCACATGATATGGGGCTCCAGTGGTACAACTGGTTAGCGCACAGTACTTACATGATAGCTCTCTTAAGAAACAGATTATTTTCCTTATTTGGTAACTCCTATATTTTTTTCACTCCATCAGGTTTTTTCAGACACTTTGTCTCACTTAATCTAAATGATGACTTTAAGAGGCAGGTGTGATTGCACCTATTAAAGAGAAACAAACAGAACTGAGAAAGGCGAACGGACTCATGCAGGAGCAAGAAGCTGCTGCGTGGATGGACATGCTTCCAGTCCTGGTCTTCTGAGAGTGTATTTTATCTAGCCAGAAACAGGAGAATATTAGTTCCAGAAGAAACAAAGATTCAAGGAAACTCATTATAAGATACAGAGTAATTATATTGCTCTGCTGGGACACATATCTTCCTGAAACACAGAAACTGTAAACAATTGATAAATACATAGTTTATACAAGAGTTGCTAGTAGTCCTGCCCCCAACCACCAGCAGCTTCACAGGACATCATAACAGAAAGGACATGAGAGCTGTCCAGCCATGAATATGCTCATTCTCTGGCCACTTCCTGTAGCTGAGTCACGCATTGGCAAACTAATGGCTGCCTGTTTATGTGTAACAATGTGTGGTGCTTATCCAAGGAAGCAGGGGCTTTGCTTTGCTTTGCATTTTAAAGACAATTTACGTGGGACAAGTGTTTGCTGGAGAAACACTCAGTTGTTCCCAAGAAAAATTGTAGATATACATGGACAGGGCATTTTCATGGTTTGGGTAGCTCGTTGTTCTCTGTCACCAGTACATTCTCTCTTATCCATGAGTCTTTTTATTGGTCTCTCCATCTTAGTACTCATCAGCCTGTGGGCTTAAGTACCTTTTTCATCTTCCTTGTAATTCCACTTGTGTGGGTTCTAACTGCTAAATTTGAGCTCCTAATGATTTTTTTCTCTTTTCTGCATCAATATCTCCTCCTGCCCTAGCTCATTCCCATCAGCTAAAAACCATACTATGCTCAATCTCTTCTTAAAGAAAAACAAAGATTAAACATAAATCTCCTGAATTTGCATACCATTTTATTTTTTGCTTCCCATTATAGCAAAAGCTGCAACTTTCCCTTAGTAGGATTCTGACTCTGCATTGTGTTTTCTTCCAGTCTCTTTACTTGGCCTTCCTCCCCTTTCAGCCCCATGGCACACTCCTCGGACTGTTTCTTTACCTATCCTCATTCCTAAGTTAAGACCATTGTATACTGGTGACTCCCCAAATTAGTCCCCCAGCCTCATTTCCCCCTGAACTCTAGACATCTCAATGTGCCTGTCCATACTATCTCCATATGCATGTTTGAGAGCTGTTTTGATGTGACATGTCTGAAAAGACTCCCATTACCACCCACTCCAAACCAGTTCTTCCCTCCATCTTCCCTTCCACCACTGGTGGCTGGAGGCTCAGGCACAGGAACCTGGAGTCCTCCCTGGGTCTCCCTCCCTCAAACTCCACCTCTAATCCATCAGCAAGGTTTTACAACCATGGCTTCACTACATACACAAATCTGAACCTGTCTTGCTCCTCTCAGCACATTTACTCTGATATAACTCACCAGCATCTTTCACTAGGTTTCCACGATAACCTCCCAGCTTGTTTGCCTGCTTCCTCCCATACTTCCCCATGATGACTTGAAGCACAACAGGTGTTTGCTGTGTTCCTCTCACATGCCTGGTCCTGTTATAGGCTGTGGAGATAGGAGTTTAGACTTGAGTGGGGAGACAAGAAACAGCGGAACACAAGGACCTAGAGGGATGGGAGGAGACGTTTCAGCTCAGGTGAGAAGGGGACATTGGGACACAGACCAGCTGGTTGTGTGTGGGGGGCTCCGCCTGCAGCCCCCCCCCACCTCCCCCCACCCCAGCCACCACAGGTAAGAATAAGTCTACCAAGGCATAATCTGCTTGGGGAAGAAAGGTGGCTGGTCTCTCAAAGGAGAAGGGCCAAGACTCTTTACCTCAGTGGGCTTTTATTGGGTTCATTTTGCACAGGAACACAGGTAAAGCTCATTAATCATTGTCAGGCAGTTAAGGATCAAACAACAGATAGCTAACAGAACTACGAGGGCTTATTCTGAGTCAAGGTCAGTTAGCTAAAGGGCTACAAAACTTTGGGAAACAAACTCATTTCCTGCTTGCACCACCCTCTGTCATTGTTTCAGGCTTAAATCAGGCAGGGGAAGTAAGGCACCCAAGAGGTTAGGAGACTTCTCACAGACAGAATGAGGACTCAGGCTATGTCAAAGCCGAGGGGTGAGGGTTCATCACCCCGTTTTGCTATAGCCCCCCAAGTCCTTCCCTGGGGGCCCCCATGATCATGCTTGTATTAAGTCATCTCTCCCTTGAGGAATCTTACCAATCATTGGCTAACCAATCATGCATTGGGGGCTGGGCAGGGTGAAGTAAAAGGGGCAGAGGTGGTGCCCCTGCCAGGGATATAAGCTTTGTCTCCTTAGTGGCTTGTGGTCCCAAGATCTCTCATTCAGCCTTAGCCATGGTGCGGGGGGGGGGGGTTTACAGCTTCTGAAATCAGGCAAGGAGGTTCCCAACAAGCTAGAAATGTCTTAGGACCCCTAAGAAGATGTAGGGGGAGAGCCAATCCATCTGGGGCTCTAGTGGAATAAGTTTTCTTCCTTACTGGCAGGTGACAGCAGGCTGTCCCTTTTGGATTCAGTAAATTCTCTGGTACTTGGACAAAGTGTAGATGAGGAAGAGAAGGAAGTGCTTCAGGTGACAGAGCAGACATACAAACAGAACATGACTTCATCCCTTTACTTGATTATGTTGTCTGTTCTTTCAGGGAGAGATAGAAGCATCTTGAATCCATAAAATAATTCCTCTTGTTACAATAACAAAAATTTAAAAAACTGGTGATTCTGATCAGGCAATCTTTACATATTTTTCTGGTATCCTACCAATTAATAGCTTTTTAAAAAATGTATATGTAGTTCTATCCCTGACTTGTGGTTTTGATTGTTTATTGTTATTCAGATACCCATTTCATTCTTAACTGAATATCAAAAATAAAATAAACAGAATGGGTTTACTTGCTCTTCTTCAGTCTCATTCTCATTAAATTAAATAATGTCATCTGCAGCCAATCTACTATTAAAATCATTCTTCCAGATAAATAATGTCTTTGGTTGCATTTGTTTCTTTTAAAATAATTTATTAAACAACCACTCCAAGCTTTATGTTTTAGTTATAGGTATTTTTAAAAAAGTTTTATAATAGATATCCTTAACTTTAGTACAAAATTATGATTTTTATCATTTCTAGAACATTTTTATTTGGATTTTAATAAATCTTAAACTCTATTTTTTGTGTGGCTTAGTGAGAGTAGATAAAAAAAGAATGCCTGAGACACTGAGACATAAGCTCATTCATTCAACAACATTTACTAAGCAATTCCTATATTCTAGGTACTACTATAAACAAAATCCCTGCTCATTTAAGCTTATATTTTTCCCACAAAACAATGCATCTATTTTTTAGATACAAAGATAAGTAATGTATAGCTTAGAAACATAGATAAATGTGTGTATGTATGTACAGATGGACAGATGGATAGATGAATGGATGATAGATAAATAGGTAGATAGATAGATAAACTGGCAAAAATATTCTTCTTATTCTCCACTGTTTTTAGCATCCATAGTTTGATCTTTAACCCAAGGAAGAATTCTGTATATTATATTGAAATGCACTTAGATGTACAGGATTCTACTCACTATGTAATTAGAGGGGCCCGCACAGGTCTACAAAGCTGAAAACATCTCATGGTCCCTCTGGGGGACTGCTCTTGTGCATGGTCCGATCACATTAGACAAGTGTGGGAGTGAATGTAAGACAAAGTGGGTCAGAGAAGGGCTCCCAAAGAAGTGGGCATGAGTTCAAGGAGGTGGCATGTCACTGCACTTGAGTTTGTTGTGATGGGACAAAAGAGTGAATGTGAAGTCTCTTTTTCAGCTGTGAGAATTTGTAGTGGGCTGAATAGTGTCCCCCAAGAGAGCATGCCCACCTGGAGCCTCAGAATATGACCTCACTAGAAATAAGGTCTTCGCAGATGTAAGTTAAGGATCTTGAGATGAGATCATCCTGAGTTTAGGGTGGGCCCTAAATCCAATAGACTGGCATTATTATAATGACAGGAGAGAACACACAGAGAAGCAGAGAAGACTATGTGTACATGGCAGGGATGTGCCTGCAATATCAAAGGACTTTCCAGAGCTGCTGGAAGTTGGAAGAAGCATGGATTAGATCCTCCCCTGGAGCCTCTGAAAGGAGTGTGGCCCTGCTGATAGCTTGATGCTGACTTCTGGCCTCCAAACTGTGAGAGAATAAAGATCTGTTGTTTTAGGTCACCAGTTTTGTATTAATTTGTTTTGACAGCTCTAGTAAAATTATTCAGCATTACCAAAAAGTAAGCTCCCTTCCACCTTTCTCTCTGACTGAGCTTGGAGAGGAATGGTTTGAAAAGCACTGATAGCAGAAAACTGGAAGGACCAGGGTCTGTATTAGCTTCTTGCCAATGTAGTAAAACCTGTCTGACATTAGGGGAGTTATATACCCTCTCAATGTCTCAACTTACTCATCTGTTCCAACCCCATAGGGTTTATTCCAGATGTGTGGATCTGCTGGAGGTTGGGGCCAGTTTGCCCAAAAAAGGAATGCTATTCCCAAAGAGAGACAAATAAAATGGTAGATATTAACTGAATGCCACAAATACCAATTGTTTGATAGATGAAAGAATCAAAAATGTATATTTAGAATATCTGGATTTGTTAATAACAAAGATAAGTGAGTAATACTTATGTTTTAGAGAACATATTTGCATAATTTATGAGAAAATATCTATTTAAATTATTTACATCTTTTAAAAAAGTTGTCTACCAAATGTAAACTCTTTTAAACTATTTGTCCATGTACCATGCCACAGATATGCAAGTTGCCTAGATCAAAAGCAAGAGTTTTCATAAATCCCGAATGGGCTGAAGCTTTAGGTGACCATGGCACAGTGAGCAGAAGGGAGGGGAGGTGGTGATGAGGCGGTGGGTCAGGGGCCTTGTCCTCAGAAGTAAACCTGAAGAATGGCAGGACAAAGTACGTGTAAGGGTGGGGTTGAAATTCTGATCTATAGAAAAGAACTATGTTTTCCTTCAGGACATGCTTACACTGAGCAGTTTCATCCTCTCTGGTGGGCCAGGAGGTGAATATGAGCCACCCTCATCTGGCATCAACAGGGCACTCAGGTTTTTTGTTTATTTAGTTTTGTTCATTTCTATTACTTGAAAGCTAGGGATTATCTAAGCCACAAGAAACTGTATATTTCCACCAAGGTGGGAAAATTATGATATCCTAAGGTCTCCATACTGTCCATCGGCAAAAACTTGTTTGGCAGTCAAGTGGCCATATTCATTTCTATGGGTCCGAAAGTTTTCTGCCAACACATCTGCTTTTGTTAAAGGAAGCTGGAGCTTTGATTCCACTGCCTGAGGGGTGCTAATAAATAATAGAAAACATCTCTCTTCTGCTTTCTTTTTTCTTACCATATTAAGCAGACCTTGTGAAGTTCCTGAGAATCTGAGCTGTTCTTTGCTTTCTTTTTCTCCTTTCTTTATATTTTGACCTTGTTAAATACTTTTGAGCAGTTCCTGACCCACATGACCACAGCCAGGAGAGATACTGGGGGTTTTCACTGATATTTCAGGTTGCTTTCCTTGTAAATGATTGATTTCTATCAGTGGTGAAGCTCTCTGTCTCAAGTCAAGTCTACTCTCAAACAGTTGTAACTAAATGTCTTGGATGCAGACAATGAAGGCTTTATTGATAGTATTCAAAGTAGATTCAGATGGAATCAACAAATGAGTGAGTGAGTGGTAAATGAATAAATGACCTTCATTTTGAGTAAATGGAGAAAGAGAAACCTAACTTTGAGCGTGAGGAGAGGTCTGACTTCCCAATGAACAGTTCCCATCAGTCAAGTGCACGATGGTGTTACACAAAGCACTGGCCAGGGCCGCAGATCAGGGTGCTGGGTGATGCCTCAATTGGCCAGGAGTGGGGTGAGTCATCATCTCAGAAGATCTGGCCAAATGAATTCCTAAACACAATCAGGTTCTATTAGGAGTCCAGAGTCATGAGGGGTGGGCCCCAGGTGCTGGGTAAAAAGCTAAAGGTATTTGCTGCAGGCTCTTTGTTGCATTTGTCACATATGGTATTTATAGAGTAGAGAAGTTAATGTTTTTTTAGATATAGTTCTCCTGTTTCCAGTTCTAGTATCAGTGAGCCTTCTCAATTACTGAAATCCCCAGAGATTCTTAATATTCTATTTCAGTGCTTATGTGGTCTAAATGTTTACAATTAAGTCTCGAATTCACTTGGATGTAAAGGGAGATTTAAGGATCTATCAGATTTAAGGATCCTGATGTCCATCAGGATCCTTAGTAAATGGACTGTGGGGGTGGGCCAGGGTTGAGACAGCTGCACCTGCTGGGGAGGCCCCTAGGGAAGATCCATGTTGGAGTTGGACCCAGCCAGCATTCCATTTCAGTGAGGGATGGAGCTACAGAGGGGACAGAATGATGGGACCAGAGCAGGGAGAGAGCAGAGAAAAAAATGCCCTAACCTTTTTCATTTCTAGTCCCAAATTAGCCAGCTATTCCCTGGCTGACAAATCTCAAGCTCAAGCCAGAATTTGAGGCAGGCTTGAGGACATCTAGTCCAAGGATGTCACTGCCAGGACACAGAACTGGGCAGAGCTGGGCAGAGGAGGGAGCCATGGTGAATGAGAGGGGATGCAGATTAACCATCACAGTAACTAATTTCCCTCAAAGCTCGTGTACTTCTCCCCAACACCTTGGTCCTCTACTAATACATTCTGATGCCTCTTCTGTGTCTGTCTGTGTGTTCCACTAAAATGGCCAGAGTTAGACAGACTATGTGGTTAAAATTTGTAGAGTGTGAGAATTGGGTTTTTAAATGAGTCTCTGTAAAACCATTTTAAAGGCTAAAAGAAACGGTGGTGGAAAATTCTATTGTTTTCAAGACAGCATAGTTTTGTCCATTCATTAGTTCATCAACTTATCAATATTCACTGACTCCTTCTGTGTTCAGCTGGCCAGTGAGACAGGCGGTGAGGACATATCTGCTCCTGCATGCAGTGCAGAGATGATACACACCATGCACCCTGAGATGGGGTCTCAGTGAGGCACCATCATGGGTGGGGAGTTCATGAAGATATTCCTTATTGTGTATCTGGAAACATTCACAATGAGGATGATAGGATGCAAATGGCATTGGTACCTTGGAAGCATCTACACCACTCATGCTATGCACTCAGGCTCTGTTTGAAGATGCTGATTTCAGGCCTTACACCTATGTTGTGGCTGTTCTGCATCGAGGGCACTTTCTGAAATGTGCCCTCTTGCATAGGGTTCTTGAGGCTGCAGAGGCCAGAGCCAGGCTCTGGAAGATGCTGTGGGCATGATGGGGGAATGCATGCTTAGGAAATCACTTAGAAAGAAACTTGGGGCAACATAGCATAGCAGAAGGTGAATATGGCAGCCACCAGCTCCATGACTCATACAGAACAATAACCTGAGTTCTTGTAGCCAAGGCCTGATATTATCATAACCTCTTTTCATGTTCTCTTAACATAATTGAGTATCAACTCATTGTACTTAAAAAAATCTTTAAATGCAAAATGAATGTTTGGTAGTACCTAGTTCAGAAATTTGTATCTGTGAGTAGCTTAGAGCAAAAGAGCTGATGAATAAATGAACGAGAATGAATGAGTGTTGGCTTCCACCCAAGACAGACTAAAATTTAGTAATCATAACATTTTCTCCATTATGCTTTTTCCAAACCATAAACCAGTTATTATGTATTCAAAATATTTAACTTTTCTTGTAGGCATTAATTGTGTTAATCTAAAAATTATATTTGAGTTGGAAAAGATTATTTAGAAATATATTGAAATATATTCTCCAGAAAGATAAGTTAGGAAATAATTTCAAATCTAACTCCTTTGTTTTGTTTGGAGTCATTATTGAACAAACTTTTATCTAGTGAGTTAGAGCAATTTAAGAAATGGATAATTCCTGCACTTAGTAAACTCCATCCTTCTTTCTTAAGGCTGTTAAGATTTAGAGAAATGTTCTGCTGTATTTTTTTTTTTTGTGTGTGGTAAAGGGAAGTTTGTCCTGGACCCAGGATGTTTACACAGAGCAGAAGGTTCCCTGGGGGGAATTTCACAATGGGAGTTTGGGAATCATGCTTCCTGGAGGAGAGGGGATGGGAGGAATGCACGGCCAATACCCATGACAGGACAGCCAAACAGAAGAACCAGGTAAGCTAAGGACATCAAGAACTGGGCTAAGCGCCAGCGAAAGTAGGAGCATTCTCTTCATGTGCATCAACAAGATGTTAGCATAGACTTTTATAAATTAAATAAATATATTGGCTGGGCTACCTAACCAATATCTAGATGTAAATAAATAAGTTTTTAATAAATAGAGAAATATCATGGGGCGGGGGGACTGGGGCAATGTGATTCAGTGCAGAAAAGACCAAACCATCACTTAATGTAAAATACACTAACAATGATCAAATCTTAAATATTTGTTCAGTAAAAAACATGTCCTGACTCTCTCATGTATGATAATCATAATTATGATGCAAAAGGCATAATTTGATTTGATGGTCCAATTAAAATTTGCTAGTTAAGGGTAACAAATGATTTTTAAAAAAACCTACCCAGAAGCCCAACCATTAATGAAGAATCTAAACTGGTGTGAAGGAAGGGTGCAGAAAGACAGTCAAATGTTTTATAAGGCAAAAACACACTGAACTTTTTTTTTCATGAAAACATTTCTGAGAAGAACGTGCTTTCACAAATTAGGCTGGGCATTGTGCGGAGGATGCCGAGAAAAACAGAACAGAGGTGAAGAAGCTGAGCTGCCTTCTGTAGTGCAGCGTAGCCCAGTCTGCAGCTCTTGCCGGTGCTGGGAGCAAGGAGACCGTATGCAGTGTCCTCAATTACAGCCAACTTGCAGCCCAATGCCACTGTTCTTTCCAAAGTAAGAACTGGATGAAGCACTAACAGACATACCTGGTCCAGGTCAGGGGTGGAGAAGTGGAGGTCAGCAGCAAGATGACAAGATACATTTCCCAGCAGAAGCTCAATGTTTTTGTCAAAATCAATATATTTAGCAAGAAAAAAACTCCCCACAGACCACCACATGCTCACTGAGCTTGTTAGTTTTCTTGCATTTTCCAGATGGATTGATTTGAGTCTCCAGATCAATCTGGGAGGTTTACACCTAAATCTTGGCTCCAGGCATATGGCAGAGATTTTTTTACGTGTTTTGGGAGAACAAGTGAAGTTTTCTCTCCCTTCAGCCAGCCTGCAGAGTTGAATGACGGGAGAAGAGGATGCAAAGAAATCTCAGACTGCACATACCAGGCCGAAAGCATGCGTATAGCAAATACTGCATGTTCATTTTTATGCTTCTGTTCTAAAACATTTAATGTACTTCAGAACTCAGAGTCCCAGCCAAAGCTATGTACATGTGTTCTATTGGAAAGTTTGTTTTCTCCTTTAAACCTCAAGGAAAAGAGTTGCACATGATTTTTAGGAAGGGCATTTATATGTAATTCATGCTTGTAAGTTTCTTTCAAGAAAACGAATTGAATTAGAAACATTTCAGTGGGCATCTAACCAGTTCTTACATATTACCTCTGGGCTTAATTGTTTCACATATATAAACAAAATAAATTTATTTATTTCTTCTTTTATCTCCTTTCTTTTTTAAGCTCTGTGGATTGAATATCTCCCTCCAAATTTTATATGTTGAATTCCTCACTCCAATGTTTATCGCCACCATATTTGGAGAGAGGACCTTTAGGAGGTAACTGAGGTCTAATGAGGTTGTAAGTGGTAGGATCCTAATCTAATAGAATTGGTGGCCTTATAAAAAGAGAAAGAAAGAGATGTCTCTTTTCACACTGGCGCAAAGAAGAAGAGGCCATGTGAGAACACACTGAGAAGGTGGGCGTCTTCAAGCCAGGAAGAAGGGCCTCACCAGACACCCACCATGCTGAGTCCCTCATCTTGGATGTCCAGCCTTCAGAACTGAAAGAAAACAAATGTCTGTTGTTTAAGCCACTGGATTGGTTCTATTTGTTAGAGCAGCCTGCTCAGACTAAGACAAAGCATGAGTATTGCTTTCTCTGTTTTCATCCTGGAGGCTCCCGGGGCACATGGAGCTATTCCTGTTGTTAAGAATGTCTGTGACACTGACCTCTCACATGAGTTTGACCCCATCACACCTGCAAGTTTTTGTCACCTGCTGCTCCAGGTTCTTAGGGCTCTTCTCTGCCTCAGCCTGCCTTTCTTCAATCTGGTTTTCTTTACCTGTCTCCAAAGGCAATTCTGTAACTGCCCACTGTTTGTATTTTCTTTTCTGGATAGAGTTCTCTTCGATGTGATATAATTTCCATTTCTAAGTGTGCGCCATGAAAGCTCCTCTCCATGAATACTGTGAGGCATATAGTTGACTGAAATACAGATACAGACTCAAGGTAGATAGAAAAGCCACTTTATTCAAAATGCTTTGAGCAAAGAGCTCATCAGTCTGCCCCATGAGAATGGTAATAGCAAACATGGAATCAAGGGTTATAACTCCATCTCTATTGCAGATTGAATTGGACTGGAGTGAATCGAATTGAATGAGATGAAAAGCAAAACAGTGCCCCAAAGACTTCTTGAAACTCCGTGAAAGCAAACAAATGCACAACTCAGAACAAAGTAGAAAAATCTTCATGGTATTCTCATGGGAAGTTCTGAATCTAGGGGTTTGCTTTAAAGAAAAGCACCCCAGGTGAATGCATTGAGGAGAACTGATGATTCCAATGGGTGGGGAGACCCTCAGCACCCCTGCCCATGGGCAAGACAGGCCTGCATTTTCCTGGCCTGCTCTTCAGAGGAACAAGGTCATCATTGGGAGCAATGTTCCAACATCCGAGACAGGAGGTCCCTGGCTGTGACCAGTGTGAGGTTTCTCTGCCTGGATTCTCTCCTGAGAGGAGTCAAACATTGGTTGAAAAATATTTAACATTAAAAATAAAATAATGTAATAAAGTAAATTTTCGCATTTAAATTCTTTGAGGTCTAAAGAAGTACAAGAAAGTATATACGTCCAGAAAGTACCCAGCCATGTAATAAGAAAAATAGAGACATTTAATGAAGAAGATACAGATACAAGAAACATTGTACATAGGACAAGGATGCCTCAGTCCCCTTCAAAGTAGGCATCTTGGGACCTCACACAGTTCTCCCACTCACCATCAGCTGCCCTATCATATTTTCCTGAATCTCATCAATGGTCTGAAGTCTCTTCCCTTTCAAAGGTGATTTTAGTTTCGGGTAAAGCTAGAAGTTGCAGGTTGCCAAATCTGGGCTGTAGCGGGGCTGAGTCACTTTGGTGATTTGTTGTTTCACCAGAAAATTCTGCATGAGATGTAAGGCATTGTCATGATGAAGCTGCCAATCACCAGTTGCCCATAGCTGCAGCTGTCTGAATCATCCTAATAGTTTCAGAGGAGGGATGTTCAAACTTAATGCAAAATTTGATGCAGATTCATTGCTCTGCTCACTCAGTCATTTTGAACCTGATGGCCACACAGCGCACATGCTCACTCAAGGGCGTCTACCGCCCGTACTGACTAGTACAGTGAAGTTCTCATTGTTGACACATGTGCATTCCAGTCCACTCTCCTTGGCTGCCAAATTACATTGATGTGGTGCAAACTGTTCTCGTTATACTAACAATGGCTGGCCTTTTTCTGGATAGGCCTTATACAGACAGTAATCATCACAACTATGAGCTATTGGGCATTTCCATGTGCCAAGCACTGTTCCAAGCCACTTCTATCTGTTACAAACCAGTGAGGTAGGAGCTATTACCATTCTGATCACAGAGATAAGAAAACTGAGGTACAGAGAAACCGAAGGAGGTGAACCAAGCCATGAGGTGAGAAACCGGAAGAGCAGGCATTCCAGGACCACCCGGCTCAGAACCCTGCTCTTCAACACAACCTCTGTGCAGCCTGTTTGTGCCCATAGTGGGTGAGGTCGAGGTCCTCCCTGAACCCCAGTTGTTCAAATAATCTTTCTCTTTGAGTTGATTCCGATCTCCCTATCCAATCCTTCTAAGGTGGTTTCTAGGACCAGACTCAGCTGACATGTCCCCACAGTTCTTTGTCTTTAGTTTTTTCCTTCTCTTGGTCATGCGGAGTTTATATGCTATCAGCAAGACTTTCCTTGTGTGGTTGGAGGATGCCTTCTCTCTTCTATGTAGACAGCCTTCCTCCATTCACTGTATGAAGGAGCACAGGTGCATTTTGGGTGACCCTCCACGTCAATCTCAGTTTCTTGTAATTACTTCTTTGCAGTGCAGGGGTGGTCCAGTGGAGGATCAAGATGCCTACAACCTGGACTCAGAGATGTTTGTGTGACCACTGACCTGGCCAGTTGGGTGGTCATTAGGAGATGCCCAAGGAACTGAGGAGTCTCTTGAGAGAGAACTCAACTTGAGGAACAATATGAAGAAACCTAAGGCTCCAGAAGGAAGGCCGGAGTCTCTTGAGGGATGAGGGGATCTGAGTCCAGCTTGGGTTTGGTCACTTTGAGAAGGCCCTGGCCTGGTTCCCTGTGAACTTGGTCCAAAGAGGGTGGGTAAGAGCTCTTTTATTAACACAAGCAGCAAGGCTGCTATTAGAGGCACATGAGGAAGCCAGGGACCAAACGTAAGGGGCAGCTTCCCTCTCAGGCTACGCTTGTACCACCCTTAGAGTGGGGGTCTTACTTACCTTACCCAACCACCAGCTGTTGTGGGTAGAACTGTGTCCCTCCAGAAAAAATGTGCTGACTCCTTAACCTCCAGTGCCACAGAGTGTGGACTTATTTAGGTATAGGGTCTTACAGAGGTAATCCAGCTAAGTGAGGTCACTCAGGTGGCCCTAATGCAATATGATGGGTATTCTTATTAAAAAGAGGAAATTTGTACGTAGACACACACACACGGAGAACACCACTCAAAGAGGGAATAAGATATCAGGGTGATGTTTCTACAAGCCAAGGGATGCCAAGAATGGCCAGCAAATTTCAGAAGCCAGCAGAGGGCTTGGAACAGATTCTCCTTCACACCCGCTGAAGAAACCGACCCTGCTTGCCGACACTTGATCTCAGACTTCAGCACTCCAGAACTGTGAGAGGATAAATTTCTGCTTTTAAGCCACCCAAGTCTGTGGTGCTTTAACTGTTAGGAAGTTGGAACTGACTAATAATGGGCCCTGACAAGCAGCTTTAGTGTTCAGGGCACAAAGGGGGCTGTTTTCAGGGGCTGAACATTTTCCAGAGCCTGGAGTGCTCAGATTGAAGTAACTTGTAAAACAAATTGCAGAATATATGCTTGTTTTTTCTTCTTTTGCAGAGTGGTAGTGTACAAAGGGTTTTGAGTTTGTTAGGGGGGGTTCCTGCCTCTGTTTAGCTGAGGTAGTTCAGGCATGGGCACTAACACGCACTAAGTGGGAGTTGTGCGGCGTGTAGCCTGGAGGCTTTGAGGAATGGGGACCTTGACCAATTGTGGAAAAAGCACTGGATTTAAAGTCCAGGACCTGTACTATAGCCTAGGAGCTTCCGGTAACTTTGGATACATCACTCAACCTCAACAGACTTGTTTACTTAACTGCATGATGAGGCCACTTCCTTTTGGAGTAACATTTCAGTTTCATAATATGCTTGTTTATTTTCTGAGATTGGGGTTGAGGCACAACCAGCAGACACATTTTTGGGTCCCCAGATGCAAATTAAAAGTGAACAGAGGACTAGCAGTCCTGAATAGGTAGGGAGTATTAACAGTCACGGCAGGCACAAGGATGGCTGTCCTCCAACCAGCGTGGGGAATGATCAAGTCAGCACGCGTGGGACTGGGAGAAACAACAGCACAGCATATAGGCTGCCCCTTAACACAGAAGTCCAGCAGCCCAGGACATAATCACCGGGGCATGTGGACAGACGTGGCATGGAGAAGGGAACGGAATCCCACAGTGAGGCGGGCAGATCACCAGGCGTGCTCACAATCCCCACCGTTTCCAGAGTCACCTCACTGTGGATTTAACCTGCAGTGGAAGCAGCAGCACTGTGGAGGCAGGCTTTTTAAGTTTACAGTGAATGCCTCTTCCCAGGGAGCCAGATTGTGCTGCGCTAAATGACATGTCAGCGTGTACCAGGACGTGGGATAAATTGTTTATGTGGCACCATAAATGTAAAAGGATGCACGTGGATAAAATGAGTCAGCTCAATTGCTTCCTAAGCATGGGTTACTAAATTAACATCTCATACTGGATTGTTATCCAAACCCCTGGTTGAACTTTCAATTTCTCCATCAACCAACCGAAAACCTCAAAGATCCTTCCATTGCAGGCTGTGCTGTGAATGTGATAAATGGGCCCTCCTACCTGATGTCACCCCGGCATCACAAATTCATCATTTCAATTCATCATCTGTCTCCTTGGTGTCAGAGCTGACTTGCTCTTTGCTTCAGCACTGCTTCCCTCTGTGCTACGAGGAATGGCGTACGGCAGCAACAGCAGGGCTCAACCACGGTGATAATGGGAACTGGGGAGATGCCTGCTCACTGCCTCCATGTGGCTCAAAAACTGGGCTCCTTGAGTCCTTGGAGACTCTACCACCCATAACCACATTCTCAATGGAGGCACTGTCAGTGCGGAAAGCCAGCCTCAGAGCCTTTCTAATAGTCTCCCTTCCCCTCCATCCTCCATACTGAGACTTTGGCAAGCCATCCTCCTGCCCCACTCAGAGGGAGTGAAGCTGGGATATGCAGCCTTCAGTGATGGGCTGCAGTTGGTCACAGAGGGGCCAGAAAAGGCAGAGGTCAGTCTCACCTGTGGATGCAAAGCCAAGGCCAGGGCCAAGGCTAGGAGGCTGCAGACTGACAGGTAGCTTCAAGGAAGCTTTTCTGTGGGTAGCATGACCCCTGCACCTGCCTCTAGTGACCATGTGATGCATGTAGAGGAATGTCAAGAGGAGGCAGAGCTCTGGGGCCTGGGTGGATGGTTGGGGAGGGGTCTTCGTCTCTGTTCCTCTCAAGAGCTGCTGCTGCACTGTACCCTTCCAGCTGTGAGCCAGTCCTCACCAACGACATCAGATGTTTGGATCCTTGGAATAGACAGGCTGTTTTCTGGTTAGCCCAGGTTCACCGCACCAGGTTCTTCCTCTTTTTTCAGCCTTTTTTCAGCCTTGGAGGCTGTACCCACCTCATGTCTAAATGCACTGAGTTCAGCTCAGCTCCACGTAGGTGCTGAAACATGCTTTCTGGTGGAACTGGTCCCGAACCCCAGCCCACCAGCAGCAGAACACCTGCCAGTCTTCTACCCATGGGGACCAAAACAACGGTACATTCCCTGCTAGGAGGGAGCATCTACAGGGTCATTCTGTGCACAGTCTTGGGTGGGGCAGGTTGTACTGAGACAAAGTGAGTAACCCCCTGGTGAAAGAGGTGATCCCATGCACTCAGTCTTTTGGTTGCCTGTGGGCTGAGTAAGAGTGGGTCCTGGGCTTGGAGTCCTTCCTCTCCAAGGGACTAAGTCCTTTCATCTTTGCTGGACTTGTCACTTTCTGCAGAAACACCATTTCCTCTTTAAGACTCAGTGTAGGCTCCTTTGTTTTTCTTAAGTGTGTGTGCCTGGCCAACCCCATTGTTCTATCTGTCCCCTGCAGGAAGGGGGCCAGTTCCTTCTGCTGCAGCACAAAAGGGGTGCATGCAGGTCAATAATCTTGCATCAGCTGCAGGAGGGACCTGCTGGCCCTGGAGGCCAGTGCTCACTGGGGAAGCTGACCTTGCTCTGTCCATCCCCATCACGTGAGCAGAGAATTTTTCTTTCCAGGGTTTGGTTGCTTTGTGTTTGTTGGAGACTTTGATGCCTAAGGGCTGGGAAATCGACTACTGGCAGTGGGCCATGGATGACACTTCTCAATCACTCCCAAGGTGTACTGTGCACGTGGCTGTGCTGATGCAGCAGGGAGGGAGTGCTGGATCTGTTTCCAAATCCCAGGGAGAGCGTGGGGTATGGTGCTTTGCCTCCGGTCTCCCTGACACTGAACATTCCTTCTACCAGGAAGTTCGCTCTACAGTGTCTGCCTCCTAAAGCCCCAGATCATTCCCCCCATCCCGTGTGCCTCCCTTACATTCTGCCTCACCCCCACCCCAGAAGCAGGAGGCAAGCTTTTGGAGGCAAAACTTATACAGTGAGGTACAGGGGAACCAATGCCTTTGTGCAGCAACCAGAGGGTGACTTTGGAGGTCCGTTAATACTTGCTTCTCCCCCGATAAAAAATAGCTTTCTTTTGCTTTCCTGAGTATATACTTGCAAAAAGATAAAAAAGAGTTTGATAAACATTGCTTTAAAAAGTAGGATTATTCAAAATGTTGCCACCCCCCAAAAACCATCATTATCATGAAGGTGACCATCCTTCCACACTCCTCCTCTCTATATAAATTTCTTTATCAGTCTTAGCACTGGGGAACCACAGGGCCATGTTCAGGGCTATGTTCAGGGAGGTCTAGCGTGGAAACAAGAGCATGAGAAGACTGATCTCTAGCCTTAAGTCCAGGGCAGCCTCTTTCTGTCAGTTCCACCTGCATCCCTTTCCCAGAGACCCTGATCAGCTCCTCAGCATATAAATACACAGAACAGAGACCTACTGCTCCTTCCTGAGTGCAGGTATTGAGCTGGGTGCCAGAAAGGAAAAGACTTGAGAGGCCCTTCTCTGAGTGTCCATTTGGTGAAACCCCAGGTTAGAGGAGCTCACCCTGGGGCTCCAAGCAGAACCCTGCCCTCCTCGCTGTCCCTCTGCACAGCGTAGGTCAAATTATGTTCCACTTGTGTCCTGGTATTAGGTGACAATGACAACGAGCTTCCTGCTCTGGCGGAGCCTTTACTAATGGGAAGACATCTATCAGGGCCCTGGCAGCACAGAGGCGACTCCCTCCCTATTAGCCACCAGAAACATTGGTCCTTCACGTTCCAGCTCTTTGAGCTTCTGATTCATGGCTGTCCTTGGCACCAGACACAGGCACAACCTCTGGGTTCAGACATGGGAAGGTGTCCAGACAGCCTTGGGGATCATCCTCTGTGGGCTCAGACCCATGATCTTATAGTGTTGCTCCAGGGCACTTGTGTCCACATAAATCTAATAAAACCAAACCCTGAGACAGATTGACATCCATAATGCTCAAGTCATGGTCATCTGGCTTAAGAGGGTTCTTGGGAGACAGACTCTGTGAGGGAGATGAGTCTGCAGCGCTGTCTGCCTGAGAGTGAGGCTCTACGGAAGTGATGGTGGTTACAGGGAGACTGGGAGCCCATGGGGTGCTCTTGCCCCAGGTGATTCCTCTGTGTGCTCACAGATGGAGGCCAATGGGAGGGCCTTTGCATCCTTGCAGACCCCAATCATTACTGCTGACTGCCCTTGGGGGGTGGGCACTAACCCCAGGCAGAGCAACTGTTATCCAAGGCAAAAGGCTTTGTCAGGTATGTTAGGTTGTTAGGACTGCTGTAACAAACTACCTGTGGGGCTTAAACAATAGACATTTACTGCCCCATAGTCTGGAGACTGGAAGTGCAAGGCCAAGGTGTCAGCAGGGTTGGTTCTTTCTGGGGGCTGGAAGGGAAGGATCTGTTCCAAGTTTCTCTGCTTGGCTTGCAGATGGCTGTCTTCTCCCTGTGTCTCCTCAGAGCATCTTTTCTCTATGCGTGTCTGTTTCTGTGCCCAAATTTTCTCTCTTTCTCTCTTTTTTTAATAAGGACAACAGTCCTATTGGATTACTGCTGCAATATTGTGGTTTATAAAAAATACATATTTTGTCTTTGGCATAGACCTCATAAAACCCTTGGAATTGCCTAAATGAGGAGGGCAATAAAGATGTCTTCTGTTATGCTAACCAGGTGATTTTGCAAATCACCTAAGGATTGGGGGCTGCTTGGCAGGAGAACCAACCATATATCTAGGGTGTTGGCACCTTCAGTCCCACGCTCTGACCTTTTGGGAGGTGAGGGACTAGGAATTGAATCAGCAATGGTCGATGGTTTAATCAATTATGCCTACTTAATTAAGCCTCCATAAAAACCCAAGAGGATGTTTTCCCAGTGAACAAAGCCTGGGTTGGTAAATGCGTAAAGATTTGGGGAGAGGGGCATACAATCTTCTGGTTTTCCTCCATATCTTGCTTTATTCATATCTTCTATATGGTTGTCCCTGAATTATATCCTTTTATAATGAATCAAGAATCTAGTAAGTAAACTGCTATCTTGAGTTCTGTGAGTCATTCTAGAAAATTAATGGAATCCTGGGACTGAGCCCTTAACCTGTGGGATCTGACACTGTTTTTAGGTAGGTAGTGTCAGAACTGAGTTTAAGTATAGGACACCTAGCTGGTGTGCACACACTGGAATCAAAGTTGGAATTTGTGGGGCACACTCTACTGACCTCATTTTTACTTAACTAATTACATCTGCAATGACCCTATTTCCAAATAAGATCACAGTTTGAAGTACTGAGGGGTTTGAACTTCAACATAAAAAAAATTGCAGTGGACACATTTCAACCCATAACACCCAGTAAAGTCACGGCTGTGAGCCATGGGCAGGTGACATTCCAACACCTGCACAATGGAGTATGTTGGCCTCAAAGAAGGCATGACAGTATCCACCCCCACAGCTTTGCTGAAAACTTAGGAATTCTTGACTAGTCAACAGTTAGTCATGACTGAAAGCTCAAAGCTTTGTTGAATTAAATAAACTATGTCCAGCTTATATCTCTATGCTATTGACATTTATCTTGCTGTTCAAAATAGATATACCATATAAGAACATAGGAAATCAGTCAATTCCATATTTACTTTGATTCTAAAAGTTTTCTTTTCTTCCTCCCAGATTTGGGCTTTTAGAATAATTTTTGTTCTCATACCTTATAATGTAAAATTTCACATCACTTATTTTATAGTTTTTCTCAACCACACAAAATTACTTATGATCTGACCTTTAAAAATTATTTTTATACTAAAAAGGACTTTTTACTTTACTAAAAGCTCAAATTACTGCTATTTTGTTATCCACAAGTCACTATTACATAAACTTCTCTGAGGAAACCCACTTAAAACCAAGTTATTCTAGGGTCTTATTAACTGGATCATCGGGTGAGAATGAAGACAGATTTCCTTTTGTCAGATTTAAGCCAATCCTATGCAGCAATAAGTCATAATCAAGTGAAGTGGCCAGAACACTGGGCGAGGGGTCAGAAGACATGGGTTCAAGTCTCTGGCCTGCCACTTATGGAGGACCCAGTGCAAGTTGTCTTCACTCTTGTGTTTCCATTTGTACATTGTAGGCCGATGGTAGGAACAATGGTGGCTGCTTTGTCTGGAGTAGAGTGGGGGTCTATACTCACTCTAGGGAACTTCCAAGTGTGTTCACCCAGCATGCAGTTACCCAGTGGCATGTGGGAAAAGGCACTGAAGACAGCCAGTGCCTTTCTTTCCAGAATATTCCTCGAAGTGTTTTAGTTTTACTGGTTCAGTTTACTGTGGTGGAGGCCTCCTTTCACTCAACAGGACTCTGATTCTGAAGCAGAGGTGATATTCACAGGGTAGTCACATGTAGTTTACCGAAGGGCATCAGCGGGTCTCCGTGCTCCCCAAGTCCCCTCTGCTTCCCTGTCAGAGATCTGATTTCTTTCTTACACAGATGGAGTTTGCCTTTTAGAACATTCCATCTGCTTAGCAAGTAGTTGACCCAAAGAAATGAATTCATGGGGAGCTATAAGCAAGAGGGCTGTAATAAATTATAGGGTGTCCCTGATGGAACTGGCTGTTGACATGACCTGTGAACATTACTCAAAACAATTTCCCCAAAATATAAATTTATTAATATAGCTAGTACATTAACACAATTATTGATATAATATTAATGTATGTCTGTACATTTAACAGGAAAAACAGAGATATTAGCCAACATCATTTGTGAATTTGCCTCTCTAAAAGACCACACATCACAGTGCTTCCTGCATCTCTTACAGAGTGAAAATCGTACTGTAATGTCAAACATTGGGCTCAGGGCCTGCTCTACACAGGTCTTCAATGCATGTGTATTATTGTCATTGTTCTTATTGTTAGTATTTTAAGAAGTAATATTTTCACAGTGAGCAAACTCGGTTCTAATTTACAATTCTAGTTCCTAACACTCTTATAAAGTAATGAACACCAATTTAATTATACTCAGAACTCTACTTGGACAATTATGTAAGGATTGTGTCTATTTCCTAACTACTCACTGGTTCATTAATTTGAGACAAGGTGATTTTTGGCATTAGTCTAGCTTTCCTTATATAAACTGGAAGGGTAATCATTGTCACCAGCAGTCTCCTACTGTCCCAGGAGCATGGTAGCTTTGAGAGGACCTGGCGCCATCTGCAAAAGTGTAATGGTTGGAGCTAACACCATGATTTATTTCTTTATTGTCATCAAAGCTTTGTTCACCTGCTATCTCATTTGATCCTCATAACAGTCCTGTGGGGAGATCAGGAGTCAGACGCTGGTTTATTAAAAAGGAACCTGAGACAGGGGGCACCTGGCTTGCTGAAATCTCAAGGTTTGTGTGTCTTGTGACAGCCCAAGACATTGGCAGGACTAACCAGGTGCTACTTCTTCTTTCCAATTTTTTTTCTTTTAGTGAGAAATATTATTATCCCAGGAGTAAGATTAAAGGAAGCAAGCACTTTTTTTGAAAACTTAATGTGAGATTGTTATCACAGGTCAAAGGAAACTTCCTAAAGGCACTTGGCCATTGTGAATTTAGTTCCACACCTGAGAGTTTTGTTCACTAATAATACCACCCACTTTCTTTTAATCACTTCTCAGACCTATACTTGCAATGGCTTAGTCCCCAAAGTCATCCAGTGCCCATGAAATCCAAATGCTCCAAGTTATCTTAAAATGGTAAGATTTCCATCTTGAAGGTGCAGGTCTGAGAGCCTGTCCCATAGTTCCTGCCCCCACTGGCTCAGGACTGCCCTGGGGCAGAAGGTCTCCAGCTGCCAGAATGCATAGTCAGTAGCAATACCACCAGCTGTCCTGGAGTGGCATGGTGGTCTGTCCTCCCTGGGACCTCTTTAATGACCTTTGCATGAATATCTCCTTGGTTCCCATAGAAGTGTCTGTAGCCCTCATATTTTAAAAATTGTTTAGGCATGAGAAGCTGCCCGATTCAGAGACAAGTCATAGAACATTTTCTGAAAACTTGATCTGTGCTAGGAGCAGGGCAAAGTGAGATGATAGGATGGGTAAGTCCCACTCTTGCTCTCATAGGACTCAGACAGGGCAGGCTGGTGTGCTTTCTTATGTAACCAGGGAGTGGGTGACTACGTTCCCAGCATTGCCCCCCTCTGGATGCTAAACAAGCCCAGCTGCAAGCTGATGAGCATTATTAAAATTCTTTGAAAGTAACATGTCTTATAAAGCCCTAGAGCCCCTGGGAGAAGGAGCGCATGAATAAGAGAGAGAATGGAATGGGAAGAACCTCTGCTAGCTGCAATGATGAGAGCAGGTCTGCATTAGCAGGTAATCGAAACCTAAATACAAATGGTCTCCTTGATAAGCTATTTCTTTGGGACAGCATAAAATTTGGAGCATCAGCAGGAAGGGATGTTAAGTTTAGAGATACTGCCATGATGTAGGATTCTTGGACATCTGAGTAGAATGACTTTGCCAGGTAACCATGGCACTATTCAGGAGAGTTAATTTCCTCTACAGAGGAAGAGTTTAAAGATCCAGGTGTAAACAGGTATCTAGAGTTTCTTTTGAGATGCTGGGTGGATTAAGATTGATGGGCTTTGAGGTTCATGGGGAATGAACACATGGGTCCTGGTATCTGCTTTCTTTGGATCAAAGTATATGGATAGAATATGAAGATTCTAGGTATTATGAGACCTTTGACAGTGGCATGGCTGGAATTTTCTCAGGGTTGGCACAGAGGGCAGTGTGACAGCCTGGGATATTTGGAAAAAGCAGTTACAGTCCCTGCATAGTGAAATGGCAGCACTGTTCTCCAGCTTGCAGCTGCTGGCCAGCTCATTGGTGAGACTTACAATAGGATGTTAAATCTTCACAAGATAAATTCATGAGAATGAAAGGATATAATTTTTGTTTATTCTGTGTCTATATTTTCCCTACTGAATAGCTGGAAAGTTGAAAGAAAGCTCTTAGGAACAGGTATTGTTATTAAACACCAAAGAACAAAGACGATAGAGTTAACACTTTAAAATTCATGATGGCAGGCAGATGCCAGATGCTGGTAGGTAACAAGCAGCCTGGCATGCAGACAGCAGTGGTTTAGATTTGTGTGGCTGGATTTACAAATGGGAGCAGCTTTCTCATGCCAAGGAACTTTGCCAAATGAAACATATCATTATGCAACTGGAAAAGAGTCTTGCAGAGAGAGGTCCCACCTTTCACTTCTGGAAGCTCTCAACCATCTCCCAAACATTGTGTGTCTTCCCCATCAACTTCTTTGTCCCTCTATATGTAACTAACGTGCTGTGCTCCTAGTAAACAGAACTGTGGCTATTACTTACTTTTTGGTCTATGGCAGTTAACTTTAGAATGCCAATGGGAAATCTGCTTTCAGCTTGGTGTGATGAGAAAGAATGCTAAGTCTGCACGCAAAGGAAGTATGTGTGGTCCCATGTTCTGTTCTTCTCATGCTGTGAGAAAGTTGCTTGACTTTGCTAAGATTCAATTTTCTTCTATGTAAAGTGGGGGTAGTTATAATCACACTGACATTTAGGGTTGTCAGCGGGATCCAAGACAACATTTTTGAGAAAGGAATTTATGAATGCTTTACAATTTGACAGATGTTAGATTTTACTTTCTCATGCAAAGCTTGATTTTTGGAGGCAGAACTCTGTCTCCAAACCACTGTTGCTTCTCTGGGCTACATCCTTTTGTTACAATATTCCTGCTCTATTAATATGAATTGAAGCCATTTCAGATGATTCCAGCTCAGAAGAGACCTGTGCTGGTCAAGTTACCAGGGATACACTGGCACAGGCAAGAGTATCCTGTTCTGGAGGACACCCAGGTGGTTCAACTTATGATTTTCAACTTTACAATGGTGTGAAAATGTTACCAGTGGAAATTATGTCCTTCCACAGGACGATGACAAAAGCATTTCACAGACACATGTGTGAGAAATTGCGGTGTGGCAAGATTTATTCAGGTGGAAGTCTGCCCCTGGGTTTCCAATGTTCTATCTCCATCTGTCCCCCTATGGAAAAAATCCAACCATGTCTTCAGCAAGGCCAAACAAAGGCCAGTGTCCAGAGTTTCTGCTTCATATTAAAGTTTAGTCTTTTGGAGCTCATACAGTCAGCTGCAGGCCCACACAGCTGCTAGATCCACATGGCTGTGTGTGTTCCTGGGTGAGAGAGAGAACATATAATCGCATGGGGTGAGTATGAATGAGAGAGAGAGAGAGAGAAAGAGAGAGAGAGAGAGAGAGAGAGAGAGAGAGAGAGAGAGCAAGTGAGCACAATAGTGCTTCTTTGTTCCTATGGGAAAGGCCAGAAGCTTTTTCAAAATAATTAACTTCCCAAGCTTTCATGGGCTTCTGATGAGTCCACCCCCAACTTAGACTGACAGGCCTTTATAGTCAAGCACCTCCCCCTGCACCATTTTGACTTCTATTGCCCATGTGCTTACCTCCCCTAACTCTCCCTGACAATCTAGCACTGGAAGGAGGAAGGGAGGAATGTTCATCCTCTTGGAGAAACAATGCTAAGATCTCCTACAGTGTTGAAGTTGTAGCTTCCGGGTGCAGCAAATGGGCTTATGCTCACCAGTTTATTAAGCTCCTTGTCCAGTTCCCATTGTTTCATTTCTTATTCATAATTCCTAAGTACTAGGGTAACACTCCCCCCACTAAGACCTTAAGCCTTGTAATCTTACAAGAGTAGATGGATAAATTCTTATTGTCTGTAATTGCTTCTTGCTATCAAAGGACATATTCCTGCCTATCCTCAGGCCCAGAGGGTCTTCCGATCTGCTAAATAAATAAAGGAGCAAAAAGACAGGGGAGTCTTCATGCAAGAAAGAGGGATTTTGCAAAGTCCAAGCTAGTCTACTATCCCTGGGAGGTGGCATATATGATGTCTAGAGGATGGCCATGTTGGACAAGGTGGCGTTCTTGTTGTGGTCGAAAGGTGACAAATTTGACAGTAAGGTTAAAAGACATAGTCCAAAAATGAGAAGAATTATAGAAAATAAAGGTCTGGTGAGAGGTAGGAACCAGGTAACAGAGGGAGGGACTAACTTTACAGTGTCTGAGATTAACTTGGCAGAGTGGTTTCCCTGGAGGAAGGTGTGTCACACCTGCCTGAAACCTTCTTGTTTACCATACTTACCTCAAATTAGGCTGAGAGGGATAGTCTAAGATTCCCTCCCTGAAGAGCTACGGGCCTTTCTGTCCTAACCATTTGGACAGAAAAGGGAAAGCAGTTTCAAGTGTAGCCAGTAGACCGTCTCATAGTTCACCAATTCAACCATCTTGTCTCGACCACAAGTAAATCCAGAGAAACAGTTGTGTCTCATTTCAGGTGAAAATAATGCAGATGGGCTTCCAAAGTGAGGCCTATACTGTGTAAGCATGCAATGGGTAAAAAGGTCATAGCATACATTCTATGAAAACAGAAGGAAGAAAGCACAAAACACAAAAAGGTTAATGAACACAGCAAATTGTAAATCAGTTACTGAGTCTGCAAGATGATTTCCAAATGAAAGGCTTTTGATGGAATGAAATTAAACAGTGACAATTTGACAGATCTTTCTTGTCTGCAGTTTGAACATTTTTGGTGATGTCATCAGGTGCTGAGGTAAATTCTGTATGGCATACACAGAAACAATCTTAGAAGAAAGTTCCCAATAATTCCTAATACAAAGATGGGAAGAAAAAATGAGACATTGGCTTGGAGGGTTGAAGACAACTACAGAAATTCAGGAACCAGTTCAGCCCACAAGTGAAAAACAAAACTTTGAAGACAATTAATTACACTAGAGTCCAATATCCACAATTGGGTATTGTGATTTCTGTTAAACACAATTACTTTCCCTAAAATTACCCTCATTTTCATCAAAGAGACTGCATTAAGTCCACTTTTAACTTGGCTTGATTATTTGTATAAACACAACAAGAACAACAATTGAGCACATAAGCTCTTTCCTCCCTTTTTAAAATCTTCACCTGAGCCTTTGTTTATTGATTTTAGAGACAGAGAAAGAGAGAAGGTGGGGGGAGGGGAGAGAGAGGGAGAGAGAGAGAAAGTGAGAGAGAAACCATCAATGTGAGGGAGAAACATCAATTAGTTGCCTTCCATATATGCTCTGACTGGGGATCAAACCTGCAACCTAGGTATATGCTCTGACTAGGAATGAACATATAACATTTTGGTGTATGGGGCAAGGCTCCAACCAAGTGAGCCACCCAAACTGGGTGATCACATAAGTTTTTTCAAATCTGCTTTTCTGGAATTTCACAAGAATCTTCAGATTGACCTTTAGTCAGCCCCTCAGGACATAGAAACAAAGTCACACAGCTGTCATCAGGCTTTGCCTAAGTTGGGGTAAATGCCTCAAGTTCTTGAGGTTCCTTCCTTGCCATCTCTCAGGAAAGCACTTCATACTCTACCTGGAAAGATTTCCATGAACCATGTGACTGACCGAGGTACCAGGCCATTTCCACAATGGGCTTTTATCAGCTTTGAAAGTCAATCTCAATTCTTTAAGGCTCTGATGACAGCTAGAGCCCAGACATGTCTCTCTTAGACATGAAATTCCTGTCAAAACTTTGGTTAAGGGGGAAATGGTACTATAGGCAATTAGCTAATTATTAATAAAGAAGGAAACAAAGGGAATTGGACATTGAGCTTAATAAACTGGGGAGCATAAGCCTACTTGCTTAGCAAGAAGCTACAACATTTACAGACTCATTTATATACTCTAGGCAACTGCTGCTGAAGAGACTTAATCCTAAAAGTGCAGAAAATCTCCCCAGAAGCACACTATCTGCCCTCCAGTATTGGATCGTTGTGGGGCATAAGGGAGGTGCTTGACCGTAGAGGCCTGTCAGTGTAACTATGGGGTGAACCCATCAGAAGGCCTCGAAAGTTTGAGTTGTTGATTGGTTATTTATGAAATACTCTGGTCTTTTCCTAGCCTGAGGTACAAAATCCCATGGGATCAAAGAAGCTAGCTCTCTTTCTTTTTCTCTGACTAAGTGACCCTCACTGCCCTATTTGTTCATGCATTCACTCTGTCACCCAGGAACACATGCAATCGTGTTGGTCTAGCTGTGTGGGCCCACAGCAGACTGCACAAGCTCCACAGGACTAAGATTTAATATGAAACAGGAACTCGGAACACTGATCTTTGTGTTGGCCTCGCCGAGGACATGGTTGGACTTCTTCCATGGTGAGATGGACGGATATAGGACTTTGGAACTCAGAGGCTGATTTCCATTTGAATAAACCTTGCCACAACGCAATCTTCTGTGCATGGGTCTGTGAAGTGCTTTTCTTGTGACCCAGTGGAAGAACACAATTTCCACTGGCAGCAAAAACAATACGCGTTTAGTAGAAATCATACCTCAAATTTTGAATCTTTATCTTTTCCAGGGCTAGTAAAATGCAGTTCCATAATCTCTTGTAATGCTGGACAGAGGCAGCAAAATGATTTTCCCAATTGTACACTAGTGTAGGTGTTCTCAGCACATTTAAGGTAGGTTAGGCTACGCTATGATGTGCAGTAGTAGATTAGATGTAGTAAATGCATTTTCAACTTATAATGGGTTAATTGGGATTTAACCCCATTTTAAGTCAAAGAGCTATGTGTGATACAGTGATTTATAGTAAGTATCTATTTGGTCATCTTTTCTTGGCACAAAGCTTCTAAAACCCTTGGAATTTCCTAATTCATGAGAGTGATAAAAGTGTCTTTTGTTATGTTAATTAAGTGACTTTGCACCTAGTGAAAGGGACTGATTGCCAGGAGAACCAACCTTGTAACTAGAGGGTTGCAATTTTCATTTCACTCTCTGACTTCCTAAGAGAGGAGAGGGCCTGGAGGTTGAATCAATCACCAATGGCCAATAATCTAATCAATCATGCTTATGTAATGAAGCTTCCATAAAAATCCAGAAGGAGGGAGGTCTGAGAGCTTCTGATCTGGTAAACATGTGGAGATCCAGGAAGAGTGGCCAGCTATCAGAGGACATGGAAGCTCTGTGCCCTTTTTTTTATACCTTGTCCAACGTGTCTCTTCCATTTAGCTGTTCCTGAGTTATGACCTTTAATAATAAACTGGCGATTTAGTTATTAAAATGTTTCTCTGAATTCTGTGAGCCACTTTAACAAATTCACCAAAGAGTAGGTTGGGAACCTCTGATCTATAGCAGGTTGATCAGAAGCACAAGTGACCTGTACTTGTGACTGATGTCTGAAGTATGCATGTTGGGGGCAGTCTTGTAAGACTGAACTTTCAATCTATTGGTTCTGATGCAATCTCCAGGTTATGACTTCCAATTCAGAATTGAGTTAAACTGTGAACACCCAGCTGGTGTCTGGGTATTGCTTGCTGGTATGGGACCTCACTGTCTTGTCCTCCAACCTCCCCACAATAGAATTGGCTGGAGAATCATTTTACAATGGAATCAGAGTGACTAGAGTTCCATTGTCACCCATATCACTTACTAGTGGGACAACCTCAGTCAAATCATTGTACTTCTTTGGGTCATTTTTCCAGCCTGGGCCAGCTTGGTTGATCTTGGCTGGACACACTCTTGTGTGTGGGCCAGAGACTGGCAATGTAAGATGGCCTTGCCAGACACAGCTGTATTCCACAGGATCTCCCATCCTTGCCAAGTGAGTGTGGGCTTTCTCACTGGGTGTCTGTACAGGGGCTCCAGGTGGTGGTTATGAGGCTTGGGGCTGGCATACCCTCCCTCTGCCACATTCTGCTGCCCAAGAACATCACAAGGGCATCCCTGATCCAAAGGCTAGGGAAATAAATTCAGTCTCTTGATAAAAAAAAGTTGAAAATCATATTGCAAAGGGGCATAGATACAAATAAATAATTATAATTTTTGCAAACAACTTAATGCAAAAGGTAAAACAAAAACTCCAAACTAAAAACCAAACTGACATAAAAATCCTAGTCACAATTTATTTAGACTGAGGAGGCAGAAAAATAATCAATTTTGGCCATACTTCAGGAATCAATGGCTCCCGGCATAGTCTGTCTCCCAGCACACTGGCTGTACACTTGCAGAGTGAAAATCTTAAGAGAGCATCTTTGATTCAAGGTTTGGTTCTTACACCTGCTCTTCACATTGGCCTCTTGATATTTTGCTGTGGATAATGGGGGAGGAATACAAGGGAAAATTTAAAAATTGTCTGAGGTTCAGATGACACATAATCAGGCTTTACCTGTGTTCAAATTGTCTTTGCTTGTTCTGCCAGCTTGGAATTATTTTGTGACAAATAGTCCTTACTCCTGCTCGCAATGATCTTGAAGTTTAAAATGCCTGAGAATTGACTCAAATGGCCTAAATTGATTCCAGGGCATCTCTGATATAGGCTCAACTTCTTTGAATTGTGAGGACTCCAGGATCTCCTTGGAATGTCTGTTTACTCTAGTGAATGTTCCTGATTTCTCCCAGGGACAGGCTGTAGACCACCTATGTGGTATCACCTGTCTCTTAGATGCATGTTGATCTGGGGCCAGCCCCTGAACTAATAGATCTTGACATCCCTTTGTAAGAGAGCACTACTCACAGATTGTACAGAGGACACCCTTATCAGTCCATGGTTTTGTGTCTCCTCCTCCTAGAATACTGAAAAGAACAGAACCCAATGCCACCCCTTGTGTTTGCTGGAATTACAATTATATAAGCCATCTCTGTTTAAGAAAGCTCAGATCTTGGCTATGAAACTGAAGTTAGTATCCACAATTGCCTATAGCTGAGCCATACATTTACATGTTTTGATGAAAAGAAGATGAAATAAAAGAACTACCCTTTTCTTGTCAATATTAATAATGAAGCAAACTCTGCTTTTGTGTGAGAAAATGTCAATATGACAAACGCTACTGATAGCAGTCGTCAAATCTGCACACTTGGCAGGTGACTACTGAATAAAATCAGAGATTGGTCTGTATAAAAATATGATTAATAGAAAATGTTTTCCTAATATTTGTCACAAAGTTGCAGTTAAATAATAATAAAATATAAAGGACTGTAAAACCAGGAAGAGTATGGATATATTATCATAAACCTGTGATTTTCTTAAAGACCAGAAAACACAAGTTGGGATGCACTTTATCCCCTCAGGGACTCTTCAGCAACTGCCTCTCACAAATGAAAGGCTTTTCTCCTGGGAGCCAGGGAGGGTGTGCTACCTGGGCACCTCTCTGCGCTGGACAAGCAGTTCATTAACCCTCACACTATGCCCATGAGCACAGAGGCAGGAGGCATCATTATCTGCTTTTCACAGATGGACCAGTCAGATCCCAGAACCATCACACAGCGATGAACCCTGCAAGTGGTCGCGATGTTCTGCTGTCCAAGGTCAAAATGTTTTTCTAGCCCATTCGATGGGGCCTTGCAGGCCGTGGAGGACTGAAGGAGAGCAGATAAAAGGCTGTTGGCTCCTTTAAGGAGGCCACCGCAGCCCTGAAATGCCATAGTGAGAACTGCCTCATGGAAAAGAACATATCTGTTTCTTCTAAATAAATCTCATCTTTTAAAATGTAAGACTTCAGCAGTAAAAGTTTGGGTGAGATGTGGAGTGTGAATATTTTTTTTTTAAGTTGAAAAGGCTAGGGGTACCTGCTTCTTAGTTCACAAAGGGTATCTCTCTGTCATTGTTGGACAAATGTTCAGGACAAACAGAGAACCTGTCCAGGTGCCCCTTCCTATGGATTCCTATGGGTTGTGCTTTTTTTCCTGCTCCTTGTCCCAGGGACCCTGGCACACCCTTGCCTGAGTGCTAACGGTGACACCAGAACAGACCTAATGAGGTGCACCAAACGGGGATAATTCGTGCCTGGGGAGGGGTGCCTGCCTCATTAACCACGCAGACTGCCTTCTGGGCCTGCATGGCCCGAGGAAGGGTATTGTGAGGGCTCCTGCATCTGTCAGGCCCACCAGATGTCCCCACACCCCCACTGCTTGCAAAGCCATTCATCTTTGTCTATTATTTGCCATGGTGGACCCAGCTCCTAATTAGGCCCCCAGCGAAAGCCCAGTGAGAAGGTAGAATTCTCAAGTGTGCTGGAGTGGCCTGCCCCACCCCACACAAGGGCCAGCCTCTGGCCTCCAGGGAGGAGTAAGAAGTGAGTGCCAGACAGGCTGGCTTTGTAAGAAATCACCCACAGTGAGGTGCCAGGTTCTGCGTTTGTGGTTTTTATCTTATTGATTGTAGATGTCTGAGAAGGAGCCAGTGGGTGGTCCCTGGAGCAGAGTGGGCCAAGGACCAAGAATTCTTGCCACAAAGAGAGGACATTCTGCCACCCCTGAGGTGGATGTTAGACACCCATCCCTCTGTCTTTCTACCCTCAAAGCTGGGGGAGTGGTTTGGAGACATACCCTCCACAGATCTACCTTCATAGCTGGCAGAGGCTCAGCCCTGCACCCCTCTGTCTGTCACCCATCACAGATGCAGACTTTGGATCTGCCCTATCTCAGCAGTAAGAGATACAAAAAGGGTGGGAACACTTTCAGGAATATTGCTATATGTCTTTGTGAATCTCTCTGTCTGCCTGTCTTTCTCTTCCCACCCCCCATCTCTGAATTACATGGTCCCCCTATAATTGTTTATAGACTGATTATAAAGAAACAACTGAGAAGAAAATTTGCAGGTCACACCACAAAGTGTCTCTTCTATCACTCACAACCTTCATCGGTAAGTTTTGTTTTCTTTCCCCAAAATAATAATAATAATAAAAAGTGAATTGATCTGTTGCCAAATTACCACCAGTAGGACTCCAGTGGCTTCGCTTTTCTCACAGCGAGGGGTGATGAAGAGCGCTGAGGGTTTCTCCAGCCCCACGCCAGGCACTTTCTTTAGGGTTCACCCAGTCTTGTTTTTGCTTTCTTGCCTATGTCCCTGCTTCTCAGCCACAGTGACTCCCACCAGCACCAGGTACAGGAACGCCTCCTCTTCAAGAGGAGACAGGCCTGGGACTTACGGGAGGGGCTTTGCCCTTGGCTGGGGGGTGTTTGTCCTTGGGGGTGTTTGTCCTTGGAGGTGTCCAGAGGAAACTCTGCTTTGTCTGTGGAGCTGAGCCAAGACCCAGCTGCATCCCTGGCAGGAGCAGTGGGAGGCTGTGGTGCAGGGTACTCCACTGGGATGTTCCTGGCAAACGCACACAGGGTGTTCCCAGAGTTGCCTTAATCCAGATTAGATAAAAGGGAGGGGCCCCATGGAAGCACTTTCTGAACAGAGTAGAGGTTGCCAACTGCAAAATCTCAATCCTGTTATATCTAGAACCCAAATGGCAAAATTGGTGGTGCTTGCAGCCCAAATAACCTGGGCAGATAGATGGCTTTACCGGTCTGGTCTTGTTTATACGATAGGGTGGTCTTGTTCTCTGCCTCTCCCACCGAGTGCTGTCAGTCTTTACTGGGGAAAGAGGTCACATGGAGACAAGATCTGTTATTATTATTAAGTGGTTTGGGGTTTGATCGCATATTCATGGATCTATTCAATTTAAAATATGTTTCATTTCCTTAGCACAACAAATGCCATCCTCCCCATCTTACAATGGTTGAGGGATTTAATATTGAAGGGATTTCACTTGGCAGGTTGCATCTGTGAACATTCAGTTCTGATTTGAGGTGCACAAGGAGGGAGAAAAAGACAAGTTTGTTCAACTCAGCAAATGAAAAAGAAATTTTACTGAATCTCAAGAGTTTATATGTAGCAAAGAGAGCAGGAATCACAATCCCCCCACCCACCCCATGAGCTCAGACGGCTCTGCGTACAGTCAGCATGAGCACACGTGCACGGCTGCAGTTTTAGCGGGGAGGACGGGCTTGGCAGACGAACGGGTTGATGCCTTTGTGTTTGGCTGCAGCTGATGGTAATCAGTGAGGCTGTAACTACCGTCTTTCAGAGCTAAATGGAGGCACAGCAGAGCTGGGCTGGGCTGAAAGTGGGTCCTCAGCTCCGAGGGAGAGGTCTGGGGTCAGGGTGCTGGTGCAACCTCATTGCCTCCTGGTGCCCACAGGAGAGATGCTCACGCCTGCAGCAGACTGGGAAGCTGGCATTAGCACTCAGACTGTCTGAGCTGCACTTTGGGCTGATGGGGAGCAGATCTGATGTACATAGGAGGGTGCATTCTAGATGACACATCAACAAAAGCACTTACATTATTACCTTTAAATACTTTAAAATGGTGGGAGGTTTGGGAGGGTACCAGAGGAAAGGAAACAGTAGAAAACAGGAATGGGGCTGCAAAGTGCATCTTGTCTGACACAGGAAGCCTGGAGAATAGACCTGGCGTCAGCATTTTGGGTTTCAGGGGCTATCGGGGCCCATGGGACTTACAACAGGTTGAATTATTACTGGGTCATTTACCCCATCAAGTGAATTAGAGCATCTACCCTTTTTTCTATATTGAATGAGAATATATATATTTTTAACTCAAAGTATATAACATCACATCCTGCTAAGCTTTCTTACTTCTGATAATGACTATAAAGAACAGAAATATATTCTGAAAGAAATTTGAATTTTTAAAGTACAGTTATTACCAATAAACAACATATTCCCTAGCCCCCACATTCCACATCCATAAAGAATTCATCTGATTCTGTCCTTGAACTATTTCAGTTAATTAAAAGAATGTGGAGGAAGCCCTTCTCTCCGGTTGGTACTGTTAATTATGGAGGTATTCAATATGCCACTGCAAATGGCATTCTGCTAGCGCTTAATTAAAATAAATACAGAAATTTAAATGAACTAAACAGATTTTGGCACTGGTCTGCAGTTACAGGGCCAAATTTTATGTGTGGATATAACACAAGCAGAGGAATAAATCTTTACTCTTGCTCTTAATGGATTGGCACCTGGCCAGACGCAGGAGCTGCAGCCTGCTGTTTCTACCTCGGAGTCTGCGGGAGTCGCCCCGGCCCCCCTTCCTCACACCCACTCTCCTCTACCTTCCCCACTGCGGGCAGCTTTAGGGAACCCCCTCCAGATCTTGGAGGATGGGTGCCAGTTTGTTTTTGAATTCGTCTTTTTTCTAACAATTCAGAATGTGAAGAATAACATGTATTTTTCCGCCACCTTTCATCAAGTGCTCCGAGACGTTTTTCAGATATGAACTCATTAATTTTTCCCTGTCTCCTGTGACACAGGGAGTTGGGATGGAAGATGACTCCCTGACTGACTCAGTAGGAAGTGGGAGAGGTCTACGGAGTAAATTGTCATCTTGTGGTTGCTGCTGCTTTGGCTACAATTTCCAAGGCTATGGTAACAAGTGTAGGGAGCCGAAACCTCACCTTTGTGCCATCCATCAAACTGCTGCTGTCAAGGAATTAGATGGTGCAAATCAAATGGATGGGGCTGTTCATTTGCAGATTTCCAATTGTTTCAGGGCCTTCTTTTGTATATAAATAGTTGATGCATCAGATCTTCATGGGTGCCACACTGTGGAACCTATATGCTTGGACTCCCGGGTAGCAGAAACATGTACGTGAAAACAGCACAATTGCATTTTATTATTTAAAAATTCATAACTGCATTCTTCTAAAACAACTATAATTGAGTTTAACTTAGAGAATACATTGAGTGCTCATGTCATAGGAAAGGACTCATTTGGTTAAAAGTGGTAGAAACCAAACAGGACTAGCTTACAATAAAAAGTTAATCATGGGAAGTATACGGGGGTCTCAGAGGCCCGAGGGGCAAGAGAGAAGTGACAGAAGTGGGAAGGAAGCAGGAGTTCAGGACACAGTGAGCCCAGCACTGAACCCTCTCAGGACTCTCTCCCCCAGCCCTGCCCTCTGCTTCTCTCTCTGTGAGTTTGTTTCCCCTCCTCCTCCAGACTCCTCCTCTTCCCTCTTCCTCCTCCTTCTCTCTCAGAACTTCTGTGTCTACTCATCATGACCAATGAGAAAACCTAGGTTGTGCATCCTACTATTTTAGTCACTGAGAGAGGCTGTAGGGTTGCAATCTCTGGTCCTGAATCAGGAAACCTGGACATAGTAAGTCACTGGGGCCAGGGTTGGGGCACGGATACCTACAAACATATGACTATTCCTCGGAGAACAATGTGGGTGGTGGAAGAAGGAGAAATTCTTTGAGGGGATGATGCTCTGAGAAGGGGGCCCTGGATGATGAAAATAGCCGATGCTGATCATATGTGGCACACCTAACTTGGTTCAAAGGTTATGTGCATACCTACCTTAGGGCAAAGCACGGTGCTGAGGAAGCAAGTGTAGAATGGAATGTGACATACAGGATCCATGCAAATGACTCTAGCACTATAATCGGAGGCATTGAACTGAGACTGAGATACAGACTCAGTGAATGGCTGTCACATGAGTGAATGAGTATAATACATTTGTTCAGGAATGTACTCATGTGAGATTCTCCCAGATCATGTGGGGGGCATCCTGCAAAGGAGGGAGACACCTCCTGGGATGATCAGAGGACATAAGTAGGTGGCAGGCATAACACATTTTGGGGACAAAAGCTCTAATAAGCGGTCATTCCAGCAGGAAAGAATGGCTTCAGAAAGGATGAGAAGAGGAGGGAAGTCTGAGGGCCACCTGGGACTCAGGAGCAGTCTGGTGGCTGGTGTTTGGGTGTGTGGGTGAAACGACCTGTGTTCGTCTCCTAGGGCTGCCTTAGCAAAGCCCCACAGACAGGGCTGCTTATCAGACATTTATGTTCTCACAGTTCTGGAGATTGGAAATCCAAGATCAAGATGATAATAGAGCTGATTTCTCCAGAAGCCTCTCTCCTGGGCATGTAGATGATCTTTCTCTTGCTACTTCCTCACAGGGCCTTCTTTCTGTGTGCTCCTGCCTCTGGTGTCTCCTCTCTGTACTGTAGTTTTGTCTTCTCATAAGCATACCAGTTGGATTGGGCTAGGACCCATGTTAACAGCCTCATTTTAACTGAGTCAACTCTTTAAAGACCCTATCTCCAAACATAGTCATGTGCTGATTCATTGAGGTTAGAACTTCAACATTTAAATTTCGGGGGTACACAATTTATTCAGTGATGTGGTGCAAATGGACATCTTGCTGGGGTCCTCTATTAGTGAATATTAAATTTTGGGTGAGGAGTTTGTCCTTCATCTCAATAAGCAGTTGTGACCAGACTTTGTACCCTGGACAGTTAATGGGTTAATTTTAAATAGTCCCAATGTCGATTAGATTGAAATGGGAGACAGATAGGAAGATGCCTCTGTTTACCCTACATTTAGTGTTGCTGAACGGGGAATTATTGAACACAAAGGTTCAATTTAGGTTAGCCACCCTGTCTTCTAGCTGGCACCCTCTGCTGCTGAGGATGCAAAACAGCATTAAACCAGGTCTAGTGACCGTGCCAGCCTCTAAGATGCCCCAAGGGAGATCAGGGCAAGAAGAGGAGAATCAAAGGTTCTAAAGGGCGATGAAGGGCCTCTCTGAGACCAAGCCAGCAGGTACAGGGGCCACCGGCACAGAACCAGGGATCTCGTCTCTGGGACGTTATGTTTAGAGGTACGAAGAAGCTAAAGAAGTTTGTGGGACTGAGTTGGACCTCCAGGAAGACCCTGCATTGGGTGCTGGATTTGGTTCTGGTGACGGGAGGAGCCTGGGTGTTTTTGGGAGTGGCTTGGGAAGGGTTCAAAGAGCAGACCCTAAGATACTTCACTGTGTTTGCTTTCTGACCCCTGGCTTCTCAAGGCTTGTTTAGAACCCTCACCCCATCTGCTCCTCCTCCTTAATGTCCCCTGGCTTTGTTTGATGGCAAAGACAGGTATTCTCCCCGTACAGAAGGAAGTAACTCTTGTTTATGGCCTCCTCTGTGCAGGACTGCAGTAAACCCAATCCTGTTTCTAAGAGATGTGGAATTAGTGCCAATTTTTGCAGGAAGCTTCTTGGCACTGATTAAAAGCACTGGAGGCGACGGTGAGAATTGCTGGGACTTTTTTTACTCTCTCCCAGAGCTGCTCATTAGAGATGCTGGGAGGAACCGACTGCTGTCAACAGCCTTGATGTATTGTAAGACATGCAATCAGGGACCACTGAGAGTCCGTACCGCTGCACTAATGGGGAAAATTATGGGGCTGACATTTGGCATCTTCAGAGTCACTCTGCAGTCCTCCCCTCACAAAACTTGTCTCCTTGCGCACTGATGCCCAGACCAAGCCGGTGTGCTCTAAATTGGATGCCTGCTTTTTCCCTTTCATACCCCAACTTAGGTGCTGTGTGTTTTCTGAGCTTGCCATCTAAAAACACTGGAACACATTGAATCATTTAAGGATATATAGTTACTTAATAACTTTTAAATAACATCTAAATGTGGCTGTAAAAATTACAGATATTAGAGGTGAAACCTGTAATTAAAATAGAAAATACACATTTATCCAATATATCAATATGTTTAAATTTAAACATAAACATGGGTTCTAAAAGACACCCTGACCAAGATGCAAATGAAATACTTAATCTTTTCTACTGCCTTGCTCCACTCGTTAACAAGTCTTAATTGGCTAACAGCCACAGGTACCAAACTATGTAAGACCCCCTCTCCATTAACATGGGGGTAGCAACCTAACATGTGTGTGATGATTAGGAATAAAATGCTGCAACACATGAGGAAATGCTCAATGTTGTGGCATGGCCTGTGTGGGCTGAAGGCATCCAGGCACCTGGGTGGAGGAAGGAAGGAAGGGAGGGCATTGCGGTCCAGGGGACACTGTGAAGAAAGTGGCAATGGTGACTGCATGGGGAGTGAGGGCCAGGGCTGTGGAGAACATGGGGATTTCTGTCTGGCAAGAGAGGGGACTGGCAGCAGAAGGAGAGAGATGGAGATTGGGAGAGCTTGGGGATCAGGAGATGCTGAGGGAGTCCAGGGAGGGAAAGGCAAGGGGTACAGTGGTGGCAGGAGGCATGGAGAGGAAGGGACAGGGTGACACACATTTCAAAGAAACAGTCAAGAGGTTTGGTCTGTGTTTGTGGTAAGACTTCCAAGCTTCCAGAAACTGTTCTTTTTAGAGTCACCATCAACTTCCTTTTTTTCACGTCTTTTCTGCATTTCATATTGTTGACCTCCTGTACCTCTTTCCTGGGGTTCTGGAATGCTGGTAATGGTTACTTTTGTGCATTCAACTTGGCTGGTTCAGAATATCCAAATATTTGGTCACAACACACCTAGATGTTGCTATAAAGATATTTTTAGATGAGGTTAACTTTCAAATCAGCAGACTTTGAATTAAGCAGATTCCCCTCCACAGTGTGAGTGGGCTTCATCCAGTCAGCTGAAAGCAGTAAGAGCAAAGACTGAGGTCCCTTAGGAAGAGGGAATTCAGCCCATGTGCAGATTGGAGCTGCACCACAAATTCTTCCATGAGTCTCTAGCCTGCCAGCTTGTTCTACAGAGTTCAGACTTGCCAGCACCCACAAATCCCTTTTTTCTCATAGAGCTGACATCATATGTAGGGAGACTCATGGGAAATAAACAAATAAGTCAGTACTTGGCGTGTCTCAAAGTGCTGGGCTATGTGGGAGTAAAAATGCAGATAAGGTATCTGGGGAGTGGAAGAGCTGACTGGGGAGTGTGAAGAGTGGCTGCTATTCCATAGAGTACAGCAGGAAAGGCTTCTGAGACCTGAGAGGAGGGAGGGAGCAAGCCTTGACATTTGGTGGATGAAATGAGGTTTCAAATCACTCTGAGGAATCTAATCATCTGGGGGAGGGTCTTCTCTGAAATATCACATCCCTCACACCTCTTCCCAAAGGTCAGTTGAATGATCAGTTTCTCTAGTCTGTCCCTTTTCTTCCATTCTGCTCATTTTCTTAATATGCTTCATGATCCTTGCAGTCTAGTTATTTTAAAGTTGGCAGGATGGGTGAATTTATCCAGATAGCTGGTGTAAGTTTCCTTTGCTATTGTGTATGGAAATCTGCTCCCTGAATATGAAAACTTCTGAAGAGTTCTGTGTATGTGGGGATAGCCTATTTACTAACAGGGCTTACTTTAGGGTAAATAAGTAGATGGTTGAATTTTGGGAAGATTTACTTCATCTGTCTAGTTATCCATCCATCTATCCATCCATCCACCCATCCATCCATCCACCCATCCATCCATCCACCCATCCATCCATCCACCCATCCATCTATCCATCCATCCATCTATCTATCCATCCATCTACTCATGCATCTGTCTCAACTATTTTGCATGGAGTTAAACCTGGAATGTTGGAGCATTGTGTTCACCAAAATCTGGGAGTGTGGGGACAGCTCAGGTGGGTATTTTGTGGTTGGGCTTTCAATTCCTTCACATTCCAACCTTATTTTTGGTTCCTCTTCCGTGCCAACCTACCATGCTCCCCATGTCTTAGGTTCTGTGCATGACAATTTATCTTCTACTCAGGGCATGCCATCAGATTGAAAGTCAGACCTCCTGGGTGCCCATTCTGGCTTCCATGATCCCCACATACAGAGAACTATTCAGATTCATGTGAAAGATTTCCACACACAACAGCAGAGGAAACTTATACCAGCTATCGGGATAAATTCACCCATCCTGCTTACTAGCCCTATGAGCTTGGGCAAGTTGTGTAGCCTCTCTGTGTCTTGATCTCCTCAACTACGAATGGAGATAGAAACTGCACTGATCTCTCAGAGCTGTTGTGAGAACTGGTTGTGAGAATGTGTGTCAAAGGTTTATCACTGGCCTTAGAACATGATCATCACTCAAATGCATGTTAGCTGATATTATAGTCATTGTAATCATTGTCACTAGTGCAGTTATTATTCTTAACTTTTGCTCCACTCCCCTTTTTTTTGTGAATTTCTGGCCATGATTCATTATTTTAATGATGAGTCTCTTCCTATTGTTTTCACAATGAGGAGTTTATTCTGCTGTTCTGCTCTGTTGTTCTCTCTCTCTCTTACTGGTAATCATTTTACTATAATTTTTCTAGTATCTAAGTGGGAAAAGGAGGGACAAAGGTGGGTGCTTGTTTGCTTTTTTTCCTTTTATTTTTGAGAGTTCCAAACCATCTAGGATGATTTGGTTTATTTTATTCAAAAGATAACATAACTTTTTTTTGTAGTGGTGTGATGGAGGAGGCACCAAGCCCTTAAATATCTAAATTTCTTCCTGAGAAGTTTAATAAGCCCTCCTCACTCTGCATGTCTCAGCTTTATAAAAGTCATCGCCTTGTGTCAGCTGTTCCTATTGGCCCACACATCACTGCAACTTACTTTAGGGTCCCTTGGGAAGCCCAAAGCATTTTACACAGCATAAGCCTTTCATTACTAAGTGGAAGGGTGGATTACAATATTAACTGATCCACTATAAATAGCATGTCTGCACTAACAGGATAATAAGTAATGGGCCTTCATTTACTTAATACATCATGGTTCCCATGAGCAGGTGAAGGAACTAAATTGCAGGAAGTCACTCCTTATTCTGTAACTTTTAGTTGAAAAAGAAGAACAGCTGCTCTTGCTACATATTTGCAGAGTATTTGTGAGGTTTCATGAAAGAAAAGTAAGTACAGATCTGTGGGTGCTCAGCTTCATACCATAAGCACAGTGGATGCAAAAATATGTGAATAAAACTCACATTATTCTCTGATTCTTTTTTTCTTCAATTCTGTCATGGTTGCTTCCCCACTCAGTCCCCAGAGATCTGCATCAGAGGCCTGACCCTTACTTGGATCCCAGGTGGACGTGGTTGGTTGAGTCTTCCCTGTGGTGAGGACAACAGTTGCCCAGGTCAGGGTCTTGGCTGATGTGTTGCAGAATCACAAGTGCGTGGTAGTTCTGAACTCCTATCCACAGTACTTATTATTTAAAACTTTTATTGTAGAGTGCTGAACTTTGGGAAGGATAGCCTTCTTCTAAGGGTCTGGTGGCTAATGGGGAAATGTGGTGCTGGGTAGCCAGACATCTCCAGTCTTTCCTTAATCAGACCAATAATGAATCAGCAAAGAGTGGGTGCATTTGCCTTGTGCTGCTTATCTATTCTCAAGTGGCAAAGTGACCCAAAACTTAGTGGCTTAAAATAACAATGACTGTTTATTGTCTCCCCTGGTTTCTGTGGTCAGGAATTCAGGAGTAGTTCAGCTGGAAGTTTCTGGCTTGGGGGTCTCTCATGAAATTATAGTCAGACAGTCTCTGTGACATGGTCATCTCAAAAGCTTTGTTGATAACATGTGTGAAGCCTGGGTTGGGGACACCATCCCCTCAGGCATCGGTGGTCTCTCTACAGTGTTTCTAATGTGGTATAGCTAATTTGCTATGTGGCAGCTCAGGGGTCCAAGGGCACCTCTCCTGCAAGAGTGAAAGGGAGAGAGGCAGACGGAAAGGGAGAGAGAAGAGGAATTCACACTCGCTACTATGAACTGGCCCCAGAAGTCACACAGAACCATCTCTGCCACATTTCATTTTCTGAGGCATTCATTTGTAAAAACACACCCAGATACAGGGAGAATAAAAAAATAGACTGCAGCTCTGGATGAAACGTATTTTGAAAGAGCATGCAGGACGGAAAATACAGTATTGCTATGGTCACTTTTGGAAAATATCATACACTTACCATAAAGTCTTGTTGGGTTTTTTTTGACAAAGGTAATTTTTCTTTCAAAAGGTGGCTGCTCTCTGCTGGTTGCCATAACAGCACGTACCTTGGTCATTTGTCTTTCCCTCTGGACCACCAGTCTCAGGAGATGACTTTGGGTCCCTGTACTGTGTCATACTCTATCAAGGTTACTTTGGCAACTCACTGGATCAGGGTCAGTTTTTCCATTTCTAAAGTCAAGATGAAAATGCCTGTTCTCAGCAGCTGGCTGGAAAGCTGGGTGGCATCCCAGCAGAGCACAGAAGCACCCAGTGTGAATGCACAATTTGGGCAGTCTTCAAATTTCAGCATACGTCATGGAGGACTCTGCTATTGAATACTCCTGGGCTGATCCAGACACTCTGAATGTGTTGACAGAAAGAGGCTTCCTGTTGCATGAGTAGCTTGACGATGCAAACTATCTTTGCTCTCTGTGTATCAGTGGAATGAAAAATTAATAATTCTAGCAAGAATAGAGTATCCTTAAGTGCTTCCATAGGATGGATACCTGCCATCACCTGGCAGCATGACTCAGCTAGGGCCTTAGATGAATAGGGCATGGACTCCAGGGGCCATTCAGAAGTCAGCAGTTTGGAACTACAGCGTCAGGAGAGCCACCTGAAGCTTATTTAACTCCAGCCTAGTTAAAATACCTGCAGCTTGAGTCTTGGCCATTTTGCGCTCCCAGCCTCACAGTTTTGGAAAACTCCAAGGTTCTCTGTGCTGATCTGTCCTGGGCCAGGGCCCTAGGGCTTTGTTGGAGGATCATGGGAGGGAGAGGTGGTAGAGAGCAGGGAGGGGAGTGGCTCCAGGGTTGCAGGGTGGGGGCTGCTGCAGGGGAGGAGGCAGGGTTATGAAAGGGGAAAGGGGTGTCACAATCCCACCTTTGACATCAAGATGAGAGGCAGCAATGTGGGAAATTGTCAGTAACCAGGCCAGGGACAAGTGGCACTTTTGCTGACTGGACACAGATGGTTGGTGGATACCTGGTGACTCCCCTCTGGGAGGTGGGCTCATGGGGGCATGCTGGGTAATTTCCTTTGCACTCTATAGAAGAGGCAGAGAGAGGTGGCCAGGCCACCTGCCATCCCAGAGTTATGGGCAACCTCTGATTTTGAAGAGGTAACACAGGAGTTCATGGGAAAGAGATGTCAGCCTCTGGATTTGAGCTGGGCTTCACTGCCTTGTGGAGGCCCACACGGGGAGGGGCTGAGTGGTGGGGTGGCTTGTGCACTAGTGCCAGGTGTTTATTTTATGGAAGAGGCAGCTTTGGGAGAGCAGGGTTTGGCATTTGGTCAGATTTTACAGCTCATGGGCAAGCTTCTGTGCACCTGGCAGGATCTGCAGCAGTCAGCAATCCACACCACCCACCCGTCAGCCTTGGGAAATTGGAGAAATGGCCCTCGTGTGGCAGAACCTGGTGGAATGCCAGCACACACACCTTGTTCTATTTGTGCATTAATTCTTTTCTCCAGAGTCTTCTCCAGTTCTGGCAGCCAGTCCTGAATGCAGGTTGGGTTTCTTTTCCTAGGACAGCATTGGTGCTTTTCAAATTGAGCTGGTTACTCCTGCATGTTCTGAGCCAGAGTTTCGTCCACCAGTCCCTGCAGACTTTCTGAGCTGTGCTCTGTCTGTCCCCACTACTGAGAGGAGCATGGTGGCTCCATACCCTGGATCCATCTCAAGTTTCAGTCTTGTAATAGATGGAGCTTCAAGGACAGGAAATTGCTAAGAGCAGAGAGTGCGGCCCACCACATGGTAGTGCCTGATTTCGATTTTCTAATGGGCTGTGCAAACTGCAAAATGGCATAATCCTGCGCTGAGTATCAGTTAATTAAAGACTAAAAGCTCCTATCCTCTGGTCAGGCAGAGGAATGACAAGTGAGGAGGCCTGTCAGGGAAGGTGCTCGTTGCAGAGGAGGACAGCCAGGCCCAGTGTGCAGAGGATGCTCTTTGTTAGACCTCTAGCAGCTCCATCATGTGGACCCAGCTCTAGGATGTGAGGCAAGCATCACCTCACTGTCCGCAGACACTGCTGGGCACAGACTGGAGGGTGACAATCGCACCCTGAGATGAAGACAGAAGTGGTTTTAACAAGTGGAAACAGAAGTCACCGTTCAGCAGGTCAGGAAGCTGAGACCTCAGGGGTCTGGGCTCCGTTCAGGAGAAGTCACCAACAGAGGGGACCTCTGGAAACCCCCTGGTCTCTGCAGGGCTGCATAGAGCCATGCCCCTTGTGAGGACCTGAGAGCAGGGCTGCCCATGGATCCCTCAGGATGGAGAGGAGAAGGGGAGGGAACCCAGAGTTACGGAGGAAGGAGGTATGAATGCACCTACTTCAGGGGAGAGAGGAAGAGCACTTGGGGAGAGAAGCCAGGACAGGGTGTGGGCCACACTGCAACGAACAATGGTGGCCACAGGACGATTGCAGCCAAGGGGAGGAGCTGCCTTCCAGAAAGCAGGCGTGCCAGGTTCCAGTTTTCCCTGCTGAAGGAGCAGAATCCTGTGTGGCTCAGCACCTAGACTGGATTTGAACCCTGCCCTTCCACTCCCTGGCTCCGTGGCCATCGGCAAGCAGCACACGTGCCCTTTGTCTTGGTCTTCTCATTTGTAAGTAGAGGATTGTTAACAATAACTCTCTGAAATAGGTCCCATTGGATTCCTTATGTAGGGATCTGGGAGAAATTTCTGGTATGAGGCATGTTCATTCTACTCCTGCTTCTGCTACTCCTGCTGTCCCCATTGCCAGCCCTGCAGGTGGATTCATGTGACATCTGCTGCCTCTACCTGAGAATTAAAGAAAGGAAGGAAGGAAGGAAGGAAGGAAGGAAGGAAGGAAGGAAGGAAGGAAGGAAGGAAGGAAAAGATGTGTTTTAGAGTGGTGATTCCCAAATTCTCTCCACCTGAGAATCTCCTGGAATCTTCCAAAAATTCCAAAGCTGAGCACTCCCCACACCAGTGAAATCCTAGTCTCTGGTTTGGGGACTCCAACATTAGTGTGTTGTGTTCTTTTTTTAACTCCTCAGGAGATTCCAATGTGCAGACAGGTTTGGGAACAGCTAGCCTAATTTTTTTTTTTTGAGAAAAAAGCCCATTGTGGTATGCATGCAGGTGTTGGTTAAGCATGTTTTTCTGGCACCCTGGAATGTGCCAGCCCCATTTCACGTTGTTTTTTAAGGCCCAGGAGACCACCAGCCATTGGCCAGACTCCATATGTGGACCCAGGGGAAACTTGGGTCCTGATGAATCAAGACCAGTGTCTGTGGCCTCATTACACCATTTTGACTCTAAAAGAGTAATTTTGTTCTTGCCCCTCTTCATGGCTTCTTCCTGCATCAAGCCTTTCCCTTGCCTCTTTTGTTCTAGCTGTATCCGGGGTTACATAATCTCTGTGGCACTGACCTTCCCACTAATATCTGACACTCCCTTTAATAGCAGGAGATTCAAAGAGAACAAACCATTTCAAAGTGGATTTACCAGGACCCAATAAGGGGCTATTATTACACATTAATTCTAAGCGCCTTCCCTCCTCTGCCTTAGGAACGAATTCATCATCTTTGGCAGTGGAGCTGGGCTGTGCTCCCACACAATTCATTACTTTTCCTACCTGCTTGGGCTTTTGCTGTGGTGCTTTTTTCCTCTTCCAAATGGCAGTGCCTCTTTCTATATCCTGGATGATAATTTCCTTCTGGCTATTTTGCCACATATTTACCCACATAAAATATTCTCTCTTCTATGTATCTGTGCGGTTCTGAAATTTAGATTTATCTATTTTGCTACTGAGTGAGAAATTGCCCTTGTCAGCATGGTTTAGAAGAGTTTGGGGGTTGCAGTTACAAATTATGGGGTGCCGCGGAGCCATGCATGCCTTCAGTGTGGAGGCTGTGGCATCTGCTGGGGTAGGGTGTCGGCATCGGGCTTCGACACCCTGGCCCTGCATGAAACGGACTCAGATCGGATTTCACGACTCAGCATTCGTGTTGAAAAACATTTGAGGATTATGTTTATTCTAATGTGTCTTCCCTGCCCCCATCCAAGTTTCTTTTTATCTTAAAATCACATACATGTCTATCATCTTATATCTGTGAAACAACACGCCTATAATTTTCTCCCAGGAATCCTATATCCATCTTCTTTATTGCTCATCCTCTTTGAGCATGGGACCCTCAGGGAGCCAGGCTTTTATGTGGAAGAAAATGTGAAGGTACAGCCAACAAAGCTGTTGCTTTAGCCCCTTTCCTGGTCAGCCCTCTCCTCTTACCTTCCAGGCAGTTGAATGATTCATGGTGTAGTCCACCTGCAGTGTAATTCATTAGCATCATGTTTCTCCCTGCGTCTGCCACGGTTTGCAATCCTGTGTCCACGGCCTTAGAGGCTCTGAAAGCAGCTGCCGCGCCCTCCTGGGAGATGTGGAGCAGTCTCCTTTCCCTTCTCAGCGGCTGTTTCAGTCAAATGCCCTGTCACACTCACTCCCTGGATCTTTATGTGTTTCTTCCCATAGAATTAGTGACCCCATGGTTAATGCTGCTCCAGAGAAGCAGAGGTCATTATTATAAAATAGAGGAAAAAAACAAAATTAAAAAAGAGATCCTTACAGGTGGAGGGAGGTGGAGTAGGGGTGGGGGAGTTGAAGGGATATTCTCCTCAGTGTAATATTGCACAATGAAGCATTGTAAATAAAATGAAATGTCAAACACATAGCTATGCCATTTCAGGCAGAGGACAGTGAAAGGAGGTTGGATATCACTAATGACAACCATGGTGTTTCAATAAAACCCCTCTTTGCTTCTTCCCACTTCAGAGAACCCGCGTAGCCCTCCGCTGCTTCCCAAACTTTCACAAACCCAGAGGCAGTAGGAGGCAGTGGTCTGTCCTTCTCTCGCGGGAGGGGCGGAGGCAGCTCTGGGCTGCTGCGGGGGGAGGGAGTGGGTGAGCTTGGGAGGGGACCCCAGACCACACAGAGCTGCCTGACTCGCTAAACCCCAAGCTCTCTCTGCAGCTGGTGGACTCTTTGGTCCCTTCACGGCGGGTCCCCTCTGTGAGCCCCAAAGGCAGCAAAGCCACAGAGTTTGCCCAACAAGCACTGTGCATTTCCCTACTGCTCTAAGTCACTAGCTGATACCTGTTAGGTCAGAGACTCCTTCTCTGTCAGGCTTTCTCATAGGCTCCTTGTATTATGAGAAATGGGCTCCCTTTTCCTCAATGACACTGGCTGATGTTATGGGGTAACACAATAATATTTCAGTGAAAAAGTGACATGAAGCCATACCCTACTTTCTGTGGTTCTGGCTCTGTGTTAGCATGATTACATTTTATGCTTTCTTATTCACTAAGTATATCCTAAACATTTCTGTTATGTACACTTACAACATTGAAACATTAGGGTAGTCATGCTTACAAATCTATACAAGTACCATTGCCTATTTAATACATATCTAGTAATTCTCCACTCTATATTGATCACATCTATCATTAACATTTCATATTTGCCAAAATAGGGGGACACTGAGGCTGGAAAAATGACCCTGTTAAGTAGGTCCTGTCAACTTTTATCAGTTTCAATCAGGCAGGGATGACTGTAGCCAAAGTGTTTGTGTGAGAACTGTGAGATGTGACGAAGCTAGAATTCAAAACCAGAACAGATCTTGACTAATCATGTAAAGAGGAGCAGAAGCATGGATAATCCAAAGCAATGAATAATAAAACAAAGATTTTATGCTTTGGATGGAAATATTTATTTTTCATTCACCACTGGTGCCTGTTTCTTATGCTGCTTTATTTAAAGTGGCTTATTGACTCCACTGTAACCAATAAGCTGGGGGCGGGGATGAGCAGAGCAGGCCTCTGGGGCTAGTCTGCAGGATGGGTGATGCAGGTGTGGGACAGAGGGTAGCAACAGTTGCCATCCCTCTTGGACACAGTTACAGTCTCCTGGTAGATTAGGAGTCATTCAGAATGACTTGCATCCTGCCCTGACCTACCCCACAGATTCTTTGCTATTGCTCGTGGCCAGTGGAGAACCAGTGTGGCTAAAGGCTTGGAAAAGGCCTGTGCAGTGGAACTTGCTCCCTGGTGCTTCTCCTATTGCCATGGGAACATGCTAGGGCAGCCCTGATCCTGGCAGGGGAATGAGGGACACATGGGACAGAAGCCTGCAGTGGGATCATCAGACCCACAGGTGTACAAGTGAAGTCAATGCTTATTTTTATGTGAATCCAGATTTTTGTGCTGGTTGTACGGTATTATCATGTCCATGAGTGACTGACTGATAATGTATATCACAATGGGGTTTTCTCTGGAAACTATACTAGGACACAGGTATGAATATCTCATTGTCTTTCTTACCTTTACTCCTTCCTTATACAGTTTATTTCCCCCCTCCTTACAGTGCATTAGGTGCTTGATATGGAGGAGATATAAAAATGACCAATGTGATACTTTTCCTGCCATTAGGAATACACAGTCTTGCTGGGTGCTGGGATCTGGGAATAGAAGGAATTTAATAAGCAGGGAGGCAGTGCAGCTGTACACAGGTATCAAACAGGCATCCCTCTGCTCCACCTATTGGCAATGGGGACTTGAGTCAATTACTTGATATCTCTAAGCCCCAATTTTCTCATCTGTAAACTAGCAATAATTATACCAATCTTATAGGGCTTTTGTGAGAGTTAAATGAGCCAAGATAGATGCGTGTAAACCACTCAGCACCGTGCCTGCCCTTGGAAAGTGCTCAATGTGGCAGCTGGTCAATAATTATGACGCAACACACTGAGTGCTACTACAAAAACAGGTACCAGCTGAGTGTGTCCACCTGCACATTTTGTGGAAAAGGGAGACTGTGATGCCCTGAGTAGCTCATGTTGGGGGGTGTTAGGTATTGTTGTCTAAACACTTCCTTGTCTTCTGTGAATTGTGAGTCCCTGAGCATTTTGTTGCATGATGCTAACTCTATCTATAGCATATTCCATTGAACGCCTGGATACACATTGATGTGCGTGAATTCCACAATTACCTTTGAAACTGGTGCACATCTCTGGAGCCAGTGTGTTTTAGTACTATTACATGGAGTGCACTTGTCACTAGGTAATTCTATAACACAGTCCAGCCCCGCCTATCCAGATGAAATAAAAATGAATGTCTATGGGCTACGTACTGTTTTTCAGACAGATTTAGAAAAGCAGATAAACCTACAGCAATCAATGCATGAGCTCCGTCTCTTAATAAAGGTATCTGGCTCACCTACGTGTTTTGAAGGAATTACCTTGCTTAACGGTGATGTTGACATTGGTTATGAATATTCTGAGACCTGGCTGGAGGAAGTGAAAATATCATTTAGAAGGGCTTGATATTTCTCTCATTTTGATGACTCTTCTTGGTTTATCTGTGTGAAGAGACAGCACAGTCTGCCATTTTTTCATAAGTAATTCATCTTGGGTCGTTAAACAATGAATCAGCTCAATCTGACAGACATCAATAGAATCTTACAATACTTAAGGAAAACGTGGCTCCATGGGATACAAAGTTGATCAGAAGGTGTTCCCTGCCCTCAAAGGGCTATGCAGGGTTTATGTCACAGCTGAATTTCCTAGGAAGCAACTATGAGATAGATTTGTATCCAGAAAGTTATTGGGCAGTGCTTTCAGGATCAACACCTGAGAGGGATGGCAGGCAGCAGAACTGGGCAGCATGGAGAGCTGAGATGTTATGCAGATATTATACAGAAAAAGCTTTTATAGATCCTGGGTGTAGCTTTAGAGCTTAGAAGGTCCTTCTTAGTACCATCCTGACCCTGGCAATGGGAAAAGTGGACTGGGTTTATATACTGCCTCACTGACCAGTCATCATTCATGGACTACTTTGGGAATGCAACGTAATTTTGGAGAAGGAAACCCTCTTCAACCAAAAGCAAATCCCAAAATGGTACTCAACTGGGTGCTGCCAGGTGTCCAAATTATGAGGGCAAGATCTGGGCTGTTCACTGCAGCTTGGTCCACTATAGTGCATACATGAGCAATGTAGGGTCTCCAAGGAAAGCTCTGGGGGACCTCCAGGCTAGAGAAGAATTTTCTAGGAAAGGCTTAATGAGGGGTGGCTTCTGAGATGGGCCGAGGACCATGAAAACTATTTTGTACGTCACATACCCTGGGTATGGGTGATCAGCTGGAGATGTGAAAGCCCTGAAAGCATATGGGACAAATTTGGACAAAATGAGGAATAGTTCTGTCTATTGGGGAAGTGGAGATGGGAATTGGAGAGGCAGACTGAGACCAGACCTTGGAGATGCATGAAACGTAGGTTCAGCTCTTGTTCTTCCTCAAAAGTGCATGTGTCTTATTGACTCTAAATGATGTGAGCAGAGCTTAACCTTAGCCTCTGAAGAGGTGGGAGATCAAGAGACCAATTAACTGGTGATTCTAGAAGCCCAGGTAAGAAATGCATTTAGTAAAATGGAGTTAGATTGAATTAGAAAGATGGATGGGGGTGAAGTGTTGGAGGGTCTCAAATGCCAGACTAAGTGGTTTGAAATTTGTTTGGCCCCAAGCAGAACTGTTGAAGATTTATGAATCTGGAGTGCCCCATAGACACGAGACCCAAAATTGTATCGGAGTGTCAACACTTTTCAACAAGATGATCAGAAAGCTCTAGGATTATTTCCATGATGGATCAACAAACACTTCTCAAGCTTCTGCCTGAATGCCATGAGGGTATTAAAGAATGTATTCTGGACTCTGGTTTTAATGGCAAATGCCATTTTATAAGGTGTTTTCACTGTTATCATCTGAATTCCTGAAGAATTAACTATCAATAGGGGTGGATTGCACATACGTGTGCCTAGTCTGAAAAGAAATGGCTACCCAGTCCTGTTGGAATGATTGATTGGTGGTGACTTTTTTTTTTTTTTTTTTTTGGAGACTTTTTTCCCACTTGAGTAGAAGGAGATTATGAGGAAACCCAATGAGACGAAACAATGTGCTTTCCATTCGTCTGTAGACCAGCGCAGCCAATATCAGTTACTGTTATTAATTAAGTTAATCAATTAAACCATTAATTTTTTGAGTCATTGGCAATAAAAAGTGTAGCAATGTGTATTTGCCAAAATGATTTGCACTCTCAGTGAAAACAGTAATTCAGCTATTAAATACAAAGAAACTCCATTAATTTATATTGTTTTTACTTACCAAAACAGTTAGTTACAAAGTAGAATAATTTAGAAGTCAATGCAAATCAAATGTGGGTGGTAGTGAGAAAGATGCCCCAGGAAGGGAATGACAGTTGCTGCCAAAAGGACACTTGTTGGTGTTAATGAGCAGTGATCTGGTTTGTGATCAGGTACGGCTTCCCTCCTGCTTATCTCCTACAGATACTAGAAAGAATAGCTAATAAGAATCATTGGAAAGCACTGTATAAATGCAAACTTCTACTGTACTACTGACAAATAACAATAACCACTTGTATTTGAAAAGCCTAACTAAACCAAGAGGAAGTTATTGTTAGTAGTAAAGAAATCAAAATGGCCATTTAAATTACTTTCGACCACTCAGACATTATTACTGCAAGCCCGCCTGCATCACGGGAGGAAGTCACTGCATGGCTGCCGTAGAATCCTTGGGGGGAGGCATAGAGCCTGCTAACCTGATCACAGGAAACTGTGACCAGCTCCAGAGAAAATGTGGGAACAAATGCTAGGGCAGGATCACAGGGGAATAGCAACTGGAGGGGACTGCAGTGTTTAAAGAAGGAAACCGCACTTGTGGGTTGAGTAGTCTGTGACTGTGCTGGGCAGGTGTGTCGCTGACCGAAAGGGGATGGGCACATCCCTAACCTAGTTGAGAAAAATGGAAACTTCAATTTTTTTTAAATACACATTTACAACGTAAAAGTTTTTAATTTAATATTTTGTAAATCCTAAGATGTCATACGCCCATAAATAGAAAGATGGTTTTAATGAACTGACACCTGTGTCATAAATGTTTTGATATCTCTGTGAAATAAGAAATCTATCCTCCACCTAAAGATGAGAAAATTGAGGCACAGAGAGGGAGGTCATTATTCAAGCCAGCCCAGCTGCTGAGAGGCAGGGCTGAGATGCTGCAGCCCTCCCAGCAGGGCTCCTAAACCCGGTGTGACCAATGTGCTCTACTTAAAAAGTATAAAGAACTTTACAAGTCATTGAAAAGGAAAAAAAAAAAAGGACAAACAAATCAAAGACAAATGGGCAAAGATAATTGGGAATCCCAAATTGTGAGCAGAACAAATTGAAATGGTTCACAAACATATGAAAATATCAAATTCACCGACTCTGGGGTAATGCAAATTAACTTAAACTCTCACTTTCCACACATCTCAATGGCAACAACTAACCAAGGGAGCTGGGGATGCGCTGCTGGGGGGATGCCAGGAGATGTAAGAAGGGTCTTTTGTAGCGGGAAGTCGGTGAGAGCTCCTTTGGCAATGGCTGTTGCGGTTGGAAAGACAGTGTCTGTCTCCCCAGCTAATCTCCCTCTTGGGAACCTATTTCACGGACAGGATCATAGGAGTTTTGGAGGTACATGTGGACAAAGATATTATTTTGAGGCGGCAAAACTGATAACCACTTACTTGCTTATCAGAAGGGGAACTGCTGACGGTTGAATGATGGGATGCTTCCACCCCAGGGGTCAGTACGCCCCTATTGAAAAGAATGCATTAGCTACATCGGATGAATTGAAAGATCTCTACAAAGTATTGTCAAGGTATCAGGGTGAGCTCCAGAGAAGCATGTAGAGCATCTTTTATTTCCGTAAAACAAATAAATGTATGATGTGTATGTGTTTGCGTGACTAACGCATAGGGTGTTGCAACCTGGTTCCTCAGGTGGGAGAGGCTGACATGCTACTTGTGTGTGGGCGAGAATAGGAAAGGAAAGGAGAGAAAGGTACAAGGAAAAAGAGAAAGATTGCACTTTAGAGTAACAATATAATCCAACTTATATAATCATAGTCTGTGTGTCCTTAAATTTTAAAAATAGAGACCACGTCAGACCTATGTCTACCCCTTTCTTTGTCCACTGGCTGAAAAGGACGCTCATACTAAGTGAACAAAACAAGGTATGGCTGGGCTAGTGTGTGTAATATGGCCATATTTTGGGAACAAGACACACCCCTCCCCACAAATGTGTACATCTGCTTTTAAAGAGGCTGCGGAGTCTGTGCACTGGAGGATGAGGCATGGGCAGGTGGGCCAGGGAGAAAAACAGCTTTTCATTTTCATTTCAGACCAACTTATTCCATCTGGTATAGCCAGGCACACTCGTTTCGTAATTTCAAAATAATAAAGACACATTTTAAAAGAAAAGCTGTCAAGACCCACGCTTCGAAGTAATAACCATAAAATGTCCCCCATGGCCTGTATAACTTTTTGGTTCCTTAGTCAAAGGTCACATGGTGGTCTTGAATAAGTCTGGGTGGACTCCCCAGGGCTCCCCTGACCTTGCCTGGTTGTTTCTTGCACTCGGAAGTATGCCTAATGAGATGATGTGGTCATAGAAGGAATATGCCTAATTAATAAGGTGTTGTCCCTTCCTTTCTTCATCTTCTGGAATAACAAAGGCACCATAGCACCCATAGTTTCTGCTGTCTTATTGCCCATCAAGACTCAGCCAAGTTCTCTGGACATCCTGTATTTTGTGCCTGGAGGACCGGAGGGCCAACCAACCTGTTACATGTTCATATATGTGGACTATTTTCTTTAATTAAAAAATCCCAGACTTTTATAATGAAACTTTCTTTTCACTTGACATTCAAAGTTAATATATGATAATATTCACTTGGTATGTCTCTTAATATACAGAGGACATTGATCACAAATGATTGTGCACACACACCCATGTGCACACACGTGTACACATGCACACACACACGCACACACATACACACACACTTTTCTTACCTTTGATGTCAATTCTGATTCCAGACACAGTAATCTATTTCTATGAAGCTATTGAATGTTGATCTAAAGACATGCAGTAGACATAGCCTGACCCTCTCCCAGGAGTGACCAGATGAGTGACCGGGCCTACTGTAACATTTGCCTCCATGGCTATGGTTTTCTTTGGAAATGAATCAACCCCTCCCAGCACTGCCTCTTCCTCCTGTTTTGTTAATAGGCAGTGGAGGAGGCAGCCACTGTGTCTGCCATGTAAATCAAGTGCAGATGGAAGGCACAGAAGTTCAGAATTACCACAGGGCTGCACAAAGGGGCCATGTACACAGTACCCAGTGCTTTATATTGTGTGTATGGGGCTGCCTATGCAAATGTCCTTGGGGGTTTTCCACTCTCAAGGCCAGTGGGGCCTCTGCTCCTGAGATAAAGGAGGAAGCTAGCTGCCTTCAACTCTCCTTCTGTTCTCCACTGGGGAGCCCCTGTGATTTCCATTTTAGATG